>JACEEZ010020423.1:60000-127500 GCA_016584305.1 Chionoecetes opilio | reverse complement strand
AGTGACTTCCTTTTTTCTTCTTTCTGTTTAACCTCAGTTTTTCACATAATTTTAATGAGATTAGATGGCCAATGATATGCTTCCAACTATTCTATCTGTTACCAAAACTTCTTCAATGCCAATGTGCCAGATTCTCTAACACACTGCCTCATGTTTTCCTTGGCCTGCCGGTGGACGGCGACCTGGCACTTATTTTAAATTCTTTTAAACACTCTCCCCAATGCTCCCACCTCTCTTCTTTAACGTGCCCAAAACACCTCAATCGCCTTACTTCAGCACTGTACTAGCCCCTTTCAATCCACATTTTCTTGCACCTCTTCAGGGACACTTGTCCCTCTTTGTGATCCATCATGTATCTCAACATTTCCAAATCACACCCAACCAAACACATCCTCCAATTTCTTCGTCAAAGCCCATATCTCAGAACCATACAGCAGTGCACATAGGCAGTGATTTCCCAAAGTTCCAATATGCAAAACGTACCTACTAATTAAAAAAGCATCAAATAGTAGCAATATTTTATCTTCAAAATTTATATAGTAATATATTTTAAATATATATATAATATTTTATAGTATTTTATATATATATGTATATGTATATTAAAATATATATATATATAAATATAAAATATATATATATATATATATATATATAAAATTATATATATATATATATATATATAATATATATATATATATATATATATATATATATATATATTATAAAATATATATATATAACATATTTTATGTTATATATATGGAAGTTGATTGTTGTTTTAAAATAAGTAATGTTGACAAACATGTTACGATTGGCGTCAGGGTTCCTGAATTTAAATTGTAATTAATGGTTACAATTTCTTGAAAAAAACTACAAAATCTAAATATTCTCTACGTTTGATAGGTATATTTTGTATATCGGAATACAGTAAAACCCATTCTAATTTGGTAAATAAGTAGGGAATGGCAGGGGTGTGAGGTAAGGCGCTACTTTTTTTGAGGCGGTACATATTTATGCAACACTGGAACGCCACTAAACCCAAGCGGCCAGTCAGACATTAAGCTGAATGTCGGCAGTTAATGGACCCATAGTTTCATAGCCGTGTAGGGTTGGTGGGCGCCATGGGCTGAGTTTTTTCACTAGGCGTAGGGCACCGGTAAGGGAGTCCAGTCATACTACCGTGTTTTACTATAATATACAGTATGTACCGGTACTATCAGGGGACTATGATGTTTTTCAAGTGAAAACAAGAGGCGGACCTATAGTAAAGATTCATATCTTTATATAAGTGTGTGGTGTTATGTGTTTTTGCGACAGGTTACCGTATAACTGTACGTAGGGCCCATCCACCCACATTTCAAGCTTTGGCCTACCAGTAGCCTACTGTATTTTTGGGGCCGACTTATACGGCAAGTATAGGCCTATCCCGTAATCTTGAGCTAATAATCTTGAGGTCTACTTGTAAAACCGCCATTTACGGTACTTAACGCATTCCTTGCCTGAAGACGCTATCAGTTACGCTGAGGCTCAGGGCACAGTAGTACTGCATTTCAAGACTTAAGTATTAGCCATGTTTTTGGTGAGTACAGGGAGGTCCCGTTTTACGAGCATTCGGTATACGAGAATCCGATGATACGAGATGGGGTAAATTAGGGTCTATTTTCAATATACGAGATCGAAAATCCAATGATAAGACATTCAAACTGGGATGAGTAAAATTATCAAGTTCAAAATGCGCACCCTCCACTCCCGGGGTGGACAAAGGGGGATTGGTGACCCCAGTGAGGTCACCCCTAGCAAGTCTGACCTGAAGGGTAATTAAGCATATGGCGCGGCCTGACGATTACGGGTAATTAGCAGGTGTGCAGCCCCAACCGGGGACCGCAGTCAGGACCCCTAGCAAGGCGTGACCTGAAGGGTAATTAAGCATATGGCTCGGCCTGACCTTTAGGGTAATTAGCAGGTGTGGGCCCCAACCTTGGGACTGCTACACTACCTTTCTCTTGTATCACTCGGCGTCCCCTACAGTACAACGTCTTTTTTGCTTGTTATGCATGTTTTATTTTTATTTTTTATTAATATGCAGTAGGGTGCCAATAAAATCAAAAGTTTGAATTTTTCTTCCCCACTTTTGGGGGTAATGGTGCATCTTATGCAAGAAACCATCGTATGCAAAGTTTGACCTCAATCGGTTGATATTTAGGGGTGGCGGATTACAACTTGTTATTTACCCTTTTTGCACTGGCCTATTAAGGAGGGGATGTCATCTCTTGAAAGGGACAAGCCGGACATCCCTTCCCCAGCAGGGCTGCTGGTCCCCCTCTTGGTGAGTATTAGCCCCTCGGTGGGGGGGTATCATGGGACCCAAACCCCACTCTTTTGGGCCGGCTTGGCCGGGGAAGGGAAGCCTTCGAGGTCCCGGGCTGTTGTTTGGGGCGATGGGCCTCCACAACTTGGAGGAGGAACTGGCGCTGTTCCTGCTTTGGTCAGCCGGCGGTTGAAGGGATGGTGAGCGCACTCTCGCTGGGGCTGTGTCGTTGACGACGCGAAGCTCCTTGATTCGGGGCAGGCCTCAACGTTACGATTCCTCTTCCTGCCACTTCTGAGGGTTGGGGGACAGGAAGTCGGTCCTTGTTTATCAAGAGCATCGAAGAGGCGGAGGGAATTTTTCGTGGCAAAGGAGGGCAGGTGTTGCCGCAGGAACTTGTGATGATGGGAGGTTTATTCGCTTTGGCGGGTTCCTCGGCTTCTTCATCGTAGAGAGTGGCCGTACATTGTGTACAATTGCTTGTTTGTCGGAGACAGGGAGACGTGAGTCGAACAGTGACAGGCCAATGAGATCTTCGCTAAAGTACCAGAAATGGCGGCTCAGAGTGGTAAAGGGCCAGGCCTTCCGAATACTTTCGGTTGTGGTACTGAAGGATGTCCTTAGCGAATCCAAGATCGTTGGCGGGGCGTTAGGATGGAACCGTCGATTTCGAACCATCGCGGGGACGTAGATTTTCGGTTGCGAACAATGAGAAACCGCTGGGAGGGCTGACATTTCTCGGGTGTGATGACCCCAGTTCAGCTGCTCCCGAAACAAGATCATATTCAGAGCATAAATGATACGCGCCACCAACGCGCTCGATGAAGCGCTCCGGGGCTACGGATCGAGGTCTTCGGAAGAGCGCCGCCGAGGAAAAGGATGCTCAGCTCAGCGAGTTCCTTATAGTCGTCACGGGGCTGGCTTTGTCTGAAGCAGACGTTTTAAAACCTTGAATGAGATCGTCCCTCTTGGAGACCAAGAGTCCCCCGGCAGATCTTCGTTGGTGGGGAGGGTTTATTGCCGACTGGTTGATGTAAGACCAGTAGTCCTTGAAGCGAGAGAAGATGGTGATCTCAGGACCAGAAGATGACCCCAAACACGTAGAAAAGGCCCCTCAAGGACAAGTTCGTGGCGTGATGCGGCAAGCAATGAAACGAGGGGTCGGCGATCTTTGTGCAAGATGGGCATGCACCATTGATGGGTCCAGTGTTGGCACTGGTTGTGTCGAAGCACATCGCCACGACTCGTTCCTGGACCCCCCAGTCTTCTAGAGCCTCGAACACAGCTGTAGCGGCGGCATCAAACCCGTTTCCGGAGTGCAGTTTCCGGGACTCCTAGGAGCTTCTCCACTCCCTTTTCCTTTTGCGAGGATGGCGAGTCTTTTGGCGCGAGTGCCATCGTCCTGAGGAAGGATCTTCCCCTCCCAATGAACGGTAAAAGGGTAAGAGGACTGAAAGTTCCTTTGATGTCCTTCACCAAAGTGGACCTGTACTTTCGCTCTTGCCTGTCGAATGGACTCGGGATTCAGCACAAGCTCTTGTGGATCGTGGCCCAAGCTACTAGCCGTAGCCGCCACAATTCGAAGGGCTTGGCGGCTACTGACCCCAGTTCTGTCAAGGGCTCCAACGAGATCGGGGATAGGGCGGACTTCGTGCCCTGTGTCCTCAATCGCTTTGGTGGAGAAGCGACCCCGGCGTCAGAAGAAGAAGTCGATGTGTTGGCAGCGTTGGCTGGACTTGATGACTCAGACGATGACGACTCCAGCTCCACCACTCTTCTCCTTTTTGGCGTCTGTTGACGGCTACGTGAGAGAGAGCTTTCACGTCGCAAACCGATTCTTTCAGCTTCTTGTCCAGACCAGCCATCGAACCCCCCCCTCCCCTTCTCCCGCTGGGCAAGAAGGAATTCCTTGTCTTCAGGAATGGTCATCAGAGTGAGGGCGTCGGAGTGGGCGATGTCCAAAAGGTCTGGGAGACTTTCTTGGAAGGTCTTCTGTTTTTCGGCAGGCGTGACTCCAGAGTTATTCTTGCTTTTGCTCAGGATCTTCCACTCGTCGAAAAGTCCAGTAATCTTCCTCCTCACGCTAGTTTCTGCGATGGTGGGGATCCTAGCTCGTGTCCAGAAGTCGAGGACCTCCTTTGCAGCCTCAGCTGCACTCTGCTGCACCGTCTTCTTCTCTTCCTTGTGTGCGTAGAAAAATTGTCGTAAAACGTCTCCACGGCTGGGAAGTTTTGCTCCTGTGATAGTAGGAACACTATGGCCAAGAAGCCAAACTTCAGTTTGCTTTCTCGTGGTCATGACCTGAGGGCGAAAAGAGGAAATGTTCAAGATTGATCCGCCACCTCTAAATATCAACCGATTAGCCTGAAACTTTGCACAAGACAGTTTCTAAGTACAAGGCAGAATACCACAAAAGTACGTGAAAAAATATTGACTTTGAAAAATTACCCCTATGCGCTATTGGCACCCTAATGTGCAGTTGTTATTTTGTGTGCTATTTTCTCTTTCAGAATGCTTTTTCTACATAATAGGTAGTACAGTGTGGGTAATATAGACGCTGTGTGTATGTTGTGTTTGCTATAGTTTATTTTAGCTTGAAAACCATGTCTTTTTTTTTTTAATTGATGGGGTCCTGGAACCAAACCTATATTTTACCATTAGTTATGTGTTTCGTTATACGAGATTTCGCTTTACGAGTATGCCAGGTGGAACCTAACTGCTCATATCTTCGGGACCTCCCTGTACAAGTACTACAATTTGTGCTGTTTAGCCTATTTTAGTGAGTTCTTATTGTGTGGAGGGGCTAGAGGCAACCAGCGGATAATTTGGTCTTTCGGCTAATTCGACCCAGATCTCCCCCAAATTAGTTCAAATTAGAGATGGTTTACTGTATTTTGGTATATTTTGGTAAATATCGGTATATTTCAGTATATTTCTGAAATATTTTGAAAAAACATGGCTTCCAAGCAGAGAACCAACATTTGGAAGGTATAAAAGTTTGTATAAAAATGTCGACTTGAGTCTGTTGTAGGAAGACTACGATACACCCTGTGACGTGGGTTGGGTGAAGAAACATGCCTAACAGAGCTACCACGGGGCTACAACCCCAGTACAATGTAGCAAATTTACACAAACACAATATAGAACAGTTTATATTAGTAATCATTCCATAGCTGCTGCAAAGAGTCAGTGTAATTAACACACAGTTTCTCCAGCTATCTTTTACTTTGGCAATCATTTGCAGACTACATTGCTTTCTTTTTTATTCTCCGCAACTTATCTTAAAATTTGGTATCCTTGGTTAGTCTTTCATATACAATCTTAACTGTAAGCTTCATACCGTAGTCTTGCTACATCAGATTCAAGGAAGTTAGACATTTATATGCAAACTCTTATACCTTCCAAATGTTGACTGCATGGAAGCCATGCATTCCTTTTTTGGGGTACATCTTTCAAATTTTAGGGGTCACCTGCACTGTAGTTTAGTTTGGCTTGAATTATTGTACTTCATCTAATGAATTAATTTCCAGCTGACTTTAATATATCTAAACTCACCACAATTATTATCTTTATTCAGATATCAGATATCTTTATTTCAGATTATCTTTATTGCTATTTGTCATTTGGTAGTTGCTGTCTTCTACCATCATCGTGCAGCTCCACTATGCAAGAGTATTATATTATATTATCTCATTTGTTTCCTTATTTTATCTAAAAAATAACCAATAGCTTTACTATTTCATCCCCCTCTTCATTGGTAAACTCTGGAACAGAGTGCCTTTGTATTGGGCTCTTTGAAGAGTTATTAAGGCACCTAGGGTAGGAACCTACTCCTGTTGGAGGTTTATATATGAGGTAATATTATATTTTTGTTTTATATTTTCTTATCTGCTTACTTATCTATGCTCTTTTTACTACGTTTCTTTGATTTTTTTTCCTACACCTCAATCTGTCTGTTTCTATGTAAATTAGAATGATAATCTATATCAGATTCATGCTTGTTGCAGATGTCTCTCAAAAGATTAGGAGATGATCATCGTGAAAGAATTGCCCTTCTTGAGCGGCAATTCCTCCAACAGAAGCACCAGCTTCTCAGATCAAGAGAGTCAGCTCTCTGGGAGATGGAAGAACGTCATCTTCATGAAAAACATCAACTCTCCAAAAGACAACTTAAAGACATATTCTTCCTTCAAAGGCATCAGGTAAGCTCTTTTACATGTCATCTTCTTCACCCTCATTATCTACTCTTAACAAGATTGGTTGGATTCTAAGTCAAGAAATTGTTAACTTATAAACAATTAATTGGGTAACTTAGTCATTCAATTATGTCAGGAACTGTGAGAAACACCTTACAGACATTCATATTGATGTCACCAACTTGTATGCAGAATGTTTTTTTTCTCACAAAATACAAAAGCTCTTTCTGCCATATAGCAGTAATAATGTCAAAAAATTTCACTGCTAGTAATATATCAGTCACCAGTTATGTTACATTCCTAGGACATCACTGAAAGCAACATATACATAAGAATGAAGAAGAAAACAACTGCATAAAGTATACCCAGATCTATTGATTTTGATTTATGTTTGGTAACCCAAGATTTTCGCCAACAGTATTGTCTAAAAAGCACACTTTTCAAATAATGAGGCAGCCGCATCATCGTGTGTGCTTAGAGACATTACTCCCATATGACTCTTCTGCTAGGGTGCTACCATTGAAATGATTGGTTGACTTTGTAAAGAGGCCTTATGTGTGAATTTAAATGATATTGACATCATCATAAAAAAAAAGAGACATATACATGAGAGAATGATGACAAATGGAAATACAAGATTATAGCACACTAGCCGCAAAGCCGCCCTCCGGGCGGACTTTTTGGCTAGCTCCTGCGGAGGGCTATTGGTGGGCCTTTGGCCCACCACCTGTGTTTGGTGGGCCAAAGGCCCACCAAACATGGACTCTCCAGATAGCCCCTTCTAACTTTCCTGAAATCATGGATGTAGAAATGTATGTATTCCCCCCACCCATTCACTCACCCATTACCCATCACCCCCCACCCATTCACTCTACCATTACCCATCACCCCCCACCCATTCACTCACCCATTACCCATCACCCCCCACCCATTCACTCACCCATTACCCATCACCCCCCACCCATTCACTCACCCATTACCCATCACCACACACCCATTCACTCACCCATTACCCATCACCCCCCACCCATTCACTCACCCATTACCCATCACCTCCCACCCATTCACTCACCCATTACCCATCACCACACACCCATTCACTCACCCATTACCCATCACCCCCCACCTATTCCCTCACCCATCACCCATCACCCCCAACCATCACCCCCCACCCATTCACTCACCCATCACCCCACACCCATTACCCATCACCCCACCCATTCACTCACCCATTACCCATCACCCTACATCAAGGCTTCCTCAATTCTCGCAACCCACTTTTGTTTTCACAATTCTCGCTAATAGGCTGCTAAAAAAAAAAAAAAAAAAAAAAAGTGATCGGATCATCTCATAAGTGGGCTTATGACCTTCCCCTGGTCAACCTGATTCCAAAAATGTGCCATATGAGGTGTTTGCGCCACGGGGGGCGGAACCTATACCACACACACACACACAGACAGACAGACAGACACACTTTCGCTTATATTATTATAGACATGAATAATGTTCTTTGCTTTTTACAAATTTTCAAATTATGAGTATTATGCGTGGATATGTACAAAGGAAAAAAATTGCCAACCCTTCCTCTTTCACTGCATCCAAAGGTTGGCTTCAGAAATTTAAGAAGAGGTGTTTATACTAATAAGTCCGGACAGGTCTAATACAGGTCTCGTATACATTATACTTGCGTTATACGAGCATTCGTTACACAAAAATTTGATTATACGAGACTCATGAATTTGCAATAGAGAGGCCTTTCTTTGCAATAGGATCAGATTCTGTTTGATTATACAAATTTCTGGCATGGTGATACCTCCCTGTTTATGTATCCTTTTGAGTCATTTGATAACTAATTATCTATCTAATTTTATTCACATGTCCAACTATCCACTTTAGAAAGGAAAGAAAGTGGTGTACTGTAGATGAAAATATACATTAAAAAGGGTCAGTGACACGCTGGTAATGGGAAAATACTGTATACAGTAAAAGCCTTATAACTCGGCACGATAGGGGCTCTGGCCCTTGCCGAGTTATTCAATGTGCCGAGTTATTCAATGTGCCGAGTTATGCAATGTCCTCCTCTGATAAGGGTAAAAAAAAAAAAAAAAAAAAAAAAAAAAAAAAAAAATACAGTACTGTAAAAGCATAAAAACTACACTTACCAGTGAACGAGTAAAATGTGCTGGATTTGATATCAAACTCAGCACAAATAGCACGCATGGATGCACCTGCATCCATCCTTGCCAGCACTTTCACCTTTTCCTGCAGGCTCAGGCTCTTCAATTTCATTCCCTTCCTGCTGGAGACACCCTTGCGTGATGGAGCTGACATCTTGATATACAGTACTGTATGATGTAATCCCAAAACACGTAAAATAGGTGGCAAAGTAAAGCAAAGGTCGGGTACCAGCGCGTAGGCTGAGCCGTGTTTTTGTCGTCCAAGCACCGTCTTGGATTACGAATCCCAATCCAATAACACTTGCTGAAATGTGTGTTATACTACTTTGTGATATTGTTTGCAATGTTTTGCATTGATTATTATTTCGGCTCCTACCAACCTTGTTGTGTTTTGAAGCAGAAACCAATCCTTTTTCAATTTCGACAAAAAACGGAATTCGTATCCAAGACGGTGCTAGGACGACATAAACACGGCTCAGCAGCTGACAGCCTACACGCTGGTTCCCGACCTTTGCTTTACTTGGCCTTCTATTTTATGTGTTTTGGGATTATATCATACAGTACTGTATTTCAAGATGTCAGCTCCATCACGCAAGGGTGTCTCCAGCAGAAAGGGAATGAAATTGAAGAGCCTGAGCCTGCAGGAAAGAGTCAAAAGGACAAAAACACGACTTTATGCGACTGAGGATATGCCGAGTGTAAGCAAAGAGATGCAGTTATAACATCAATATGCCGAGATACATTATTTTTTGCCAACTTTCTGTTTACATGTTCACACGCAAGAGGTTGTGAGAGCATAATATGCCGAGTGAAAACCAAGAGATGCAGTTTAGGGGAGGCGGTAGCAGAGTGGTTAGTGTCACCGAGTGGCGTTCTCGAAGATCCGAGTTCGATCCCGAGTGAGACCCATAAATCCACTTGAAATCTTTCTGCACCATCGAGTGGCCTAAGAACACCCACGTGCCCTGTCCATTAACTCTACCTTCGACTGCGAGTGCATGGGAGGACACAGGGGGCAGCATGAGCCTCTAATTACATGCGTCACTATAAGAATCCTGCCTGCGCCACCACGGGCGAGGGCCAACCATCACAGCCCTCGAGTGAGCCTCCAGGGCCTACCATCCCACCCCTGGAGCTCACTGCCTACACGCGCTATAGGCATAGATGAAAAAAAAAAAAAAAAAAAAAAAAAAAAACTGTCTTTGCCTTGCCGAGTTATATCAAATTCCGAGTTATACAGTGCCGAGTTATAAGGGTTTTACTGTACATATTTTTTTCATTTTGTTCGTTTTTGTTTTCTTTTTGTACTTATGCACTTTTACATCACTACAGATTGCATTACCTTTCAAACGTTTATATGTATGCCTATACAGTAAACCTTCGCTTTTATGGACCTCGATATAACAAATTTCGGCTTTAACAAACTTTTTCTGCCAGTCCGATATATGCAGGGATTTACCAAATAAATTGCGTAAATGCGGGGTTTGGTTCGGTGGTGGGCCGGCCAAATATGTACATGCAGTGTGGACGGTGGCAGTAAAAAACAAAGTCGACTGGGCGATGCGATGCTGCCGGTCATTTTGGGTTTGTCGGCCCGAGTGTAAACACCTCTCACGTCCTCCCGTGCCTCACTACGTTGCCTGCCTCCCGTGCCTCACCACGTATTGTTTTAATTTCCCTGTATGACTGTAGTATTTGTGATGGCTGCATGTAAGTACAGTAAAAGCCTTAACTCGGCACTGTATAACTCGGAATTTGATATAACTCGACAAGGCAACAAAGTTTTTTTTTTTTTTTTTTTTTTTTTTTTTACACACACACACACACACACACACACACACACACACACACACACACACACACACACACACACACACACACACACACACACACACACACACACACAACAACATCTATGCCTATAGCGCGTGTAGGCAGTGAGCTCCAGGGGTGGGATGGTAGGCCCTGGAGGCTCACTCGAGGGCTGTGATGGTTGGCCCTCGCCCGTGGTGGCGCAGGCAGGATTCTTATAGTGATGCCTGTGATTAGAGGCTCATGCTGCCCCCTGTGTCCTCCCATGCACTCGCAGTCGAAGGTAGAGTTAATGGATAAGGCATAGTGTTCCAGTAATTAAGTGCTCAAGTGATGTAAAATTAAGTTGTACAGGTACAGTACTGTATACAATACAGTACAGAGTTGTGATTATAAAGTGATTAAAGTGATACCAGTGTTAAAATGCGACTGAGTCCCCCTAACATCTTCTACATGGTACAACAAGGCTCCCCTCTCCTTGGATTACGAGTATATATATGCCTGCTGCTACCCGTTCACTGGTAAGTGTAGGTTTTTTTTTTTTTTTTTTTTTTTTTTTCCCCCATATCAGAGGAGGACATTGCATAACTCGGCAAGGGCCAGAGCCCCTATCGTGCCGAGTTATAAGGCTTTTACTGTAAGTATACGAACTTTCATCTAATGTAACAAGCAAAGTTCATTATACAGTGGTCCCTCGCGTTTGGCGAGTTTCAGCTTGGCGAAATACAGTATTGGCGATAGGTTGGATATGATACCAGAATCCGAATTTGGCACTTCAAATGCACTTTTGGCAAGATGCGCGCTGCTGCACGGAATGACGTCGGCCCAGAATGCACCGCCTGCAAGCGTCCATGTTGGTGTTAGTTATCTTCCCGGCAGCCATCTTGACGACTGCACTGTTTTTTGCTCCATGTGACGGTACCTTTGGCGTTTCGCGCTAAGACTATGGCATCAACAAGTACTGGTGGTGGTGGTGGTGGTTCGAGGAAGCCAGGTGACAATAAGGACAAGGGCGAAAAAGCAGAGAAACGAGAGTTAAGGAAAGGTAAACAGCACAAAGCCTACACTGTCGTTGACAAACAGAGGATATTAGACATGATAGATAAAGGTGCTCAAAATTGTGACATTGTGCGGGCACTAGGGTTGCCAGAATCGACTGTGAGGAACATAAAGAGGAACAAGAAAGAGGTGAAAAAGAATCTTGAGTGTGCAGAGAAATACTTTGGTACGGATGGTGAAGGGGCCCAGCGTGCTGTCCGTGAAGTGTCGCAAATTAATCATCTCCTTATGATAACTGAACATTACTTATTGAGGTGGTTAAGTCAGAGGTTAAAGGATAATGTAAGTGTGGATGGGGTGCAGATCGGCTGCAGACAGATTTGGGGAGGCGGTAGCAGATTGGTTAGCGTCTCCGAGTGGCGTTCTCGAGTCGAGTGGCTTAAGAACACCCACATTCCCTGCCCATTAACTCTACCTTCGATTGCGAGTGCATCGGAGGACACGGGGGCAGCATGAGCTTCTAATCGCAGGCGTCACTATAAAAATCCTGCCTGCGCCACTAACGGGCGAGGGCCAACCAACCAGCCCTCAAGTGAACCAGGGTCTACCATCCAAGCCCTGGAGGTCACTGCCTACAGGCCAAGATGTAAAAAAAAAAAAAAAAGCACAGAGAGAGCACGGGAGTATTATGCGTGGATATGTACGAAGAAAAAAAATTGCCAACCCTTCCTCTTTCACTGCATCCAAAGGTTGGCTTCAGAAATTTAAGAAGAGGTGTTCAGTGAAACATGCAAGCTATCAGGGTGAACTGGCATCAGCTGATGAAAAGGCTGCCAAAGAGTATGTGCCAATTGCAAAGGGACTCATTGTGCAGGGAAATTACAGTCCAGAACAGGTTTTCAATTGCGACGAAACAGGTGTTTATTAGCGTCGCACACCTAAGTCCACCTATGTGCCCAAAGAACTCAAACAGGCACCAGGAGTGAAGCTTGTTAAGGACAGATTTAGTGTTTTGTTTGCATGCAATGCTTCCGGAGATTGTAAAATGAAACCCCTTATAATTTACAAGTTCGCAAAGCCCCACTCTTTCAGGAATTGTGACATACAGAAACTCTAATTGCAACTGGTACAGTAACAAGAAAGGATACATGACCGCTGCACTTTCTTTGGCGGGGTTCGATGATCTTTTTTTGCCAGATGCTAAGGCTTATTGTGAATCAAAAGGCATACCCTTCAGAGTTATATTGTTCATGGATAATGCCCCAGGGCATGCAAAGTTTTTGGTGGGCCGGCATCCTAGTGTGGAGGTTGTATTTCTCCCCCCCAATACCACCTATAAGATTCAAACGCTAGACCAGGAGTTAATAGCTAATGTTAAACTCATCTTTTATTGTTATCTGCATCAGCAGCTTCGAAATGAAACAGAATCCCAAGATGAGCTTCGCGACATAATTGAAGAAGTTAGTGATGATGAAGAAGACGTAGCAGACGACGCACCCTCCCAGCCCACACCCTCCCCCCCTTCCTCCCCTACACCCTCCACCTCTCACGCGGGCCTTTCACTGCCTCCCTCCACCATCGTGTCGATCAGGCAGTTTTGGAAAGCTTCCAAATCAAGCAAGCCGTGGATTTGGTTTGCCGTGCATGGCGTGAAATAATATTGAAGACGATCAAGCACGCCTGGGATCCACTACTTCCTCACTTCAAGCTACAAGAAAAAGAAAGGCAGAGACAAGAAGACCTGTTACAAATCACCACAGAAGCCACTCAACAAGTGCCAGGGATGTCCAGTGTGGAGGTTGAAAGTGTCAGAGCTATGATCTAGCCTGTGCTGGAGGAGAAGAGTTGTGGAGGAGATGATGGAGGCAGATGAAGTGGAAAAGGAAATGCCAGCAGAAAAGCCCAGTGAACTTACTACCTCCCAATTATCTCGCCTCCTGGGAGACTGTGAAGTGATGAAGGAGACTGTGACCAACACATTTGGGGAGATTGAAAAATATGAAACGGCACTCCAGTACCTTGATAGATTTACCTCAATTTTTCGTGATCTATACCAGGAGAAAGTGAGTCAAACACGGCAGGTCAAGATCACCCAGTTTTTATGTGAGTGCCAAGAAAGAAGAGCAGGTATTACAACAGGTTATGGCAGACATTGTGGTTGACGATGACGCCTATGATGACCTGATGAAGTCCTAGAGGAGATACCTGTGGCCCCAGATGTTACAGTATCTGTCCCTCCCATGGTTCTTGAGGCACCGGCAGTTGCTGTGCCCCCCTCGGTTACTGAGTCCCCTTCAGTTCCTGAGTTTCGTGTGGTGCCGGGTCCAGAGATTGCAGGAGCAGAGGCAGTCTTCACAGGGTTCATCAGTGACTTCGAGAAGATTGATACAGAGGCAACAAGAGTGGTAGCGGAAGGGGATGGAGAGTTGGAGATGGATGACACTGGTGTGGGTGCCAAGAATTTGTGCGTCTACACAACCACCGCACTCATTCGTCTCACCAAGCCTAACTAAATAATTCATGGTAAATAACATCTTTTTTCTATAATCTATTGTCTTTTGTATTGCTGTTAATGTTTCATGTATAATGTCTGCTTTTAAGCAGTTAAAGTACGAATATGGAGGTCAAAAGGGTGAACTCGGGCCTCGTCAAAGACTTATGGATAATTTTCCCATTTAAAGTACTATTTACGTTTGGCGAAATTCACTTTTGGCGCTTGTTTGGCTAGATTAGTTAAATCGCCAAACGCGAGGGACCACTGTACACAGAAATGGTCGGAAATAGTGAACTTTTACCTCATATAACGAACAAAATTTGTTATGCAGTAAACCCTCTCTAATTCGAACCCATATAATTCAAATTTCGGATAATTCTACCTTTTTCAGGCCTAGTTCAAATTTTTTAACAACTTTCCATAATCCGAACTGAAGTTCGAATTGTCCGCGCATTGTTAGAATTATTGTCAAAGTTTTCTGCAGCATCTTCCACCACCTCTGTGCCATCCACTTTGTCAGCCAGCTTCCACATCGCCTCCAACAGATTAAGCATCTGAAGCACTGAAGACCTTACCTTACATATCCCCAGAGTGACACCACTGTTGCATTCAGGCCCCCCCCCCCCTCCCATCGCCCTCTCCCTACTGAACAATACTGAATGCTTCACAATACATATTGCTACCAAGATTGCAGTTATTGAGATTTTCTCTGTGGCTATTCTTATTGTTGCAGAATAACTTGTTAATGACTCTGTCTTTGATGCAGCAGAAGTTATAGTAAGAACCTATATGATGCATGACTATAGTCAGTCATGCATCAGAAAATGAAGTATTAAGGAGGCAAGAAGAGGAGAGTCTTTCTTTGCCCTTTGTTTACATACCCATATTATGGTGCGAGCTGGCAACTCAGTACCGATCCATCTCTCAGGGCTGAAGTGCGGGGGCTTGTGCTAGGCAGACTCTTATGTTGATGTCACCGTGTGCCTCCGTGTGCACCCGTTAGCGTTGCATTACTTAACGCAGTCCTTGCCTGAAGACGCTATCAGTGACGCCCAAGTGCTCAGTGTAGTAGTACTGCATTTCAAGACTTCAGTATGTATTAGCCATGTTTTGATGAGTACAAGTACTACAGTCTGTGTTGTTTTAGCATGTTTTAGCGAGTTCTTATTGTGTGGAGGGGCTAGAGGTAACCATCGGATAATTCAGACTTTTCGGCTTATTTAGGGGAGGCGGTGGCCAAGTGGTTAGCGTCTTGGAGTGCTGAACTCAATGTCCCGAGGTCAAATCCTGCCGGGGGCAACTCTTTCAAGAGCCTGATAGGGGAGCAGAAGGTCCCGAGTTCAAGTCTCACCAAGGAGCAACTGTCAAAGCCATCGTCGAGTGACCGAAGCAACCCACATGCAGCGTATACCTGTCTGCCGATTGCGAGTGTGACGGTGGACTCTAGGGGCTGCATGCGCCTAAACTGAAGATCAAGAACATCATAGAAAATGGGAAAAATGGGATCTTCACCTGAGACCACAGGTGTCACTAAAAAAATCCAGCCTGCATTACCAACGGGCGAGTTCGACCAACATCAAGACTCTCCATATGCCTACAGGCACTATAGGCTACAACGTAAAACAAAACAAAACCAAAAAAAAAAAAAAAAAAAAAAAACCAGGTCTCCCTCCAATTAGTACGAATTAGAGAGGGTTTACTGTATGCGAAAGGTTCTGATCCTTCAGATATAACAAACTTTCGGATATAACATCATCCCCTTCCCCCGATTGGTTTGTTATAGTCAGGGTTTACTGTACCTACTTGAAAGCAACCACACACAATGTCATGAATCAGCTTGTTGGCACTCAAGGAACGTATCCCCATCTAGCCCATGTATCAAGGATGTACAAGGAGCAAAGTATGTAAAGGACGAAAATGGAGAAATCAAGGTGGAGGAGAGAAAGATAGAGATATTATTTTGAGAGACTGCTGAAGGTAGAAAATAACAATGAGTTGGAGGAGGTTGACATGGTGGAAGATCCGATGGAAAATATAGTCGTAGAGGTAGAAAGATCATTGAAAAGGATGGAAGATGGAAAGGCATCCGATCCATCAGTTGTAAACAGTGATATGTTGAAACTAGCAGGAAGGACAGATATCAGAAAAGTAACTGAAGTTTTTGAAAAAATTATGAGGGAGGAGAAAGGTCCAGAAGAATGGACGGATATATTTCCCTTTCCCCCTGTTTAATGGAAAAGGAGCATGATGCACTGAGATGTGGTTGATACAGAGGTTTGAGGCTGTTAAAACATGGGATGAAGATTTGGGAGAAGGTGTTGTGTGAACGACTGAAGACAATCATCAAGATCGATGACTACCAATTTGGCTTTATGGCTGGAAAGTCAACTAACGATGCAATCTTCATCACAAGACATCTGCAGGAGAAATATAAGAAGAAGAGGCTGTACCAAGTGTTTGTGGATCTGGAAAATGCAATTAACAGGATCCTGGGAAGAACAATAATTATATGAGCATTACGAAGACAGAAGGTACCAGAGATATTTGTAAGGTTGGTAATGGCACTGTATGAAGGCTCGAGATTAATGGTGAGAGTAGCTGGAGGAACATCAGATGGTTTGGAGATAGGAGTGGAGGTACATCAAGTCTCAGTTCTCAGTCCTCTTTTGTTTGTGGTAATGATGGAGGAGGTCACAAAGAAGTGCAGATTAGGAGATCCATGGGAGCTGCATGGAAAGAATCCTTGGAGAGAAGGTGGTGAGGCATTGAGGAGAGCTGTTGGCGTGGAAGTGCCAGGTCGCTGTCCACCGGGCAGGCCAAGGAAGACATAGAGGCAGTGTGTTGAAGAGGATCTGGCAGCATTGGGCATTGAAGAGGTTGAGGCAATAGATAGAGATAGTTGGATGTATATCATTGGCTGTCAAACTTCATAAGATATTATAGGAAAATCTGACGTTACACAGAAAGATGATCTATGTACGAACGGAAAGGGGGAAGAGGAAGAATGCAGAATGCAAATAAAATGACAAAATATAGTAACATAGGAAATACATAAACTGAAGAAAAAACATTGGCAAGGAGACAATATTAGATCATATTAAGAGTATTTGAAGGAAGCCAAAAGATAATAGTGAATAGAGGAAGAAAAAAATTAAAGATGAAAAAGGGGACTAGTCAAATATGAATAAAGAATTGAAAGAAAGAGGGTAGAATAATTGCAGATTCATGAAGGATTTCATCATCCATCTCTCTCTCCGACTCCGAAGTGTAATCGCTCATAACTTACGTCTTTTTGACACTACAGCTGTCACAAATGCAGATATGTGTTGTTTATATTCGGTGATCACCTTTTCACTGACAACCACGCGTGATTTTATCAGCAATTATTGTGCGGTGGCCGGAGCAGGGCAGATTTTTATCCTGCGCTATTTACGGAAGTCGTGTTTTTATGGAAATACGGCGTTGAATTTAATGATTTTTTATGGTTTAGGTGTTATGAATATACATTCAACATACTTATGCAAAGAAGAAGTGGGTCCGGCCAATTAATTTAACTTACTGAATAAAGAGAAGTGAATCACGTCTTAAAAATTTTGTCATCTAAAAATAATGTGTGTATGTGAAGTGAGAAGTAACCATGGTTGACTATCATCCCTTCAGAAATGCTTAAGAAAGGGGAAAATGTGTTGTAAAAAAGGTTTGTTATATAATTTGATGTTTGTTATAATGTAATGCTGGAAACGAGGTGTGGTACCCGAGATGCAATTTTGAGCTGACAATTTTAGAAAAATAGGTTGGAAGTTGTTTGACTTCATCTTATGTTTGTGTATTGCATTACTAAACCATTTCCAAAACTGCATAACTCCATTAACATATCAACAGGTAATGTATTATGTTGCCAAATAATATTTTGTTGATTTATTCAATGTCCTCTTGCCCCCTTAGATGCTTCTCCGCCATGAAAAGGAATTAGAGCAGGTGAAAAGAGTTAATCAACAAAAAGAAGAGGAACTCATAAAGAGACAGCAGGTAAGGAAGCTACACCCAATATTATTTGCTCCTTCAACCACTTCTATAATTTCATAAATTACATCATTAAGATGATATGATATGTTATGATGATGTATGATGTATGCAATGTTTAGATCACACGGTTGGCATGGGACTTCAAATATTTAATTTTGGAATGAGATGTTATGGCTGATCTCTCTGGTAAGTAAATTAGTGAGGGGCGCTTCTTTATTCATGAGAGTCCAAAGCGCAAAAAGCACATCTCTCCTTCACCGCGACCTGAGGCCCAATTGCTGTTGGTTGTTGGCTGATTTACACACACACGCATGTACACTCATACCGCGATTTACGAACACTGTATTTACGAATTTTCGAAGATACGAACAAGATTATTTTGTCCCAAAATTCGGTTTACACACGAATAATTTGAAGTTACGAACAAAAGTTCGTAAATTCATAAACAAAAAAACAAACAAAAAATTAATACATAAATAGTAAGAATATTTATAACACCTAAATATTGTAAAAAGTTCAGTAAACAGAACCATTGGCTCAGCACATCCACACACGGGGACGCTCAAGATTGTTTGTTTACATATTCTCCGACCGGTCGTGCTGTGTTTATGAATATTATTGTGTATAATCAGACATTTCAATGATTATTTCAGTGAATAATGCCTCCCAAGCCTGGTGCCAGTGCTAGTGTGGGTGATCCTAAGCCCAAGAAAGCCAGAAAAGCCATAACACTAGAGAAACCTCTGCTAATTCATCACTCTAAAAACCCACGGGCCCTAAAAGGTCATGTTAAGGCTACGTTACCAGTCATATACCGTTCTAGCAAGAAGGCATGGACCAACAGATATTTATTTGAGGACTGGTTCACCAATTACTTTTGCCCTGCAGTGGAGAGGTACTGCTCTCAGAAGAACATCTCTCATAAGGCACTGCTCCTCCTCAACAATGCTCCAACCCACCCTGTTAACCTCTCTGACTTGTCAGAGCACGTAAGAGTCGATTTCTGCCTTTTATAGCAGTTTATGACATTCTATGGATGTGATTATTGTTCGTAGGAACGTATCTCAAATTAAATAATGGGGTTAAATGGGAAAAATACATTCGATTTACGAATTTTCGATTTACAAACAGTTTTTCAGGAACGTAACCCATTCGTAAATCGAGGTGGCCGTGTATTTGGAAATATTTGGAAAATGAGAGTATAATAACAGACCGGCAGTTTTGTTTTAGGAAAAAGAGATCATGTGTGACCAACTTAATAAGCTTTTACTCAAGAGTAATTGATAGAACCATAGACCGCTGTATACCTGGACTGCGCACGGAATATCGGCCTGTCGCACAAGGGCCTGAAGTCGGAGGGCCGCTCGGATTCATATATATATATACTGTATATATATATATATATATATATATATATATATATATATATATATATATATATATATATATATATATATATATATATATATATATATACGGATCATATAGACTGGTTTATCAGTATATATGATATACTGTAATCTTCGTAAATGTTAGTTCTATAATATTATCAAATAAAAAACAGTAAAACACGGTAAAGAAATGCCATTACGAGACTCTGAAGAAATATGCATGAACTTAATATTCACTTCAACTCTTCGCCATTTAAAACTTTGCGAGTCAACTTTTATCATGAAGGGTATCAATAGAAGCGCAATTTTATTAGCTTTCCATTGCTATATTTCGTTATCTGATAAATGAATTAGAACCATGCATAAATTAGCGTTAACTAAATAAATAAAATCATCAATCGGGTAATTTGCCCGATTGATGAGGTTATTTATTTAGTCAACGCTAATTTATACATGGTACTAATTCATTTATCAGAAAACTAAATATATAAGTAAATAAACCTCATCAATCGGGAAAATTACCCGATTGATGATTTTATTTATTTAGTTAACGCTAACTTATGCATGGTTCTAATTAATTTATCAGATAACGAAATATAGCAATGGAAAGCTAATAAAATTGCGCTTCTATTGATACCCTTCGTGATAAAAGTTGACTCTCAAAGTTTTAAATGGCGAAGAGTTAAGTGAATATTAAGTTCATGCATATTTCTTCAGAGTCTCGTAATGGCATTTCTTTAGCATGTTTTACTGTTTTTTATTTGATAATATTATAGAACAAACATTTATGAATATTACAGTATCTCATATATACTGATATATACTGATATATACTTTAAACCCCTTTGAATATCCTTTTATGGGACAAACTATATATCAGTGTGTTGCCCAAGTCCACAGCTACCATTATATGACTTAAAAGGATTTTCAATATTTTTCATGAATTTTCGATATATTCAGGGTGGGCGGTCCCCTTAAGACCAAGGTCCAGGTGTTTGGAGGCTTACTAGATGAAACAGTACAGTCTGTTCATGCGTGCGGCGAGGACATGAAGATCTTGGAAAGTTTTACATACCTGGGTAGCGGTCCATAAAGATGATGGGTCACGTCAAGAAGTCTTACGGCGGATTGGCATAGCCCACGGTGTTATGGACTCGCTCAGCAGGAGTATTTGGCGTTGTCGGTACCTGTGCAGGAGGACAAAGATCCGGATCTTCAAGTTGCTTGTGATCCCTGTTTTACTCTATGGTTGTGAGACATGGACACTAAATAGCGACTTGAAGAGACGAATCGATGCCTTTGGTAATAAGTGTCTTCGCAGAATCATGTGGTATCGCTGGGATGATTACGTGTCAAATCAGCGATTGCACCGTGAGACTGAATCGAGGCCTATTACCTGCATAGTCCATCAGCGCCAACTAAAGCTATATGGGCATGTGGCACGCTACCCTGAAACTGATCCTTCCCATCGGGTTGTATCTGTAAGAGACAATCCGGCGTGAAGGAGCGCCCTCAAGGCTGGGGCAAGTTGATGTTTCTTGTCGAGAGCTGCTTGGTATTGGTAACATTGGTAAGGAGCCTACATGGGGACTCACGCGTGGTGACCCCCGGTTTTGGCGTCGTAGGGTGGGCGAGGCGACGTGCCCCTCTGTGTATGCCCCCAATGATTGATTAGTTTACCGTTCATAGTAGCAGACTTGAGCGTACAGAAGAAAATGCATGGTAAATTGCAAAATACAATAACTAAAAAAAACCATTGATTATTATTATCCATTATTGAAATGTTCATAATACATCATAAATGTAATTTCAATTTGTGAGTAACATATTTTTTTTATTTGCAGGTTGAGAAGAGACAGTTGCCAAAGAGAATTCGACAAGAAATGAAAGCTCGTGAGCTTATGTTCCGGGAGAGCATGAGGATTAGTACATCTCACCTCCCTGACTCTCATGAGGATGAAAAAAACAGGATCAGGAAGGTAAGATTTTCTTTTTATTTAACTTTGAATCGAACTTTATATCCCTGATGCCTCATGGGAACGTCAATCTATGGGTGAGTGACACAATAAGTTATGCCTGGGTCTCTCTCTCTTCTCTCTCTCTCTCTTCTCTCTTCCTCTCTCTCTCTCTATCTCTCTCTCTCTCTCCCTCTCCCCCTCCTCCTCTCTCTCCCTCTCCCTCCCCCCCGCTAGAGGTGGCCTGGTGGTAGAGCGCGCGGCCCGAGTGTAGAGACCCTGCATTCGGTCAGCGGTTCGAGTCCGCCAAGTTCGTCCTGGTGGTGGCATTGTGCACTTTGTATTCAAATTGCTAGTGGTATCAAAGTCCTCTCATAGTCTCATTCCTCTCTCTCTCTCTCTCTCCTCTCTCTCTCTCTCTCTCTCCTCTCTCTCTCTCTCTCCTCTCTCTCTCTCTCTCTCTCATCTCTCTCTCCTCTCTCTCTCTCTCTCTCCTCTCTCTCTCTCTCTCTCTCTCTCTCTCTCTCTCTCTCTCTCTCTCTCTCTCTCTCCTCTCTCTCCCTCTCCCCTCTCTCTCTCCCTCCCTCCTCTCCCTCCCCTCCCTCCCTCCTCCCTCCCTCCCTCCCTCCCTCCCTCCCTCCCTCCCTCCCTCCCTCCCTCCCTCCCTCTCCTCCCTCCCTCCCTCCCTCCCTCCCTCCCTCCCCTCCCTCCCTCCCTCCCTCCCTCCCTCCCTCCCTCCCTCCCTCCCTCTCTCTCTCCTCTCTCTCCTCTCTCTCTCTCTCTCTCTCTCTCCTCTCTCTCTCTCTCTCTCTCTCTCTCTCTCTCTCTCTCTCACACAGATTACAACTGAATGTTTGAGGATTCAAATGATTTGATTCTTGATGAGGGACAAAGGAAGTACAAGAAAACATGAATGTTGGTTAAGAAAAAAACCTGAATCTTAAAATGTACTATAAATTGTACTACAAACAGAAGTAATTAATTTTTCTATGGAAAATTTTGTTCAGTGTTTTCTGAAATGTACATTGCATTTCTTTTTAAACATATTTCTTTCGACATACTGATTAGTTTCAATGATTATTTAGTACTCAGTCCTCTCTTAACATATTTATAAATAGTTCCAGGAAAATGAAAAGCGCAGGTATGAGGCAGAGAAGAAACGTGCAGAGCAGAAGCATCAACGAAAATTAGAGGAACTTCAAGCAGCATCAGATTATACAGTTAAAGAACTAGAGCAGCTGCAAAATGAAAAAAGTAAGTATTGTACCTCCTAGATAGGTTAATAGTTTAAGGAAAATCTTACTCTGTATGTTTTTATCTAGTATTATTTACCTAGTTGTAGCAAACAGGGCTTGAACTATTACTCCTGTAATTTTGTCTATATATCTATTTATCCATATTTTCTTCAAAATCATATACACACCTTGCTGCTATCACCTCTTCTTGTAGTCCTTTACAAATTACTGTACTTATACAGACAACTATCCCCTCTTCTTCAATGATACTCAACTGTCTCCTTCTTCTACAATTAACATTCATAGTCTATCCTTTACTAAAAATCTAAACTGGAAATCTCATCTCATCTCTTGCTAAAACAGGTTCTTTAGAAGTTAGGTGTCTTGTGGCATCTGCATCCTTTTTTTTCTCCCTCCCAGTTGCTTGCTCTCTACAGGGGCCTTATCCGCTCATGTATGGAGTATGCCTCTCATGTTTGGGGGGATCCACTCATACAGCTCTCCTAAACAGGGTTGAGTCAGTAGCTTTTCGTCTCATCAACTCCCCTCCTCTGACTGACTGTCTTCAATCTTTAAATCACCGCCGCAATGCTGCTTCTGCTATCTTCTACTGTTATTTCTATGCTCACTGTTCTTCTGAACTTGCTAACTGCATGCCTTCCCCCCTCCCGCAGCCTTGCTGCACAAGACTTTCTACTCATTCCCATCCCTCTTCTGTCCATATTCCTAATGCAAAAGTTAATCAGTATCTTCACTAGTTCATCCCTTTCACTGGTAAACTCTGGAACTCTCTTCCAGGGTTTTTTTTTCCACCTTCCTCCGACTTAAATTTCTTCGAGAGGAGTGACAAGACACCTCCAGAACTAAATTGACCCACCCATCTTTCTATATTCTCTCACTGTCTTCAATATAGGGAGTAGCAAATAAGCTGGCTTATTGTTACTTTTTTTGTGTGCCCTGGGCCAGTCCTTTGAGCCATGGTAGGCATTCTACCTAGGCCCTCAGCCGAAAACTGGGGTTGCCTTTCAGGAACAGCATCTGGAGCGTAAAACTCATGCTGCAAATTTGAACGATGAACGGCGACAATACAGTTGGAAGCGTATCAATGACCGTCAAACCTCATAAAATTTTCATTATGGGAAAATCTGACGTTAAATAGAAAGATCTCTCTCTCTCTCTCTGTGTATTTACCTAGTTATGATGAACAGGAAATGAGTTATACTAGTGGAGTACTGTCTCTATATCCATTTGGTCAATTTTAACTTAAGTCATTAATATTCATAGCATTTACAGCGTCATTGTCCAGGTCATTCCACACGTCATGACACCGATGAGGAATAATATACCTTTTAATATCATTCAAGCTTCTTGTCTTCTTTAGCTTCTTTTTTGTGTTACCTTGTGCTTCCTGCCTCCCTCATTAACATGTCTTCCTTGTTTCATCCAATCTTCAAGTTAAAAAGGACCACATGCTAGAGAGACAAAAAAATATAGCTTCCCATACACATCCATTGAACTGTTGAATAACATGGATAATGAGGTAGTAAAGGCCAAGAATCTGCTCGGCTTCAAATCCAAGCTGGATAATGGGTGTTTTGGAGACGGAACAGTAAGAGTTCTTTCTTAGTTCTTTTTCTGTAAATAACAATTATATGAATACAACAAATACACTCTGACTCTGCTATAGGACATTCAGCTATCACGTTTCCCGACTTATCATGCCTACCTATATGTACCTCAACCATCGGCTATAACACGGTGTGTTATGTGCTCGGTGCCCTCGGTGACCCTGTAGAATTGTGAGATACCGTCAAACGTGAAACTCCAGTCTGCCAAAGGAGTGTATTGAGGAGCGCCCGAGGTCAAGGCGTAGTTTTGTCTAGATGGAGACGCTGGAGAATATCGAGGAGAGTCGCGCTGCAAGGCTTGCTTGAAACCAGGACCAATACAGGGCTCTGTCACGCAGGACTAGAACCCTCCTGGGGAGAGACAAGAAGAGGTATGTCAGAATTCTCGCTGAGGATGTCGAGGGCCATTTGAACGTTAATGACCTCTGACCCGCCTACCGAGCCCTGAAGAAGCTCCGTTCCAAGTCTCCATCATGGGCTAGTGCTATCCGAGCAGCAGATGGGTGCCTTGTGTCGGACATGGATGGGCAGATGGCTCGTTGGGCTGAATACTTTGGGCAGTTGTTCACGGTGAACCCTCCAATTGGGCAGCTTTACACCACTGGATTACGGGCAGTGGATGCCGATCCTCCCATTGACGAAACTGCACCCTCTCTTGACGAAGTCAGAGAGGCTGCAGCAAAGTTGAGGGGTGGAAAGGCAGCTGGTGTTTGTAATATCAGTGTGGAACTCCTCAAAGCTGGGTGTGAAGCCATGATCTGCGGGTTGCATGCTGTCCTGACTGCTGTGTGGCAATCAGGTACCATTCCTCCTGACTGGAAAAGGGAACTGGTCGTCCCTATCTGGAAAGGGAAAGGGGACCGTCAGGACTGCAATAATTACCACGGTATTACACTGCTCAGCGTGCCGGGCAAGGTGCTTGCCCATCTATTACTGACACGGATCTGCAGTCATCTGCTGAAGCATCAGAGACCTCAGCAGTCTGGGTTCACGCCTGGTAAGTCAACAACGGACCGTATCCTAGCACTTTGTGTCCTGGTGAAACGCCGAGTGAGTTTCAACAGGGGATGCTTGCAGCCTATGTTGATCTCAAGAAGGTGTTTGACTCAGTGCATCGTGAGTCACTCTGGGATCTTCTGTGACTTCGCGGGATTCCTGCAAGGATTATTGGTTTGATGACTGGCCTGTACTCTGGGACTGAGAGTGCTGTGAAGTGTGGGGAAGATGTATCCAGCTTTTTTCCTGTGAATACAGGAGTGTGGCAAGGGTGCATTCTTAACCCATCACTTTTCAACACTTGTATAGACTGGTATTGGGCAAAGTTGTAGATCAAAGTGATTATGGAGCATCCCTCGGCAACACCAAGATCACTGATCTTGTTTTTGCCGATGATGCAGTAATCTTTGCTGAGTCGCTGGAGATCCTAGTGGTGGCTCTCGAGGCGCTGCATGAGGAGGCAAAGCTCTAGGGACTTGAGATCTCCTGGTTCAAGACAAAGGTCCAGTTGTTTTGAGGCTTACTAGATGAAGCAGTTGTCTGTTCATGCGTGTGGCGAGGACATTGAGATCTTGGAAAGTTTTACATACCTTGGTAGCGCAGTCCATTAGGATGGCATTTCACGTCAAGAAGTCTTACGGCGGATTGGCATAGCCCACTGTGTTATGGACTCACTCAGCACGAGTATTTGGCATTGTCAGTTCCTGTGCAGAAGGATATAGATCCGGATCTTCAAATCGCTTGTGATCCCTGTCTTACTCAATGGATGTGAGACATGGACACTAAATAGCGACTTGAAGAGGCAAATCGATGCCTTTGGTAATAAGTGTCTTCGCAGAATCATAGGGTACGTGTCAAATCAGCTATTGCACCGTGAGACTGAATCGAGGCCTTTTACCTGCATAGTCCATCAGCACCAACTTGGCCAATATAGGCATGTGGTGCGCTACCCTGAAGCCGATCCTTCCCATCAGGTTGTATCTGTAAGAGACAATCCGGCATGGAGGAGGCCAAGGGAGTGCCCATAAGGCTCGTGGCTGGGGCAAGTTGATGTTTCCTGTCAAGAGTTGCTTGCTATGGGACGGGAGCCTGCATGGGGACTTGCACGAGG
Source organism: Chionoecetes opilio (assembly GCA_016584305.1). NCBI lineage: Eukaryota > Metazoa > Arthropoda > Malacostraca > Decapoda > Majidae > Chionoecetes > Chionoecetes opilio. Next base: position 101,169 of record JACEEZ010020423.1, on the reverse strand, counting down.
TGACCCCCGGGAGTGGCGTTGTAGGGTGGGCGAGGCGACGCGCCCCCCGGCGTATGCCCCCAATGATTGATTGTCTCTTATAGTTGGTAATGTTACAGAAAATGATGGATGAGGCTAGAAGTTTCTCATATTTTCTCAATGCTTTTATAAAAGTCTTAGAACTACACCAATTATTCTCTCATAACATGTGATCAAATCTTAATGATACTCTTAATTACCCAGGGAAAATGCTGATGGAACATGAAACAAATAAACTGAAGTCGCAAGATGAAGAGTATCAAAGAGAGCTGAGAGAATGGAAGGATAATCTGAAACCCCGTAAGCAGGTAAGTTCTTATAAAAATAGAAATATAATTGAGGCTTTTTCTGCTATAGTGTACGTATATCCAGTTTCCAATGCTTAAATACTCTTGTTTTTCATAAGCCAAATTATTTTAACCCTTTCACGTACAAATGACGTCTTTGAGCGTCATCCAAAAATAATATATAAAAATATTTATTAAAAATCTTAAAAAGCGCGCGGTTGACGTGAGATTCACTTGACTGTTGGAGCGAATTACAATATATTATATTAAAATATATTTTTTATAATATAATATTGTATAATATTATATTATACAATATATTTATTAAAAAAGAAAACTACGCTATCTTTCACTTCGTTGTATGGCTTTATTTTTGAGCGAATTACAATATATTATACTTCATTGGAAAGGAAATTTATTCAGCTATGTCATGGAATGTAGAAAATTTTTCTATGATAAGTAGATTTTTGGCATATTATTTTTTGCCGCAAGGTGTTATTTTTTTTTTTTCACTTCTAACTCGAGGTTTTGTAAGTTATTTTCACGCTAGCGTATTTTTTTAACATTGTATGATATAGGAAATGATCTTAGCTTAAAAACGAAACATAATTGAACTCGATACCTTTGATAGTTTAGTTTCTAGACGCGGTGGAAGTACAACTTTTTTCCCGCGCGTGACATTTCGGGTGACAATGGGTTTACGCGGGACAACAAAAAGTGAATGACAATGGTGACGTGAAAGGGTTAAATTGAATATGAGTTCATATTTATTTGAAATTATTAGAATTTTTTCTTATGTAACCTTGTTTGCTAAAATATAAGCACCTAAACACTGACCACAGCCTCTTCTGTGACACCAGCATGGAAGACAACCAAATCACTAGTGCTTTTATTCAGTGTAGCCTAATATAGTTGACAGTTGTTGTTTGCTGGAGTGGGTAATCCCTGCAAAGAGTCTTCACCTCCACCTTTCCATGCATCTCATGCTCGCACATATCAGACCTTAAAATTTTCCACCCCCAATCATTTCCATATACTTCATCTACTTTCTGTTTAACATCAGTTTTTCACATAATATTTATGAGATTAGAGGCCGATGATATTTTCCAACTATCTCTATCCATTGCCTCAACTTCTTCAATGCCCAATGCTGCCAGATCCTCTTTAACACACTGCCTCCATGCAGAGCTGGGCACTAAATACATTGAATGTATCTAAATACTAAATACTAAATACATGGGAGAAATGTATATACTAAATACTAAATACATTTTACGAATGTATTTAAATACTAAATGCATCAATTGTATTGAAATACATTTGTAAATACATTTTAAATATACACACATTCTAGCATGTCCAAAAAAAATGGATTTCCTTAGGATCTCCTTAGATTTTGGGTTTCCTTAGAAATTTCCTTCTCAGGCCTAAATTTCCTAAAAATAAGGAAATTTCCTTGAAAGCAGAAACACTGGTTCACTGTAACATCGGCGTTGCCAGATAGTTGGGCGGGTTTATGGCCAAATTAACTGATAAAAAGTATTTACATTTTTGTATTATGAGTATTTAAATACAATATATTTAAATACTCAAAAGTATTTAAATACTGTATTTAAATACATGACAACCAATGTATTTATAAATACATATCTAAATACACAAATGTATTTAAATATGTATTTAAATACGAATGTATTTAAATATGTATTTAAATACAAATGTATTTAAATACTGCCTAGCTCTGCCTCCATGTCTTCCTTGGCCTGCTCATGGATAGTGATCTGGAACTTCCACCCTTAACAGCTCTCCCCAATGCCTATTCACCTGCCGAAACTACCTCAATCGCCTTACTCTCAGCATTGTACAGTGGTTCCTCGCGTTTGGCGAAACACAATATTGGCGATAGGTTGGATACAGTCCCATACGGATAGAATCCCAATTTGGCGCTTCAAATTAACTTTTGGCGAGATGGCGCTGACGCCACGGAATGACGTCGGCCCAGAATGTACCACCCGCATGCGACCATGTTGGTTAGTAATCAACAGATTACGTGTATGGGATAACGCCCGACCAAAGGCTTCACCGACTGGGTGACTCCTAACTCAAGCTCAAGCTCAAGCTCAAGGTGTTTGTTATCTTCCTGGCAGCCATCTTGACGACAGCACTTATTTTGCTCCAAGCGACGGTACCTTTGGCGTTTCGCGCTAAGACTATGACATCTACAAATACTGGTGGTGGTGGTGGCTCGAAGAAACCAGGTGACTATAAGAACAAGGGTAGCCCGGGTAGCTCAGTGGCGGAGCTTAGGAAACCACTGATAAGAACAAGGGCAAAAAAGCGGAGAAACGAGAGTGGAGGAAAGGTAAACACACAACCACCACCGCTTACACAACCACCACACTCACTCGTCTCACCAAGCCTAACTCTAAATGATTCATGGTAAATAACATCTGTTATCCATTATCTATTGTCTTTTGTATTGCTGTTAATGTTTCATGTATAATGTCTGCTTTTAAACAGTTAAAGTACGAAAATGGAGGTCAAAAGGGTGAGCTCGGCCCTCGTCAAAGACTAATGGATAATTTTCACATTGAAAGTACTATTCGCATTTGGCGAAATTCACTTTTGGCGATGGTTTGGCAAGACTAATTAAATCGCCAAACGTGAGGGACTACTGTACTCAGCTCCTTCAATCCACATTTTTTTGCCACCTCTTCACTGGACACTTCATCTCTCCATGTAATCCCAGTCATATACCTCAACATTCTCCGGTCACAACCAACCAACACATCCTCCAACTTCTTCGTCAAAACCCATTTCTCAGAACCATACAGCAAAACTGATCTTATACAGTAGCGGACGTAAATATTGGCGGCGTCAGCCCGTAGCCCAACGCGGTAAAACAAATATGATGGTACAATAAACAGTGATTACTTACCTTAATGTTAATACTTTGTTGGCATCCCCTTACGTCTAATGCACTCTTTCAAACGTGATGGGACACTCTCTATCAAGTTTTGTAACGTGGACAGAGGGATTTCTGTCCACAATTTGAGGAGTGCCGCTTCTAGTCGGGGAAGCGTGGAGGTATCATGGTCACATAACTTGCGTTTGATAATGGACCGCAAGTTTTCAATGGGATTAAGGTCAGGAGAATAGGCTGGCCAATCCTCAATGAAGTCCACAGAGCAGTCATGAAGCCAGGTTGTCACCGATTTTGCTTTGTGGCAGGGTGCATTATCCTGCACGAATGTGTGGGCTTGGCACACCTCGAAGCAGTCAGGCAGATTGTCACACAGCAGTTCCAAATAATTATATTGGTTCATTGACTCATTTTTGGGGAGCACCACAAGTTTCCCAACACCATGGAAAGAGAAGCATCCCCACACCATTAAGGAATCTGGGAATCTTACAGTGTTGTGTGTGAACTTTGGCGCGTACGGATCACTGCCCGGGAGGCGATAAACTTTCTTTTTCCTGCTGCTGGTAACTGTAAATTTTGCCTCATCACTCCAAAGTACTCCTTTCCAGTTCTCAGTATCCCAAGGGAGGTACTTGCGGCAGAACTGAAGTCTGTTGTCCTTATGAACCTCTTTTAGGAGAGGTTTAGGTCGCGCAACAAAGTGTTTAAATCCAAGGTCGTCATGGACTCGACGTCGCACTGTCCTGACAGACACTTCACCCAGCAGTACATGGTTATTTTCCTTTAATTGTCTGCCGGAAATACTGGGACACTTATCAACATCACGCTTGATGATGTTTAATGTTCTTGGGTGGGTTTTACGTGGCCTGCCAGGGGGTAATTTTTTCCGCGGCAAATCGTCATCTCCAGAGTTTGAAATTTGTACTTCTCACACTAACGCCTGTGTTTTCAGCAATATCTTTCACTGAGTGTCCTGCCTTGTGGAGTGACGAAATAGCACTAATGTCATCACTTGTCACTGGTCTATACCTCCCCATAGTCCACAGAAGAGGCAAGATAGAGGCAAAACGCTGTTGTCTTAAAATGCCGTGGGCTGGCAACTCCTCCGCGGCACCTCCCTGCACAGGCTGTAATGGATCACTGGGTGTCGTGACCTTGAGCTCAGTGACAACTGACAACACAGAGCACTGCCCCAGTTTCCCTTGCAGAGTTGCCAAATGCCCAATAAATTAAAATATGAGAGTATGTTTAGTTTTTCTGTAGTTTGCTCTGGGAACCGGTTTGCCTTTGTTTATAACGTGAAAATGCAGCGCTACTCATGATGTTGGCAGAAATCCCTCTATCCACACTACTGCAAAAGGTGATATAAATTGTTTGATTATGCTTAATAGACGTTAGACGTAGTGGGATGCCGTCAAAGTATAAAATTCAAAGTAAGCAGCCATCCTTCATAATTATTATCGAATGTGTTCTGCGCGTTAGGCATAGGACCGACGCCGCCAATATTTACGTCCGCTACTGTACATGCTTCAAATACTCTTCCTCTGTTTTTCAGTGAAATACTCTTGTTTATCAGCAGTCCCGCTATCTCTCTCCATTTCATCCATGTAATTGCTACTCGTGTTCTTACTGCTCTCTCGACTCCACCCTCGCAATCTAATGTCACCAAGATAACAAAACTGTTTCATTTTTTCTATTACATCACCATTCAATTCTATAGATTTTACCTTTTCCTCTTCTGGCAGGCCCCCTCTGTTGATTCTTCTTATACACACCAATCAATTAATCATTAGCATTAGGGGCATACGCCAGGGGGCCTCGCCGCCTCGCCCACCCTATGACGCCACTACCGGGGGTCACCACACGCGAGTCCCCTTGCAGGCTCCTTTCCCATACCAAGCAACTCTCGACATGAAACATCAACTTGCCCGAGCCACGAGCCTTGTGGGCACCTCCTTGGCCTCCTTCATGCCGTATTGTCTCTTACAGATACAACCCGGTGCGAAGGATTGGTTTCAGAGTAGCGTGCCACATGCCCATATAGCCGACGTTGGCAGCCTCACGGTGCAATTGCCGATTTGACAGGAAATCATCCCAGCGACAACTCATAATTCTGCGAAGACGCTTATTACCAAAGGCATCGTTTTTTGCCTCTTCAAGACGCTATTTAGTGTCCATGTCTCACATCCATACAGTAAGACAGGGATCACAAGCAACTTGAAGATCCGGATCTTTGTCCTTCTGCACAGGTACAGACAACGCCAAATACTCATGCTGAGCGAGTCCATAACACCGTGGGCAATGCCAATCTGCCGTAAGACTTCTTGACGTGACCCGCCGTCAATCTGGACTGCGCTACCAATGTATGTAAAACTTTCCAAGATCTCAATCTCCTCGCCGCACACATGAACAGACTGTACTGTTTCATCTAGTAAGCCTCCAAACACCTGGATCTTGGTCTTGAGCCAGGAGACCATAAGTCACAAAGGCTTTGTTTCCTCATGCAGCGCCTCGAGAGCCATTACCAGGACCTCCAGCGACCCAGCAAAGATTATTGCATCATTGGCAAAAACAAGATCAGTGATCTTGGTATTGCCAAGGGATGTTCCACAATCATTTGGGTCCACAACTTTGCCCAATACCAGTCTATACAAGTGTTAAAAAGTGATGGGGCAAGGACGCACCTTTGCCTTACTCCTGTATTCACTGGAAAAAAGCTGGATACATCTCTGCCACACTTCACAGCACTCTCAATCCCAGAGTACAGGCTACTCATCAAACCTAGAGTCTGTGCAGGAATCCTGCGAAGTCATAGAAGATCCCAGAGTGACACGATGCAATGAGTCAAACGCCTTCTTGAGATCAATATAGGCTGCAAGCATTCCCTGTCGAAACTAACGTCGGCGTTTCACCAGGACACGAAGCGCTAGGATACGTTTCCGTTGTTGACTTACCAGGCCTGAACCCAGACTGCTGAGGTCTCTGATGCTTCAGCAGATGACTGCGGATCCGTGTCAGCAATAGATGGGCAAGCACCTTGCCTGGCACGCTGAGCAGTGTAATACCGCAGTAATTGTTGCAGTCCTGACGGCCTCTTTTCCCTTTCCAGATAGGGGCGACCAGTCTCCTTTTCCAGTCAGGAGGAATGGTACCTGATTGCCACCCGACAGTCAAGACAGCATGCAACCCGCGAATCATGGCCTCACCCCCAGCTTTGAGGAGCTCCACACTGATATTACAAACACCAGCTGCCTTTCCCCCCCTCACATTTGCTACACCCTCTCTGACTTCGTCAAGAGAGGGTGCAGTTTAGTCAATGGGAGGATCGGCATCCACTGCCTGTAATCCAATGGTGTGTAGCTGCCCAATTAGAGGGTCCACCATGAACAACTGCCTAAAGTAGTCAGCTCAACGAGCTATCTGCCCATCCTTGTCCGACACGAGACGCCCATCTGCTACTCGGATAGCACTCGCTTGAGATGGAGACTTGGAGCGGTGCTTCTTCAGGGCTGGGTAGGAGGGTCGGAGGTCATTAGAGTTCAAATGGCCCTCAACTTCCTCACCGAGACTTGTCATACCTCTCCTTGTCTCTTCCCAGGAGGGTTCTAGTCCGGTGTGACAGAGCCCTGTGCTGGTCCTGGTTCCGAGCCAGCCTGGCAGCGCGACTCGCCTCGATATTCTCCAGCGTCTCCGTCGTGACAAAACCAAGCCTTGACCTCGGGCACTCCTAAAATTACCTGTGTATTATCAGCTCACCTGACTATTTAACTTAATCTACATATCTCTAGAAATGTCTGGAAAAAAAAGGAATTTCCTTAGGATTTCCTTAGATTTTGCTTTTCCTTAGAAATGTCCTTCTCGGGCCTAAAATTCCTTAAAATAAGGCAATTTCCTTGAAAGTGGAAACACTGGTTCACTGTAACATCAGGGTTGCCAGATAGTTGGGCGGGTTTATGGCCAAATCAACTGATAAAGTATTTAAACTTTCATATTATATGTACACACAAACCTCGTTTTCCCGGACTAATAGGGGGGAGCACTAGTCCGGGAACCGGGAAAGTCCGGGAATCGTAACAGTCTGATGCCATTACCCACCCCCGAACGTTTATCCTACTCTAGTATTTACTGTCCGGCAACCGCCAATATCAACTACCCCACCGCGGACTTTTACGTCCGCTGAGCATGCTGCCATCTGGCGGGAGGCAGTAGAAAGTGTTCAATAGTCTCAAGAGACGTACCTGCACCAGGGGCAGTGGGGGTCAGGGGACTAGCGGAGGCCGTGCAGGTGAACCGTGAGTGTCGTGTGCCCAAATGTAAACAATACGACCGCAGAGCATGCTGCCACCTGGCGGGAGGCAGCAGAAAGTATTCAATAGTCTCAAGAGACGTTCCTGCACCAGGGGCAGTGGCGGTCAGGGGACTAACGGAGGCAGTGCAGGTGAACCGTGAGTGTCGTGTGCCCAAATGTAAACAATACGGCCGCTGAGCATGCTGCCACCTGGCGGGAGGCAGCAGAAGGTGTTCAATAGTCTCAAGAGACGTTCCTGCACCAGGGGCAGTGGGGGTCAGGGGACTATCGGAGGCGGTGCAGGTGAACCGTGAGTCGTGTGCCCAAATGTAAACAATACGACCGCTGAGCATGCTGCCACCTGGCGGGAGGCAGCAGAAAGTGTTCAATAGTCTCAAGAGACGTTCCTGCACCAGGGGCAGTGGGGGTCAGGGAACTAACGGAGGCTGTGCAGGTGAACCGTGAGTGTCGTGTGTCCAAATGTAAACAATACGACCGCTGAGCATGCTGCCACCTGGCGGGAGGCAGCAGAAAGTGTTCAATAGTCTCAGAGATGTTCCTGCACCAGGGGCAGTGGGAGTCAGGTGACTGACGGAGGATGTGCAGGTGAACTGTGAGTGTCATGTGCCCAAATGTAAACAATACGACCGCTGAGCATGCTGCCACCTGGCGGGAGGCGCGGACACTGACCAGGAGTGACAGGAGACGCTCGGACCGCTGGACAACTTTGTCAATTTACGAACAGGACCAGGCATTTCAACGTAAAAAAAAAAAAAAAAAAAAAAAAATTGTCCGGGACTCTGACATATCCACGGACCTCGGATTTTGTCCGGCAAATTCGATATCCGGGAAATGGAGGTCCGGGAAATTGAGGTTTGTGTGTATTTAAATACAATGTATCTAAATACTCATTAAAGTATTTAAATACAGGGAGGTCCCGAAGATACGAGCAGTTAGGTTCCACCTGGCATACTCGTAAAGCGAAATCTCGTATAACGAAACACGTAACTAATGGTAAAATATAGGTTTGGTTCCAGGACCCCATCAATTTAAAAAAAAAAAAAAAGACATGTTTTTCAAGCTAAAATAAACTATAGCAAACACAACAAACACACAGCGTCTATATTACCCACACTGTACTACCTATTCTGTAGAAAAAGTATTCTGAAAGAGAAAATAGCACACAAAATAACATAACTGCACATTAATTAAATATAAAACATGCATAACAAGCAAAAAAGACGTTGTAATGTAGGGGACGCCGCGTGATACAAGAGAAGGTAGTGTAGCGGTCCCAAGGTTGGGGCCGCACACCTGCTAATTACCCCTAAAGGTCAGGCCGTGCCATATGCTTAATTACCCTTCAGGTCATGCCTTGCTAGGGGTGACCTGACTGCGGTCCCAAGGTTGGGGCCGCGCACCTGCTAATTACCCCTAAATGTCAGGCCGCGCCATATGCTTAATTACCCTTCAGGTCACGGCTTGCTAGGGGTGACCTCACCGGGGTCAACCAAATCCCCCTTTGTCCAGCCCGGGAGTGGTAGGGCGCGCATTTTGAACTTGATAATTTTACTCACCCCAGTTTGAATGTTGTATCATTGGATTTTCGATCTCGTATATTGAAAATAGACCCTAATTTACACCTCTCGTATCATCGGATTCTCGTATACCGAATGCTCGTATAACGGGACCTCCCTGTACATGAAAACCAATGTATTTATAAATACATTTTTAAATACACAAATGTATTTAAATACTGCCCAGCTCTGCTCATGGGCACATGTCAATTCCTTCAGCTTCTCTAGATAAAACTAGATATGGTTACTTCTTGAGATTCTTCTAGACTTGACATGAAGCTTAAGTGTAGCAACAACAAGTCTGTGATCAGTTGCAAAGAACTCAGTACTCCGGTAAATCCTGCAGTTCTGGAGAATCTTCCAAAGAGTACTAACGAGGATGTGGTCGATCTCCTTAGCTACCCTTCCAGCATTACTATACCATGTCCAGTGGTGCAGCTCTGGTCTCTGATACCAAGAACCTGCAATTCTCAACCTTCTGGACCTCGCGAAATTCAGAAGGAGAGAACTGTTAATGTTCCTGGTACCGGAACCATGGGGACCAGCACATAACTCATAGCCATCTCTCACAGGGCCAGTAGCAGCATTGAAGAAGTAGTAGCAAAGGAAATCATGATGACTCAATGGGTGACAGAAAACACAAGATATAGGAGAGATGACGAACCAGCAAGACTTGACCTAGTGTTAACAAAAGGTATAGACCCAGCAAATTATATAAATTATGGATGCCCCATCGGAAAAGTGATCATGTAATCTTAGAAATGGAGACGGAAAAGGACATGAAGGAGGAAGATGAATTGTACAAAAGGAGCAGAAGAGACTTTTGGAAAACTAACATGAAAGAACAAAATATTCTATGAAAAAATTGACTGGGAAGAAATGAAAGGAATGACCGATGTGTAAGTGAAATACAAAATTTTTCTGGGCATATATGAGCAAGGAGTTGAAAAACATGTTCCACTATATACACCAAGAGAAAAAGGAAAGCAAGACTGGTTTAATGGAAGGTGTGAGAGGGCAAAGAGAATAAGGGATGAGGCATGGAAAAGACTCAAGAGAAATCAGACACCAAGAAATAAAGAAGACTATAAATTAGCAAGCAATGAATATGTGTGCATAAGGAGAGAGGAAGAGAAGAGTTATGAGAAGGATATAGTTGAAAAGTGTAAAGAAGAACCCAAACTGTTTTATAGATTTATCAATGGAAGAATCAAGCATAAGGACAAAGTAGAGAGACTGAAAGAAGGAAATATAATATACAGGTTGAAGTTCCCAAACTCGGCATCCCAAGACTCGGCAACACCCAAAACTCGGCTATGGTTCCGGATTTTCCAAAACACGGCAGAACACCCAAAACACGGCGCATAGTTGCCGGGTCGGCCGCTAGGTGCCACCACACTAGGCCGCTTGGTTTCTCCCGCCGATTTGTTTGTTGTTATTGTTCAGTGGTGTTGTGACTGTAGAGTTGTGTACACTGTTATTTTGTGTCATTTAATTTTGTGTGATTTTTTTCATGTGATTTTCATGCTTTTTTCCCCCTTAATATATCTACGTTCTAAAAGTCGGAAAATTCCATTACTCGGCTCGGCGCTGGTCCCGAGGTTGCCGAGTTTGGGAACTTCAACCTGTAGGAAGATATGAAAGATAATGAGTGAAATTTTAAATAAAAACTTTCAGCAAGTATTCACAAAAGAATAAAAATTCAATGAACCGCAAGGAATGAAAAAATTCTGGAAGGAGTGGAAAATAAAAATAGAGAAGGAGGAAGTTTGTGAATTGTTGAAGGAATTGGAGGAGAGGAAAGCACTAGGACCAGACGGAGTGTCGGGTTATGTTTTAAAAGAGTGCAGAAAGCAGTTGGTTGAACCAGTAAATGATATAATAAAGTGCTCATTAACAATGGGAAAAGTGCCAAAGGAGTGGAAGAGAGCAGATAGAGTGTCAATATATAAAGATGGGAAGAAGGATGAACCATTAAATTATAGACCAGTGTCCTTGACTAGCACAGTAGACTATGCAAGATATGTGAGAAAATAATAAAGAAGTGTCTTCGCAGAATCATGGGTATCGCTGGGATGATTACGTGTCAAATCACCGATTGCACCGTGAGACTGAATTGAGGCCTATTACCTGCATAGTCCATCAGCGCCAACTTCGGTTATATGGGCATGTGGCACGATACCCTGAAACCGATCCTTCCCATCGAGTTGTATCTGTAAGAGACAATCTGGCGTGGAGGAGGCCAAGGGGGCGCCCACAAGGCTCGTGGCTGGGGCAAGTTGATGTTTCTTGTCGAGAGCTGCTTGGTATGGGAAAGGAGCCTGCATGGGGACTTGCGCGTGGTGACCCCGGGGAGTGGCGTCGTAGGGTGGGCGAGGCGACGCGCCCCCCGGCGTATGCCCCCAATGATTGATTGATTGATGGAAATTGGAAAGAGCGAAGAGATATAAATGGCCATATAAAATGGGAAATGAAGTAATTACAAAGGTTCATGAAGAAAAGGACCTGGAGTGATAATGCAAAATAACCTACAACCAGAAAAACATACAAATTCAATATTTGGAGATATGTACAGGATGTTGAAGAATATTAGAGTGGCATTTCATTACATGGACAAAAATATGAGAAAAATAATTATTACAATGATCCGACCAAAAATAGAATATGCTGCCATTGTATGGTCCCCATATAAAATGAAGCATGTGAAAAAAGTTGGAGAGGATACAGAGAATGGCAACAAAGATGGTACCAGAGCTAGAAGAACTTTCTTATAAGGAAAGGTTGAAGAAAATGAAATTACCAACGCTTGAGCAGAGAAGAGAAAGAGGAGACTTAACAATTTTTAAACTGATAACTAAGATGGAAGAAACAGTCAATGAGAGACTACTGACTCGGAAACAAAGAGAAGGTCGATACACAAGAGGACATACAAAAAAATTAGGAAAAGGGAGATGCCTGAACAACATAAAGAAGTACAGCTCCCCTCATAGATATGTAGAAGTTTGGAATGGACTAAATGAGGAGGTGATATCGGCAAAGAATGTGCACCTATTGAAAGAAAGACTGGATAAATGTAGATACGCAGACAGGACCACATGAGTGTAGCTCAGGCCCTGTAAAACACAACTAGGTAAATACACACACACACACATACAGAAGAAAAAAAGCATGGCGTAATGGTTACAGACAACCTTTCAACGGAAAGGGACATAAAACATGATCACCGAAGAGACATAACCTCATGAGGAATTTAAGTAAGAGTGGTGTTTACTAATTTGGACAAAGAGATGATGAAAAAGCTGATTGTATCAATGATTCGCCTTAGGTTGGAATATGCAGCAGTGGTTTGGTCACTGCATAAAAAGAAGGATATAAGAAAGAGAATATAGATTGCGACAACGAAGATAGTCCCAAGCTTAAGAGGTTTATTGCACGAGGAGACTGTCAAGATTAAATCTTCCAGCCCTGGAGAAAAGAAGGGCAAGAGGTGATCTGATTAATGTGTTCAGGGTGTCCAAGGGACTGGAAAATGTTGATAGAGAGGATATATTTTTTATGGGATGCAAGAGATGCAAGAAGTCATGGGAAGAAGTTGAGAAGGACCACATGCAAGGGAGATAATATAACTTCCCATACAGATCCATTGAATGGTAGAATACCCTGGATAAGGAGGTAGTTCATGCTATAAATATTCATGACTTCAAGCCAAGCTGGATTATAGTAGATTTGGAGATGGGACAGTATGAGCTTAGCTCTTTTCCTGTAAATCATAACAATGAATACACACACACTGCATGAACAACCTACACCAGTAACATTTTAAGCGGCAATCTCAATCACGAGTCCCCACATTTTCCCTTGCTTCACTTGTTCGATCTACTATATACTGTATGAGATTTGCACATTATTTTTATTATTGTTTTTGTTCTTTCATGGAAGCAAGAGATTTTTTAAATCATAAACTCATATCTATTCACCTTATTCATCTTGCCCTTTATTGAAAAAATCTGACAATGTATTTGTTTTATGTAACAATGTCACAAATAAATAGATGGTTTAATGTTTACTGTATTATTATCATTGCTACAATTTTATTATTATTTTTATTTTTATTAATTCAAACACAGCAGGTAGGCGTGGAAGAGCAAAGAATACTGTAGATTACAGAAGTTACCCCCTGACACCAGCTGGGTCAAAGAAAAATTTGATAGATACAAAATACGAGACAAGACAGATGAGTGAAGACAACATGCAAAGGAATTGACATAAGATAGATCTAAGGTATATTAAACATCTTGAAGATATGTTTATAAGTTATGCTTAACATCCTGAAGTTTCCAAGATAAGAAATTATGCTAAAAAAAATACTGATCTTTAAATCTCCAGTTTTGGGAGGATATATATATATATACACACAAACCTTGATTTCCCGGATATCGGATTTGCCGGACAAAATCCGAGGTCCGGGGATATGTCGGTCTTGGACAATTTTTTTTTTTTTTTTTTTTTTTTTTTTTTTTTTTTTTTTTTTTTTTTTTTTTTTTTTTTTTTACACACGTGGAAATGCCTGGTCCTGTTCGTAAATTGACCAAGTTGTCCGGCGGTCCGAGCGTCTCCTGTCACCCCTGGTCAGTGTCCGCGCCTCCCGCCAGGTGGCAGCATGCTCGGCGGTCGTATTGTTTACATTTGGGCACACAACATTCACGGTTCACCTGCACAGCCTCCGTCAGTCACCTGACTCCCACTGCCCCTGGTGCAAGAACATTTCAGAGACTATTGAACACTTTCTGCTGCCTCCCGCCAGGTGGCAGCATGCTCAGCGGTCGTATTGTTTACATTTGGGCACACGACACTCACGGTTCACCTGCATAGCCTCCGTTAGTCCCCTGACCCCCACTGCCCCTGGTGCAGGAACGTCTCTTGAGACTATTGAACACTTTCTGCTGCCTCCCGCCAGGTGGCTGCATGCTCAGCGGACGTAAAAGTCCGCGGCGGGGTAATTGATATTGTCGGTTGCCGGACAGTAAATACTAGAGTAGGATAAACGTCCGGGGGTGGGTAATGGCATCGGATTATTATTATAATATTATATTTTTTTTTTTTTTACATGCGATTCCCGGACTTTTGCGGTTCCCGGACCAGTGCTCCCCCCTATTAGTCCGGGAAAACGAGGTTTGTGTGTATATATATATATATATATATATATATATATATATATACAGTACTCGTCAAAAGTATGCGGCGCCCTGCTCCCGCCCCCGCACAACAAACAATACATCAGGAAATTTAGAGAAAATAATTATTATAATTACCTTTTAATACTTGGTTGGGTGGCCTCTTCTCTTCTTCACGGCTTGGAGACGTCGGGGTAGTGAAAGAGCTAGGTTTCTTAGGTGTTCAGTTGAGATGTTTGCCCAGGACTCACGGATGGCCTTCTCGAGCTTGAGTATGGAGCTGACGTCTTTCCCCTGCAGATCCTTCTTGGCCATGTGCCAGAGGTTCTAAATTGGGTTGAGGTCTGGGCTGTTACCTGGGCAATCCTTTATGAAAGGTACCATGCAGTCATCAAGCCACTGAGTGACAGATTTGGCAGTGTGAGCAGGAGCACCATCCTGTTGAAACACACTGGCACGTGTGAGCTCGAAAGAATCTGACAAATGTTCACAAAGCAGCTCCAGGTAAACAGTTTGATTCACTTTAAGGTTTTAAGGAAGCACAACAAGCTTGCCTAAACCTCTGCCAGAGAAACAACCCCACACCATAAGTGAATCTGGGTGTTTTACGGTGCTCCCCACATACCGTGAGTCGAGGGGGTCACTGCCTGGGCGACGGTACACTCGAGCTCCTCGGTTACATGTCACAGTAAATGTTGCCTCATCAGACCACAACACTGACAACCAGTCATCATCAGTCCAAGCAAGATATTTCTTGGTGAAGGTGACCCTGCGAGCTCTCTGCGCGCGTGTAAGAAGTGGCTTCTTCAGTGGCTTGTGGCTAGTATAACCCAACTCGTGCACTCGGCGAGATACGGTACGCACAGACACTGCACCAAACACTTCAGGGTTGTTTTCCTTCAATACCCTTGCTGTAACGCGAGGGGTACTCAACAACGAACGTTTTAGAACGTTCACAGACCTTTGAGAAATCTTCCTGGGATGACCAGGCCGAAGTTTCTATGATGGCGTTTCACCGCTGTTTTCCTCTCTGAAACACGCCAAGTACTTCCTCACTGTTGACTTAGCCACACACAACAACTCACTTATTTCTTTCGTTTGGTGACCTGCATCCTTTAAACCAGTGATCTGAGCAATGGTTTCTTTGCTTAGTTCCTTGGTAGGTGCCATAATAAAAATATAATACCACAATCACCACTGATAAGTGCAAAACACAAGGCAGGGTCATGACTCACGGTATGTGGAGAGCACCGTAAAACACCCAGCTTCACTTATGGTGTGGGGTTGTTTCTCTGGCAGAGGTTTAGGCAAGCTTGTTGTGCTTCCTAAAAACCTTTTAAATGAATCAAGCTGTTTACCTGGAGCTGCTTTGTGAGCATTTGCCAGATTCTTTCGAGCTCACACGTGCCAGTGTGTTTCAACAGGACGGTACTCCTGCTCACACTGCCAAATCTGTCACTCAGTGGCTTGATGACTGCATGGTACCCTTCATAAAGGATTGCCCAGGTAACAGCCCGGACCTCAACCCAATTGAGAACCTCTGGCACATAGTCAAGAAGGATCTGCAGGGGAAAGACGTCAGCTCCATACCCAAGTTCGAGAAGGCCATCCGTGAGTCCTGAGCAAACATCTTACCTGAACACTTAAGAAACCTAGCTCTTTCACTACCCCGACGTCTCCAAGCCGTGAAGAAGAGAAGAGGCCACCCAACCAAGTATTAAAAGGTTATTATAATACATTATTTTCTATAAATTTCCTTATGTATTGTTTGTTGTGCGGGGGGGCGGGAGAAGGGCGCCGCATACCGTATATGGCTGCGTATAAGACGACCCCCAAAATTTCTAGTAAAAACGTAGGTTTTGGGCTATACTCGCCGTATAAGACTACCCTCCATTACATAGATGTAGATGGCCTACATCTATGCAAATTTCTCTCTTGCCTGCTGTTAATTCATATACCAATCAATCAATCATTGGGGGCATACGCCGGGGGGCGCGTCGCCTCACCCATCCTACGACGCCACTCCCGGGGATCACCACGCGCGAGTTCCCATGCAGGCTCCTTTCCCATACCAAGCAGCTCTCGACAAGAAACATCAACTTGCCCCAGCCACGAGCCTTGTGGGCGCCCCCTTGGCCTCCTCCATGCCGGATTGTCTCTTACAGATACAACCCGATGGGAAGGATCGGTTTCAAGGTAGCGTGCCACATGCCCATATAGCCGAAGTTGGCGCTGACGGACTATGCAGGTAATAGGCCTCGATTCAGTCTCACGGTGCAATCGCTGATTTGACACGTAATCATCCCAGCGATACCCCATGATTCTGCGAAGACACTTATTACCAAAGGCATTGATTCGTCTCTTCAAGTCACTATTTAGTGTCCATGTCTCACAACCATAGAGTAAGACAGGGATCACAAGCGACTTGAAGATCCGGATCTTTGTCCTCCTGCACAGGTACCGACAACGCCAAATACTCCTGCTGAGCGAGTCCATAACACCGTGGGCTATGCCAATCCGCCGTAAGACTTCTTGACGTGACCCGCCGTCATTATGGACTGCGCTACCAAGGTATGTAAAACTTTCCAAGATCTCAATGTCCTCGCCACATGCATGAACAGACTGTACTGCTTCATCTAGTAAGTCTCCAAATACCTGGACCTTGGTCTTGAGCCAGGAGACCTCAAGTCCCAAAGGCTTTGCCTCCTCGTGCAGCGCCTCGAGAGCCATCACCAGGACCTCCAGCGACTCAGCAAAGATTACTGCATCATCGGCAAAAACAAGATCAGTGATCTTGGTGTTGCCGACGGATGCTCCACAATCACTTTGATCTACAACCTTGTCCAATACCCAGTCCATACAAGCGTTGAAAAGTGATGGGGCAAGGATGCACCCTTGCCTCACTCCTGTATTCACAGGAAAGAAGCTGGATACACCTGCCCCACACTTCACAGCACTCTCAGTCCCAGAATACAGACCAGTTATCAAACCAATAGTCCTTGCAGGAATCCCTCGAAGTCGCAGAAGATCCCAGAGTGACTCACGATGCACTGAGTCAAACGCTTTCTTGAGATCAACATAGGCTGCAAGCATCCCCTGTCGAAACTCACGTCGGCGTTCCACCAGGACACGAAGCGCTAGGATACGGTCCGTTGTTGACTTACCAGGCGTGAACCCAGACTGCTGAGGTCTCTGATGCTTCACCAGATGACTGCGAATTCGTGTCAGCACTAGATGGGCAAACACCTTGCCTGGTACGCTGAGCAGTGTAATACCGCGGTAATTGTTGCAGTCCTGACGGTCCCCTTTCCCTTTCCAGATAGGGACGACCAGCCCCCTTTTCCAGTCAGGAGGAATGGTACCTGATTGCCACACGGCAGTCAGGACAGCATGCAACCCGCGGATCATGGCCTCACCCCCAGCTTTGAGGAGCTCCGCACTGATATTACAAACACCAGCTGCCTTTCCACCCTTCAACTTTGCTACAGCCTCTCTGACTTCGTCAAGAGAGGGTGCGGTTTCGTCAATGGGAGGATCGGCATCCACTGCCTGTAACCCAGTGGTGTGAAGCTGCTCAGTTGGAGGGTCCACCGTGAACAACCGTGAACAAATTCATATACCACTCACGTATATTCTCTGTGTACAGTATATATATAGGACGACGGTTGCACCTGGCACTCCTCTACACATAATTCTGGTTGCAACCATACACATAGTTACATTACACGTCCTGATCAGCTTACTCATCTAGCTACACTTATTATTTTATTAAAATAATGTGAATTACGGTAAGTGATTTCAGTAGAAAGTATCTGTGTTTTTACCAAGGCAGGGGTAAGCCTACCATCAATCATTACCCGCGCTAACAACATCCCGTACACCACAGGATTTAAGGTTCACATTTTATACTGGGCGTATAAGACGACCCCCAATTTTCGTGGCTATTTTTTAAGGTTAAAAGGTCGTCTTATACGCAGCCATATACGGTACTTTTGACGAGTACTGTATACAGGGAGGTCCCAAAGATACGAGCAGTTCGGTTCCACCTGGCATACTCGTAAAGCGAAATCTCGTATAACGAAACACATAACTAATGGTAAAATATATGTTTGATTCCAGGACCCCATCAATAAAAAAAAATAATAATAATAATAAAAAAAAAAAAAGGTTTTCAAGCTAAAATAAACTATAGCAAACACAACAAACACACAGCGTCTATATTACCCACACTGTACTACCTATTCTGTAGAAAAAGCATTCTGAAAGAGAAAATAGCACACAAAATAACATAATTGCACATTAATTAAACATAAAACATGCATAACACTCACAAGTGGTAATGTTGTGTGGGGAGACAGGAAGTTGGCACGTAGCCAGCTGAGAGTCCCTGTTTCCTCTCTCCGAGGCTCGAGAGAAAACAGCGGTGACTGCGTTTGCAGGGATGACTGGGTTAGAGTTCTTCCTCCTCCCCTTGATCACTTGGGGAAGAGGAAAGATCCTCGGTGCTGCCGCGTGATACAATAGACTTGAGAGGGTAGGGTAGGTAAGGGACAAGGGAGGGGTGTGCAGACCTCTTCCACTGCCCACAAACTCGTCTCTGCGCATCTGAATCATTGTACATCGTCCAGGGATGTGAATTTTTGTAGGCCACATTGTCGTACCGAGCCACCAGAATTATCATATTTTCAGATTGATTATCGTACAACCTTAGGTAAAATCATATAGTCAGTAAATGACTTTATATTTTTTGTAAATAACTTTTAATTTAATTTAGTAAATAACTTGTAATTTACTTTAGTAAATAACTTTTAATTTACTTTAGTAAATAACTTGGTAATTTTACTCACCCCAGTTTGAATGTTGTAGCATTGGATTTTCGATCTCGTATATTGAAAATAGACCCTAATTTACACATCTCGTATCATCGGATTCTCGTATACCGAATGCTCGTATAACGGGACCTCCCTGTATATATATATATATTATATATATATATATATATATATATATATATATATATATATATATATATAGGGTTCATAGGATATATATATATATATATATATTACAGTATAATATATATATATATATATATATTTTTTTTTTTTTTTTTTTTATGCTGCTTCTGATACATTTCTTTGAATCTCATGATTCTTGAAAAACCCAAGAAATGGATGATTATTAAATGTGTGTAATGGTGAATGAAAATACTTTCATATGTGATAAAAAAAAAAATTTCTTTCCAGATATTAGAAGAGGAATTTGAGAAACAACTGAATGAACAAGAGCAGTTTTATGGAGCATATTTGAGTCGAAGTCATGACTCAATCCTAACGCCTTCGCAGTCAACATCCAGTCTTGCACGTTCTAATGCATCTTAGATTATATATATCTTTGGTACCCTATAACACTTGACAATAATACTTTTGTGTCTCCAGCCATGTTTTTGTATATTGCAGTTACAATAAAACCCCAGCTATCCGGTATTGAACTATCTGGAAAGCTCAAGCAACTGGAATTTGATCAAAAAGAAAATAGATAAGTAAAATCATATTTTAAATCACGAAAATTTGAAATCTGCACCAAGCAAGCTCGGCAAGTCCCAAAAATTCATTGTAGCTACATTTTCCACCACTGATGGCACTGTGTGTACTTCTGCCATTTGAATAAACAACCCTAATTGCTAAACTGAAGGCTTTAGCTGGAATATTCATACTGCAAACTTAATTGTAAACTATGCCCATGGTGGCAGCAAAACTTAAATGTATTTTTTTAACACTGAAACAGAAATAGTCATATGCAAATGTCTGGAATATGGTGAGAACAGACATAACTCTACTATTTTACTTTGTTTACCACTAAAAATAGAATCTTTATAAGAGTACCAATCGACCAACAAGACAATCCAGCCACCCGGAACACACAATTGCCCATGGGTGCTGGATAGCTGGGGTTTTACTGTATCTTTAAATTGGCACATACTTTGTTGTTTAATCCCTCCTGGTTGGCGAAACCTTGCACCTGCATGTGTACAGGAGCAGTTCATTTATGCCTTATGCGCATTTAAGTTACTTTTTTCACCAAACTGCTACCACAGCCAAACTATTAAAGCCACACGCATCATTTTGGTACCATTGTGATGTGCTGACTTTGAACCAGTCAGTCTATGTCATATGATGTCTATGTCAGTCAGTCTATGTCATATGATGTCTATGTCAGTCAGTCTATGTCATATGATGTCTATGTCAGTCAGTCTATGTATGTCATATGATGTCTATGTCAGTCAGTCTATGGGTGATTTTCAATTGTGTTCCTTGGATATACATGTCAGGTAGCAAAGTGGGAAGTTGGAAAAGTAGGGAACTGCACAACATGGGGAATTATATAATGACAGCCAACCGAAGAGCCCACCCTAGCAAGTGTTATTTTATGACAGCCGACCATGAGGGGTTAAGTGGCTTTTTACTTTATTCAACTGGCTTTCACGATGCAGTTCAAGAAGAATAAAGTGGAAACGTCTTTTTTTCAACTTTTTTCACATCTAAAGTATTTGATATTTATATGCATTTTGAGTATGAAACTTGTACATTCCTGCCAAAGTAATTGTTAGAAATACAGTAGTCCTTCTCCAGCCAAAGTTTATGCTTCCCAAGTAATTTTTCATCTAACAAAGTCAGTTAAATGAAATTATCTCTGTTTATATTATGCGACCTCGAGTGTCTTGAACACTTGAAAATGCACTTTACTTCTTGTACCAAATTGACTATAGAAATCATTAATGTCTTCAAAAATATGACAAGCCACAGCAACCGTCATCAGACTGATTTGGTGCAGAGGATATCTATTGACACCCTGTAACTCTGTTGTCAAGGTCAATAATATGTTTTATGGTTTTTTTTCTTTATATTCATTGTTGATGACTAGCTCAATTGCCTCTTTAGCAGGATTGATGATACCTCAGCATGTCTCCCAGCAAATTTTTACCACAAGTTCATTCATTACATAGGCATGGTAGGAATGGGTTTGATATAGTGAGCTAGGGAATAACTGATATAACTAAATAATTGCACCATTTTCTTGAGTAGTACAAATTTTCCATCATATGGTGTCACAGTATAAATTTAAGGATACTTAGGACTGCAGGAGATACTTATAGGTGCAGTTGGAGAGGGACTACTGTACATTCACCTCCAATATTCGCTGCAGCAAACAATATCCATATTTTGACATTGTTTTTCCATCATTTCACAAAGTTTGTAAGATAAGATAGCAAGGGGACCTATATGCAGTAGAGTCTCGCATCCCACGGTTAATTGACTGATATTACCATTGGATGCAGAGTATAATGCAGTGAAAAAACTATAATAGGTAGCCTACTGTAAACTTTTGCCCAAGGACCTTCATCTTACTTCCCAGTAGTTCATATTAAGCAGTTTTAATGAAGAGAAAGTTAGTAAAACATCATGAATAATCTTAATAACAACAAAGCACAGACCTAAGAACAATTGATAGGGTGTTTAACACATGGTGGGCACTGTTATGTAAGTAATGGTTGAGGAGGTAGGCGACACTACGTAATGCCCGGACATTTACTGCTCTAGTTTATAGGTAAAATCAGGCAACATTGCATCCTAGTTAGCTTCTGTCCTGCCCTCTACACAGCCAAATCTTGAAACAAGTATCTACACTCGCCCGTCAGTAATTACAGTGATGATGGAAGACAGATAAGAGACAGGTCTCTTACTCCTCAGCCTAGCATGTCCAGTGTTAATAGAAGTTTCTTTCACTCAAAGATTGGGGTGCGTTCCTGAAAAAACAATCGTTCTACGAACCCATTATAACATGAGTTAAATGGGAATGCATTCCTTGACTTCCCCAAATTTCCACTTATCACCAAAAATAACATTAATGTAGCTATAGTAGCTGCTCCATTTTCGGCTCTTGATGTCTTGTAACAAGCTTTGCAGACAAAATTGTGGTGTTCTGCCCAGCCTCCTTAACCTTGTCTGCATTCTTGAATATAGTAGAGACAGTAGATTGAGGTAAGCCAGGCTATGAGCGATGGAATTAGTCTCCTCACCTGCCTCATGGCTCTTCACAACATCCAGCTCTACTTCCCGAGTTAGGCTTTTCTTTGATTTCTCGTTTTCCCGCCAGTATCAGTGCTCTTGAGATCGTTTGGGGGCCATAATGACGTAGAGTAATAGATATTAGGGCCGAATAAACACTTAGAAACACTTCAAGATCAAAATAACAGAAGCTGTGAGTTTTGCAAGCACGCAGGTAGGACTGTGAGACAATCGGCCACAATGTTAACAAAGTCTCATAGCGCACCTTGACCCACAGTTGGTTCTCATATATATTACTTTTGATCATGCATTTTTATTTATTTACTTATTTTATATTATTATTATTATTATTATTATTATTATTATTATTATTTTTAAATGTCATTATATAAAAACTTCTTTTTTTTTTTTTTTTTTTTTTGGAAAACCTGGGAAGATTTTTAAAGGGGGAGTAACGTTAGATTCAAGCAAGCTGATGAAGACATGAAGGATCTAAGAGGAGAATAAATTGGCTATAAAGAAGGCTTACAATTGAGCATATTTGGCCACGGTGCACGCACGACGCTGGCGACGCCTGAGTTGCGATCACCACGCTATGGATCGTAAATGCGAAACCAATGATCGATAATAGAAAAAGAGGTATTAAAAGAGACACATCGTAAGTGCGAAATACTGTTAAGCAGGGTAAAGGTAAAGCGAGGTCGCCCCCTACATTCCAAAACAATACTTCCTCAGGTTTTTGGCCACATTGATGATGTTTGTTACTACATTCTTTTGCCTCTTCTGTACACTTAGGGGGCTTCTTTCCTCTTCAATTTGGACCACTAGGGTCCCCAGTATCATGGTAAGACATAATCTTTCATGTGGTGGCTTGCAAGATTGGTATAGAGAAAAAGAAAAAGCCAAGCAATTTAAAATAGTGCACCTGTGAGAGGCCGGAGACAAGGAAGTATGTCATCAACAATTTTACTCCAGAAAAGAAACCCTAGATCATGTAAATGTGGAATGGAACAATTATAGGTGCCAGAGAAAAAGATCGATAAGAGTCCTAGGAAGAGTAGAGTAGGACAGGAGGCTAGAGAAGGAAGATGTGACACTGTGCGCTGTGTTGGGTCTGTGTAGAGATTGGGAGAAACATAAAAAAATAAAACTTTGTAAATGTGTATTAACACAATGGTGGGAGAAAAGGATACATATATATACAGACATGAATTACTATATTTTCGGTCGTTTAAGATGCTCCAACGTGTTAGGCATACCACAATTTAGACGCATTATTTTTTAGAGGGAAAAAAAAATCATAAAATTTAGGTCTTAATGACTTTCATCTATCTTACCAAGATGTTTTGTGGATGCCTAAGCATCATGTAGATTATTTTGACCACTTATAATGTGCATCTTTTCTTAATAATATACACAGTAGTTTGCACACTCAAAGCCCACCCACGGTATTGTTGAAGGCTTTGTTTACTCATTCATTCAACTGTCAAGGTACTGGAGTGGCCTGGCTTCAGTTTTTATAGCATGTAATCTATTACTTCATTGATTTGAATAATACTGTTTTCGAGGACATTGGTGATATCTATTTGTTTTCTGAAGTGACTCATCAGTAAACAGAAAAACTAACAATATTACAGTATAACAATAGTACAGTATAAAATGCTTCGTTATGTTTCATCTAAATCATTCAAGGCCAACAATATTTCAGTGCATGCAAATGGATATACTGGAAATATAGACATATACTGTGAATTACAATTAGCCAGTTGACTCAGATGAAGAAGAAAATCTTACCTATGGCTTGGAGGATGCATGGTAAATTTCAGAGTCTAATCTAATGGGGAATAAAACAGTCTTAGACGCCCGAAAATATGATAGTTTTTAGACAGAAAATTGACCCATAAGCATTATTATAACAAATCAAATAGATAAGTTAGGAGTTGGCAAGCAAGATTGGTAATAAAGCAGACTAAAGTAACGAGAGGGTGACCTACGGAGTGATCCAAAATGTCAAGAGTTCACAAGAAGAAAGAGATGTGTCGGGCACCTGTGAAATGCATGTGTTTTATCGTGAGATGAGAATTTGGTTATATATTTGAATTGTAATGTGGGATGTGAACAAGCGAAGTCATGGGATGGAGATGCATGGGATGCATGACTCTACTGTAGAAGTGTGTTTCAAGATGTTGAGATACTACAGCCTACAAAGCTTGTAAAAGAAAAATTGTTGAAAAGTACAGGAAAACGCCTTCTTGCTGGATATATGGAGGCAAGGCCGGTCTAGATAAAGGAAATTTTCTTCATGAAAAAAAAAAGGATCCCAGGTAACGTTCAGCAAAAGTCCTCAATATATAGGACCCAGTCCAAATGAGGAAACTAGAATCTGGAGAGCTCCCCTTTTTCTCTCAAAGATGTATTTTTCTATAATCTGTATAGTTAGATCATTACATTTTTGGCTTTAAGAAGATAAAAAAGCCAGTCACTAATTGAATTGTAGTCTTAAGACAAGCAATTACCCACAAACTGCTAAGATAGCTTCACATTTCAGAATGTTAAGTAACATTTTTCTGTTTCTCAAGGCACGATACCTACTTTCTGTCATAGCTAATCAACAGTAGTGATGGTAGATTAGAAATGTTTAATGGCCCATAATATTACTTACATTAAACATGATAATATGAGCTTTTCATAAGTCAAACGAGCTGGTCGGTAAGATTATATATTCTTCATTCTTTATTGATTTCTTTTGTAACTATTGTACAGAAATTAATATGACAAAAATGTTATCTTAGAAATATAAAAGGAAGGATGTTCTTTACTTGCACCATCTTTATATCTATATGTATGCATGTACATACATGCATCTAAGTTTTGGTATAACACTCATGCAATAAATTGTGATTTGATTCTGCAAGGTTTGAAAGAATCTTTATTTGTAGGTCAGAATTTGTAAATAGAATTTTTTATGTACCCTGGTACTATATCTTAAATGTTGAGCAACATTTTTGCAGTTTTGGCGGTACATAGTTTCCTTGCATGCCCTGGGTATTTTCTTTTTCTTTGTTTACTTCTAAAGCAATTCATACCGCAAAATGTGTTTACTGACAGTTGTCAGATATGCTAAATAAAGATGGAGCATACCAATATCGTTGTTATTTTAAAACTTGTGAATAATTGACATTTTTCTAAGTATATATATATATGAATATAGATATAGATATAGATATTTTCATATTCATACGATATATATATATATATATATATATATATATATATTGATTTTTCAGGGTGGCAAAGACACTAGTCATTCTTGGGGTTCTTCATGTGCGTGCAACGTTTCGCCAATGGCACTTTGCATCATCAGGCTAAAATAGTTTATAAGTTAAAATACTAAAAAAAACTGCTAAAAGCAAACATCTAAAAAAAATTTAAGCAATAAAATAATCCTATATTATCTAAAAACTAAAAACACAATTTATACTTAACAAACCTTGGTGTGTATGCTCTCTAGGTTGGCAGAGGACTGAATGAACAATGATTTTACAGGCAGCATTTCGGTTCCTATGGAGCAATCGAAACGAGAGTCGGACGATCAAAACAGTGTGATAATCATTTGAGTAAATGTAATTGGTATGAAGTGACTTGATTATTAAGATCAGGGGACAAGTGCTTGATGTGTATGGATTCTAATAATTTAGTGTCACTAGAGAAGTTTGCCTTTGATAGGATTCTAATATCATTAATAGAGAATGGGTGATCAAGATCATGAGAGAGTGAGCGAATAGCAGATTGAGAAGGGGAAGAAATGAGTCGACCAGTACGGGCAGAAACACCTTTATGTTCTGCGAACCTAAGGGAAGTTTCTTGACGTCTCGCCGATGTATCGAGCATTACAGCTCGAACATTCAAATTCATAAATTATATTGGAGATAAGAGTTTTATGTATAGGATCTTTATATTTGAAATGTGTTCTTAAAGTAAATGGATTAGTGAAAATAAAATTACATTTTGAGTTAGGAAAGTGTAACTTGAGTAGATCATTGAGTTTTTTACGAATGATATAACTGAGATGGCCATAAAATGGAAGTTTAATATAATGTGTGTCTAATATAGGTTCGGGTTGATTCGACTTAGGGTTGAACTTTTCATCTAAGAAACTAGAAATAGTTTTTTCTATCAATTTAGGGGATATCCATTATTTTGGAAAAAATTAGTAAGGAATTTCATTTCATTATCGAAGGCAAACCAGTTGGAAGAGAAACTATAACATCTGTGTAGTAAGGTCTTAATAGTATTGATTTTAAAAAGGTTAGGGATGAATGATAGATACTGAGTTCCAAGTCCTGTGAAGGTAGGTTTTCTGTAGACTGAGGTAAGTAAAATAATTATCTTTACGGGTAACTAAGATATCTAGAAATTGTAGTGATAATTGGTTTTCAACTTCATATGTGAACTTAATATTTGGGTGTTTAGAATTAAGGTAATTCAGAAATAAGGGAATATGTTCAGCATTCTTAAAAAGTAAAAAGATGTCATCAACGTAACGTTTATAATAAAAGGGTTTAAAAGAGGTAGGACAGTCAGACAGCCAGATTTGTTCATGATGACATAGGAAAGCATTGGCAAAGGAAGGACCCAAGCAAGACCCCATGGAAACCCCATCAGTTTGGACATAAAGTTTTTTATTAAATATGAATGGAGAGTCTTTTATAGCTAGAGTTAATAAATCAGAGAATTGTTTTTTGTGTAGTTAAGGAAAGTGGTAACATGAAATAAATTATTAGTGATTATCTCAATATATTGAGATAATCACTAATAATTTATTTCATAATGTTACCACTTTCCTTTCCAGAACCGAGTTAGACTAGACTTACAGTGATGCGGGAAGCCTTGAAATTACATTCCAAGATTGAGAACCACATGGATGGGTCCTGGCTGCAGAATGGAGGTGCACGGAAGGCAACATTAGCAGTCATGGTGGAGTCGTCGTTAGGCGGCATGGCGGCTAGTGGCACTGTTGATGGTGACGGTGGCGGCGGCGAGGGGCAGGAGGCAGTGTCAGGCAGCAGGAAGCAGCGGCAGGAGGCGCGCCGGGCGGCAGGAGTCAGCACGGGGTGGCAGGAGTCAACGCCGGGGCGGCAGGAGACAACGACGCGGCGTCGGGAGGCAGGACGCGGCGCCCTGAGAGCGGAGTCCACAGCAGGGGGCGGCGTCGACTGCGGGGCTGCGTCTGCATTGGAGCCTGCCAGCGGTAGGGGGGGCGGCGGGGGCAGCGCCAGGGGCAACGCGGCAGGGGCAGCACCAGGGGCAGCGCGGCAGCCGGAGTGCCGGCTGCGGTGTCCACCGGAGCGGCAGGAGCGGTGGCAGGGGCGGCGTCAGCTGCAGCACGGTAGTGGCCAGCTGCGTAGTTCGCCTGCGCTGTAAGCGCTGTCCAGTCTGCGTAGGACTGGCAATGCCCTTGCTACCCTAAGACTGGGTGGCTAGGGGGGAGAGGCTAGCTTACCACTGCATGGCTAGGTGGATAGCTGTCAGCCCGCCTCGCCCAAGCTGGGTGTTCGGGTCCACTTCTCCAGGGTTCCAACTATGCATTGTACTATCATTATCATAATGGATATGGCGTTAGTGACAGCAAACGAGGGTATGAACCGCTTCGTCCGTAGTGAGTTCCCGCTACACGGTCACTGGCAAACCGATGTCTCGGGACTCTCGGCATATTTTTGTCCTTTAAGCCTTATCCCTTACCATTTATGGATAGTATAACTAATACAGACAATCTTAATTGGATCTCTCTTCTGGTTTTATTGTTTGATTTGTAAGGTTTATTGTATAATTAAAACATACAGCATATATATATACAGTACGAGCATGTACATAAAATCCACATATTGCAGCAGAAAAAAGTACAAAGGGGGGCCATCAGCCCGCCGGTGAGGAGATTATCCCGTCAAGACGCTACGGAGGGTCGCGTGGAGGCGTGGTGAGGGTAAGTCCCCTGCGGTCACTGATCACCCGGCCGGGTGGTGATGTGTCAGCGGGGAGTGGGCGTTCTCGCAGCACCCCCAACATCACGTCCTCTCGGGTGTGGCGGACCATTAGGGTGCTGTGCCCTGCCTTACACGCCACTCAGCAGCCCCCCACCTGCAGGCTGGGGCGGCGAGGGCCGGGCCGGGCCTCAGGGGGCGGCGAAGGGCCGGCCGGGCCTCAAGGGGGGCGATGGCGGCGTGCAGGACAGGAGGTAGTGGCACCATGGGACGACGGGTGTGCATACTCGCATGGTCGCACACTTTCCCCCTACGAAATCCTCTTGCAGCTCCTCTCTGGTGGCAAGTAGCCCAGACGCACACGGCTGCAGTAGTGGCGCATCTGCCTGGGGTTGTTGCGGAGTGGCGGTCCAGTGGGTGTAGTCGGCTGGCTGCAGCGTGTCAGGCCGCCTGCCTCTTCCATGGTCCTCCAGCTCTCGGTGTGTCCTGGTGAGCGCAGTGTGCTGCGGCCCTCCTTCGGCCTGCGCCTTGAGCTCTGTAAGCTGGGAGGGCACGTGCATGTGACCCTGGGCCGCTGGCGGACTACGCTTGGCGGCCACGTTTCGCCTTCTCGTTACCTCGGACCCCTACGTGGCTCGGATCCAGTTGAGCCGACCCTCCTGCCCTGCGCGCCAAGGCGCTGTAGGCTGCCCATGATGTTGCGATGAGCCTTTTATTGTATTGATTTATAAATGGTTTATTGTACAACTAGCAACGGAGCACACACACACAATACCAAGTAACATGTACAGAAATGCATATGGCAGGAGCAAAGAAGTACAAAGCGGGCAATCAGCCCCGCAGTGAAGGAGGGTATCCATCGGCTACGTGAGGGTCGCGTGGAGGCGTGGTGACGGTGAGTCACCTGTGTCACTGGTCACCCTGCCGGGCGCGGCGGTGTGGTACGTGATGTGGTTCAGCGGGGAGGGGGCGTTGCTCCGCAGCACCCCAACATCACGTCTCTCGGGTGTGGCGGACCATGAGGGCTGGCCCTTGCCTCACGCCCACTCAGCAGCCCCCCACCTTGCAGGCTGGGCGCGGGGGGCCGGGCCGGGCTCATGGGGGCGGTGGCGGGGCAGGACAGGAGGAGGTAGTGCACCAGTGGGCGACGGGTGTGCATTTCCGCAGTGGTTCGCACACTGTGCCCCTCGAAGTCCTCCTTGCAGCTCCTCTCTGGTGCAGTATCCCCAACGCAACACTCTGCAGTAAGAGTAGCGCCATCTGCCCTGGGTTTGTTGCTGTGTGGCGTCCAGTGAGTGGTAGTGGTGCTGCAGCGTAGCAGTCCGCCTGCCTCTTCCTGGCCTCCCAGATCTCGGTGTGTCTGGTGAGCGGGGGGGGAAGTGGTGCTGCGGCCCGTCTCGCACTGCGCCTTGAGCTGCTGTAGCTGGGAGCACGTGCTGGTGACGCTGGGGTCCACTGCGCCTCGCTTTGGCGGCCGCGTCCGCCGCCTCGTTTTTCCTCGGACCCCTACTTGGCTGGGATCCAGTTTGACCTGACACGCCTTCCTGCGCGACAAGGCTCTGTAGTCTGCCTAGGATGGTGGTGATGAAGCCTCCCGTTGTCCTTGGGAAGGCGGCTTGTTGGAGGGCCTGCATCCCCGCCAGGGTCGGTGTGTATTATCACAGTTGCCTCCCGCGGTGCAGGGCATGTTCGAGGGCGTGCTGGGATGTCCCCCAGCTCGCTCTGGAGTCTGTGGAGCAGTTTGTTGAACGTCCCGCCAAGACTAGCTCTGTGCCCACCCGTGGTGACGAACGGCGGCACCTGTTCTAACCACTATCGGGTCGAACCGAGCGCGTGAAATATACAACGGCTGTCCCAGCTCGGCGACCTGAGCCATGGCCTTCAGCCCGTGCTGCCGCAGCTCCCGGGTGGTGCACATGGATTTACAGGCAGGCAACTGCATGGCGGTGAACTCTGCGGCGGGGCCCCCACGGGGGCGGAGCTTGTAGTGGGGGCGGGGTACATCCGCCTCCCGCCACGGCCCGGTGTCCCCGCGTGAATGAGTCCGTGGTGGCTAGCAAGGTGTTGATGAGGGCCACGTGTTTGCCGCGCAGGCACTCGATGCCCTGCGTCATGGCCAGCCGGATTCGCCTCTGCGCCACGCCCTCCACGTCGCGGCGGAAGACTCTGGCCAACGCGACAGACCAATGATGCACTGCACCCTGGTGGCGATGGGACACCAATCTGGTCTCGCTCTGCTGCATTACGCAGCGCTGACATCTCGAGCCCCAGCATGGTCCCATGGCGTTGTTCTGGAGCCCTCGAGCCGTTCCTGCTGACGGGGAGAGCGCGATGATGACAGGGTCGCAATAATTCCTACCAGGGGAGCGCACAGCCTGCACATAGTACGCGGAGGACGAGAAGTGGGGTGGCGCCGGCGTTAAGCCGCTCATGGCCCGCATCCACGTTCAGCTGGCCTGCTGTTCCTTTCCCTCAGGTAGTCAAGCTGCGCCGTGACGACAGCCGCCTGTCGAGCCACACCCCGAGGTACAGGTAGGAGGTCCGTCCAGGCCAGGCCGATGCCCTGGACGCGCAGGCTGACAGAACATGGGTTGGCTGCCTTTATAATCATGGCCCGGACTTCTGCGGCCGAGATCTTGAGGCCCATCTCCTCGCACTTGGCGGTGATGATGTCGATAGTCGCGCTGCGTCGTGCAAAGCCTGTCACCCCCGCCCGGTGACAACGAGGGCCAGGTCGTCAGCGTAGCTGAGCAGGACTGTGCCATCCTGGAAGGGCAGGCGCGGAGAGCCAGGCTCCTCCATCAGCATTTGA
The DNA here is from genome assembly GCA_016584305.1 of Chionoecetes opilio. Lineage (NCBI taxonomy): Eukaryota > Metazoa > Arthropoda > Malacostraca > Decapoda > Majidae > Chionoecetes > Chionoecetes opilio. The sequence continues at coordinate 70,040 of JACEEZ010020423.1, read as the reverse complement.
ACAGAACGGCTGAGGATGTTCGCCCTGGGGCGTCTCCCGTTCTTCCAGTTCCTTTAGCGGGATTTGAGGCCTGGAACTTGACTCGGGCCCGACGTTGCTGGAGGTAGTCCTTGAGCCGGCGATCAGTCTTCCCCGGATCCCTTCCTCGCGGGGTGGCAGAATAGCGTGAGTGACTGGTCCAGCTCGAGCCCGCTTTCTCAAGGTCGGGAAGACTGTGACTGGTGGGGCAGTTGTTGGCCTGAGTCACAGGGTGAGGAGGCTGTCCGCTGTGCCCACGCCGCGGCGGTGAAGCCAAACACGTGTACGGGTGGAGGGCTCCCACGCGCCACTGCAGGCGCGAGAGCCCATTCTCTCGGCTGTTTTAGCCAGTCATCTGATCGGGATAGGCCTGAGCTTGGGTGGGGCTCCCTGGCTTGGGGATGGGCTGAATATCACTCGGGCCTCCCTTCCACGCTGGGTTGGCGGTGGCCTGCCAGCCAGACGCGTTGAGCGTGGCGAGCATCGCGACGTCCCCGGCAGAGCCCGGCATGAGCGAGCATGGATTGATGTCACGCCGTCCGTTCCCTGCGAGCTGGTGTCGCGCCCTTTTTTCCTCGCCGACGACAGTGTCCTGGCGAGTGAAGAGGTGGTCCGCCACGTCAGGGTCCCTCGCGCTCCCTGACAGCCTCGACGCGGTGTTTTTGTCCGAAGCGTGTTTGCTGGAGGTGGCGTGTGCAAGAGAGATTGGGTCTGGGCCACGCGCTGTGAAACACGCCGATGAGTCTTCTTCCGCCTCTCGGTGTGGGTGTGGGTTGGGCGGCCTGTCCGGTGCGGGTGACTGGAAGCCGTCCTGACATTCCTCCACAGCTGGCCGAGGGAGGTGTGCTGTTTGGAAGAGGCGCACCACTCCACCACTGTGGCCTCCCTGGCCCGCTGAGACACCTGCCGAGCGCGAGTCACCACTCCGCAACAGCCGCAGGTTGGTTGGTGTTAGAAGAGAAGGGAGAAGGGAGGGATGTCGTTTATACAGCTTTCTGTGTCAGGCTGACTCGGTGGTTGTGCTCCCTGCCCGTCCTCGTTGTAGAACAACAGTTTGGGATGGTGGCGACGGCCCGGAGAGCACTTAGGAATGGCTGCGTCTGCTGCCCTCTGAAGGGCTGCCGTGAGGTCCCTCTCCGTTGGTGCATGTCCGTCGGGTGGCTCGTAAGTAACCCCACCACTGCGTCAAGGGAAGCTTGAAAACTTGCCCCATCCGCCCTCTTGATGTTCCATCGCGGCGAAGGCGTGGCGGGATCGGGGGGAGGAGGGGGCGCGACGCTGTGAGGGTGGTGAGGGTGCGTAGTGGTCACTGGTGAGGTCCATATTCGCCTCCGCCGGACTGGTGGGCTCCCCGTTGTTGAGTGAGATGGATGTAGGACCTCCCTCGAGCAACACTGCGAGTATGAACGACCCGTCCGGTTGGTTGCCGACACTGACTGCAGATGGTGGTGGGGCGTTTAAATCGCCCGCCACTAGGAGGCTAGTGTGCGATCCGATGGTGAAAAGGGGGGGGCCCCCCAGCTCCCCTGCTTCCAGTTTGGTGTCCGCTGGCTCCTGTACAGGTTTGTACACAAGTGAGGTCGAGTCCCACGTGGAGCTCCACCGCCAGGACCTCACGCCATCTCCACTGTATGCGCCCGTTCGGTGATTTCTGTGCGGTGAAGGGTATGGCGCTTCTCACCAGCGGTCACGCAGCCACGGGTGCACTCAGTGCGAGGGAGCGAGTGGAGACTGGTAGCCCGCAATCGCACCACGTTAAAAGTCAGTAGATGTGAGCGTCTCCTGTAGAGAACACGCCTTTTATTGTACAAATTTGGAAACTATATACAAAAATAGATTCCAACAAAATACAGGATATAATTGCATATGGAGTGTTCACATCAATAGTTAATACAATGATGTGAAAAGAAGCATGTACAACAAGGAACAAAAAAGTAAAAAGACTGTGTAGTAAGATTTGTGTAAATACAACAGGTAGTTTACTAAAATGTGTATGTATGTGTAAGATGTTATTTTTACGAAAGTAACAAATCTAAAAATGAGAGGACGGGAGAAACGGGAAAATGGAAAACTGGAGTGAGGAGGCATACTGAAGTATAATCGCGCGTGCTGCTACAGTGGTGATGGCGGGCAGGGCCAATGTCTAAATAGAGAGTTAATTCAGTTCATGCGCAGTGGGGTGACGTCACGCTGTCTCAGTGGTACGGAATCTCAGAAAACGAAGTTGTTCACTGGGAAACTTGTAATTTCATAAAAAAAAATCACTAATGAACACCTGTCCGTTGTTATTATTTATTATCAGATTGGGTGCTACTATAGTGCAAATATCATGGTAGACCGCACGCTATAGTAGCACTTCACATTGTTTATTTTATATGAAGTAATGTGGTCCTTAGCAATACCATAAAGAAATAGTATCATTTACGTAAAAATATTGACGTTTTCTCTAATAAGTTAACGTTTTCTTTTATAAATTTTAAGGCACACTATTTAAACTACATCGAAAATTGCTAGCGCTCTTATCCATATTTCTCGTATATTTACCTATTATAATACCTTAATATAATCGAAAATCCCTTGTAATCCTTCGCACATATTCCGTAATCATCAAAATCTGCTTTAATTCATTGTAATTTGCTTACTTCCCATTTCCCTATATTTAATTTCAATAAGGAACATAATCCTGGTCTTATACAAAGGAATATAGTCTTAGGGATTTTCCAAGATGGCTGCCACCTCAAATCCCTTCTCCCTAGTCAACGTCACTAAGACTAGAGTCCTATTAATTAACATAGAAATCTCAAGCAATGGACTCTTGTTTGGAAGGCAGCGTGACATCATTGCGCCGCACGACCAAATTTTGGTCGAAGAAAACTGACTTGATATTTTTTTTATTTGGGCACGGCGGGGAGCTAGGGGTGTAAGACAACTGTGTTAAGCGCGTATTTACACTAGCACTCTTTTCCACCCACCTCCACACCACTTGACTGATGGTATACCGCCCACTCCTAGCAGACACAGAGTGGGTTCGTCGTCGCACTTAGGTTTCACAACAATAGCACTGGCGGATCTTTTTACAAGCGATGAACTCTTCTCGAGAGAACTTGGTGCTACGTTGCGATTCATTTTGCTTGTACAACAATTACAAGGAAAGGAAAAGAGGGAATGTGGAGGAGGCAATGGCTAACAAGGAGAAAGCAACTCAGTGTTTCCTATAGACTGCTTCAGGAGCTTGCTTTGGATGAGGATTGATTGCTTGCATCTGTGACTATAAGCGTTTTCTGCGGGGGAGCAAGAGAGATTTTCACTTGCAAGCGGTCACTTTCCTGTTACTGTAACCCCGCAAAAAACGCTCACCGTCGCTTGCTCCATGAGAAGGCGACGCAGCGGCTGAGAGTTAATCAAAAACCAAGATCAAATGACTATTTGACCTCTACATATTTTTCACACTGGGACGTACCCTATACCGATATAGTCAGAAAAGTGCGTAGATTCAGGAAGCGTGCTTATACATTTAATGTGATCATAAGAAGCCGAGCCATGAGGATTTGAAGCCAAATAAAGGGGAAAAATGTTTATGCACTACTTAATTACGTTTTACTAAAACCCTTGCTTTCGTATACATGTACTTACATTACAGTTATAAATTTGTACTAATGCGATGCAAACTTTCCACAGATAGACGATAGTGGTCTCAGTTTTTCTTAATATCTAATGAATGGTATTGTTAGCAAATCGGGTAATAGTGAGGTGTGTGCAGTTGTTGATTTTGGATCAAGTCACACATTCCAGTCTTTAATTTCAGCTGTTATGCTGTAAACAATTTTCGCATGCATATAAAGCAATATATGCATATATGCATATATATACGTATGCAATATATTGCATACGATTATATTTTCCTAAATTGCACGCTGCAACCTCCCTTATTTGATTCAAACTTTTATGATAAGATATTGAAATAAGAAAGTGATTGATTTTGTCGCAAGTACACTAATGTCATTTCTTTTATTGAAGCATGCAGAAAGCATCGCCACGTCAGCCGAACGCTGACGTACTTCACTGACGTACTTCACTTGCTCAGCAAGAGTTTCTGTTTGCCGGTCTGGCAAGCATCTTCTCAGGATGATTGAACAGCAAGCGAAATTTGAGCAAGTACATTTTTTTCTCTTGTAAAGGCCGGTTCCCATCAGCCCACTTGTACGGCCGTCTTACAACAACACCGTCAACAATGACGTCACCATCATCACCGCTTGAGTGGTATTTGTGGTAACTGGGCACAGTTGGCAACTCCGCTCGAGCGGACACCGCCGAGCGGGAGAGATGACTTGAATTTAACTTTGTACGGCGGCCGTACAGCGGTACGGCGGTGCGGTAGACTTTGTTGTGACGTCATTGTGACGTCTTTGTTGTTGTATGGCGGCCGTACAAGCGGGAAGGTGGGAACCGGGCTTAAGAGAAAACTTTCTTTCTCCCCCGCAGAAAACGCCTTATATACCGGCGTGTTATACCCGACTATATACCCGTGTTGCTTGTCCAGGCGCATCCACCACCTATAACCATCTCCGTCATAAGAACATAGGACATTAAGGAAACTACAAGAGGCCGTATAGGTCACAAGGCCTTTTGTAGTTTCATTATTTTCAAATGGTCTTATGACGGAGATGGTTTACAGTGGGTGCAAAATCTAAGAAGAGTTAAGTCAGTTCACTTCCGACAAAATCATTTTATCGTGGTGCACAATGACGTCCACGCTGCCTTCAAAACAAAGAGTCCGTGGCGTGTGAGACAGTCAGTATGCACCGAGACAGGCGAGTGCGCACACCTGTGACGATGCCTAATAAAAGTGTTGTTTACGGTTGCACATCTAATATACGTAATATATATATATATATATAAAATTATAATATATCAGATATGAAAAATATATGAATTATTTTAAATAAAACTAAATGCCAGATATTATAATGTGTAGCATGCATTTTTCATTTCTCTCCCTTCTGCCTACTCCCCTCCATATGTACCACTGACATTTTTTAATAAGCGCAGCAATGTAGTTTAAATTTGCCAGATTACACCATTTTCAGTACAGGAACAGGGCTGATGATGAAAATTTTTGGGTAAAATAAGGGCAATATGTTGATATATATTTTTTAATATATCAAGTTGATATATATTTCTACATGATGAGTAGAGGAAAACAATTGCATAAGTATTTCGATCATGTACAGTGTATGTGCTTTCTTCTAAAAAGACTTGTAACACTTGTAGTTAAAAGTAGTAAATATGTGACTGGTGTTACATAGTGAAAAAAAGGATGAAAATGCAGGTCTCCCCGTTAATTGCTCCGTTTCTGAAATGTTTTTTACCCACTGAGACAGCTTTGACGTCACCCCCCCTGCGGGGTGAATGACTTAATTCTTCTTAAGGCGTTTTCTGCGGGGTATTTCCGCTTGCAAGGAAAACATTTCGATTGAAAGCGGTACTTTTATAGTGCCCATATATATTTTATAGTGCCCAAAAAAACATTTCGCTTGCTGCCGCAAAAAACAACAACAACAAATTCTTGGGGTGGGCAACATTTTCCCCGGGATGTTTAAACAGCAGCAAATTTTTGAGCAATAAAATTTTTTCGCTTGAAGCAAAAATCCCCCGCAAAACCCCTTTTTTGGGGACTTTGAGTCGCTGGATGCACCAGGAAAGCAGCCGGTATATAGGTGGGTAAAACCCGGGGTATATAGTCACAGAGGCAATCAATCAATCAATCAATCATTGGGGGTCATACGCCGGGGGGGCGCGTCCCTCGTTCCCCCCAGCGGGATTACCAAAACAAAAAAGAATTAGTTTTTAAAATCTTGGTCATAAATATTTTTAAACTTATCCCTTATTTAAGCACTGCACACTAAGTCTAAAGTTCTTAATGAATACTTTTTTGTATAAATTCCCTTTCCCCGAAGCAAAGATTGGCATAATGAATAAAAAAAACTGCAAAGGAAAACATCTGACGCCATTTTGAAATACCCCCACAAGGGGGGCGTTTGGCCCGAAATTTCCCGGGAGGAATTTGTACGTTCCATATTTTTCTCTCCCCTCCCATTTTCCAATTACTCTCCCTGTATTGTCCCCTAATTCCCTCTCGTATTTCTTTTCGCACCCCCCTTTCCCCAATATTCTTTGAACTGTTCCGACTATCAGCTTATGTCGGGTTTAAATCCTAGCGAATATGTTTTAAATTTCTCCCCAATTACTCTCCTCTCTCCCCCTTTTAGCCCTTAAGTTTAAAACCCCTTTGTGTACAGCGCACGCCAATGTGTCGCTGAATTTTTCCTATTGTACCGGCTTGCCCAAAGGTGTTTTTGGTAGCCTCAGGGTGGGAGGTCAGTGAGGATGATTTTAGCCAGCCCCAACAATTTGTGTCTGTGCTCATGACGTCCTTGTGTACGTAGACTAAATGAATAATTTAAACCCGAAAATGGAGTTGTGTGTATTTTCCGCCCCCAAAAGATAAGAAAAGTGAACGAAAGGATATTGAAAAAGCAATTCAAAGGGCCCGGGACTCACGGGACCAAAACAAAACAGAATACAAACGGGAGAAAGGGACAAAGAAATAAAGGGACATATTTTCCTCCCACTCTTGGCTGGTGGGAGCAACCTCCGACCCTTCCCTTTTCGGTGAAGTGGGGGAAAAAGTGCTAGTTGATACCCCCTTTTTGGGTGGGAGGGGGGTGGGTATAAGGGGGTTTCAAAAGGGGGGGGGGGTGGTGAGGGGAGGGGGTAGTTAGGGGGGTGCAGGGGGGCGGATGTTGTGTGGGGAAGGTGGGAAGGGGATGATAAGGAGTCCACGTCCGCGAATGGGCTGCAAGGATGTACGAGGCTGAGGGGGGGCCGGGGGCAAGGGGACGAAAAAAGGGGGAAAGTTTCCGGTGAATCCTTTCAGATTAACAAGAGGAAAGCCCGGAAAACGGAAATTTTGTAGTTTAAACCTTTTCATCAACTACACTTTCCAATTACACACGGGGGGACAAATCAATTGGTGTAAAAATACAAATGAAGGCAAATATTGAAAAATATATCTAACGCCTCACCATCGAGGTGGGGGGGGGGGGGGTACTTAAACGAGGGGATCTTTAAAATAAGGAACCTTGACTGTCTAAATGGGGGCCCGGGGTAGAGAGATTAAGAGTAAAAAGTATAAATAAAAGCTGAAATTTTAAAAGTTTTCACTTGTATTGTTACCGGGGTTTACGTACGTGGGATAGATTTAAATCCCCACCCCAAAAACCCGGGGTTTCCCCCCGGTTTCCCTAAGACAGTGGAGGGAGGGGAAGTTTGTTTTATACTTGCACCTCATATAAAATGGTAAAGCATGTTTTTGCGTCAGATGATATGAAGGCGGGAAAAAATTTGTTTGAGTTTTACCCTGCTGCTTTTTTTTGTTGGGTTTAAGAGAGGAGAGAGGGAAAAGAGAGAGAGAGAGGAGAGAGAGGAGAAGAGAGGAGAGAGAGAGAGAGAGAGAAGAGAGAGAGAGAGAAGGAGAGGAGAGAGGAGAAAGAGGGGAGGGAGGGGAGCGAGAAGAGAGAGAGAGGGGAGGGGGGAAAAAAGAGAAAGGGGAGAGAGAGAGAGAGAGAGAAGAGGGGGAGAGAGCAAGAGAGGAGAGGACGAGGGCGTGAAGGGAAAGAAAAGAAAAAAGAGGAGGGAAATTTTTCCCCCCTTCCCCCCCCCCCCCTTTTTTTTTTTCCCCTTTCTCTCTCTCTCTCTCTATCTCTCTCTCTTTCATCTCTCCTTCTCTCTCTCTCTCTCTTCTCTCTCTCTCTTCTCTCTCTCACAACACACCACCGCACACCACACACAATACACACACACACAACAACCAAGTGGACAGGGGTTTAAGGGGGAATGTAGTGGGCCATTGAAAGGGCCTCATGGTCTTGGCTTCAGCTGTGACAAGGATGCAAGGAGGGCAGAGTTGTGGAAGCTTGCACAAACATAATAAATGATAATTAATGATAATAGTAAATGCTTCACCAGTGGTATATACAATAAATAATTTGGTACGCGTACAATGTCATGTATTCAAGTAGGAGGTCATGGAAATAATGAAGACACACAAACCATGAAATTACTAAAGGGAGGGTTAATGAATGAGTAATTAGTTAATATGATGATCTGGATAGTATTACAAAATAAGCAAGACATTTGTGTTGTGGGGTAGTAATATAGTAGCGGAATAGTTAATTAAATAAATGCATAAATTATGTTTACAATTAGTGCTCTGATGGTATATTACTTTAGTGTTGTGAAGGAGGAATATTACATGTGGTTTGAAATAATTAAAAAGACTATTAGTTATGTTTCTTATATTGTATAAATTAAAAACAAAAAATACGTCATGTAGGGGCTGTTTAAAGTAGAACAAAAATAAGTACAAATATGGAAAATCCTGCTTACCATACTTTGTAATTTTTTCCAGTCGATTTATTATTTCATTAGGCATAAAGATACATTACACGAGCAGAAAGTAATAGTGTTGATTATGTTATCGTCGGAAATTGTATGCGTTACAAATGTTATGTAAAGGGATGATACTCCAATACTTTATAAGGCAATTAACAAATAACTTTATATAAGGAATATAGTCAGCACTACAAATGGTATATAGCAGCAACTATAAAGGATATAAGGTCGAGGTCCATTTGAAACGCTAATGTTCCTCCGGACCCGCCTTACCGAGGCCCTGAAGAAGCTCGTTTCAAGTTCTCCTTTCGGGGCGGGAGTGCTATTCGAAACAGCAGATGGGCGCCTCGTGTCGGACAGGAGGGCAGATGGCTCGTTGCGGGCCTGAGTACTTTCGGCAGTTGTTCACGGTGGACCACCAACGAGCAGCTTCACATCACTGGGTTACAGGCAGTGGATGCCGTCCTCCCATTGGATGAAAGGAAGCACCGTCTCTTGACGAAGTCAGAAGAGGCTGTAGCAAAGTGAGGGGTGGAAAGGCAGCTGGTGTTTGTAAATAATCAGTTGCGGGAGCTCCTCAAAGGTGGGTTGAGGCCATGATCCAGCGGGTTGGCATGGCTGTCCTGACTGGCCGTGTGGCAATCAGGTACCATTCCTCCTGACTGGAAAAGGGGGCTGGGTCGGTCACTATTGGAAGGGAAAGGGGGACCATCAGGACTGCAACAATATAACCGGGGATTACACTGCTCAAGCGTACCAGAAGGTGCTTGCCCAGCTATTGCTGACCACGGATTCGCACCCATCTGGGTGAAGCATCAGAGACCTCAGCAGTCTGGGTCACGCTGGTAAGTCACAACGGAATGTAATCCTAGCGCGTCGTGTCCTGGTGGAACGGCCGACGTGAGTTTTCGACAGGGGATGCTTGGCAGCCTATGTTGATCTCATGGGCAAGGCGTTGGAGCGAACTCGTGCATCGTGAGTCACTCTGGATCTTCTGCGACTTCGAGGGATATCCTGCAGGGGACTATTGGTTGATAAAAAAAAACTGGTCTGTATTTCTGGGACTGAGATTGGTGAAAGTGTGGGGGCAGGTGTAGTCAGCTTCTTTCTGTGAATACAGGAGTGAGGGGCAAGGGTGCGGGTCCTTGGGCCCCATCACTTTTCAACGCTTGTATGGACTTGGGTATTGGACAAGGGTGAGATCAAAGTGGATTGTGGGAGCATCCGTCGGCAACCCAAGATCACTGGATCTTGTTTTTGCCCGATGGTGCAGTAATCTTTGCTGAGTCGCTGCGAGGTCCTGTGATGGCTCTCGAGGTGTTGCCGAGGAGCAACAGCCTTTGTGGGGGACTTGAGGTCTCCTGGCTCAAGGACCAAGGTCCAGGTGTTTGGAGGAACTTAATAGATGAAAAGCAGGTACAGTTGTTCATGCGTGTGGCGGGACATTGAGAATCTGGAAAAGTTTTACATACCTTGGGTAGGGCGCAGTCCATAAATGACGGCGGGTCCACGTCAAGAAGTCTTACGGCGGGGATGTGCATAGTCCACGGTGTTATGGACTCGCGCAG
>JACEEZ010020423.1:0-55000 GCA_016584305.1 Chionoecetes opilio | reverse complement strand
CATAGTACGAGGTAATAGAGTTGCTTAAAGCATGATGAAACAAATAGAGAAAATAAGCCGTTATAATGGTGTTCAAACGAAAAGACAGTGAGCGGTGTTGGTGAAGAAATGGCGCGGTGAGGGATGCCAGTATATCCCTCACACAAAAAACATGGGGCGTGGACCAGCCAAAAAAAAAACAGTTAGTTTAACAATACTTTACATAGTCTCAAAAAGAGAGTAAACTGAGGATTTATATACAACTGTCATTTGATAATATATAAAGTATTGTCAGAAACTTTTTTTGGCTGGGATATCCACCCCATGTTGTGGGGAGGATAATCCTGGCATCCCTCACCGCGCCATTTCTTCACAACACACCTCACTGTCTTTCGTTGACACCAGTATACGGCTTATTCTCGATTTGTTTCATCATTCTATGCAACTCTATTACTTGTACTATGTCATCATGGTGTATATTTCCGAAGCATCGCGATTAGCCACAGTAGAAATACAAAGTGTAGGAAACGAAACACAACGTTTTATAAGCCAAAAACAATGAAGCGCGTCGGTGAGATAATCCTCCTTCTGACAACATATGGTCAAAACACTGACCCTTTAAAATAAATCAAATCTATCCCCTGGAACGCGTGAAGGGTTAAACCTAAGTTGCCTATGTAGTCAATTTTTCTCCCGGGCCCCTTTACAGACTGTGGAAAAGAGAGGTTACCAGTTTTTTTAAAAAATATGACGCTCACGTCACCGAAAGTTCTAATGTCCGCGTGGCGTAAACTGATATATATATATATATATCTAATAATATTATATCTATATATATATATTTATATATAATATATATAATATATATATATATATATATATGTATATATATATATATATCTATTATATATATATATATATATAATATATATATATATAATGTTAAAGTATTTATTACAAAAACTGATATTAAACTTTAGTCATAGAAAATTGGCTTTGGTTGGTTTAACCAACATAAATGATAAAAATACGATTTATAACCTTATGAAATCCTGCACTTATCTCACTATATTTATATTATCCGCGGCTGTAATCACATTCGGATGGGCAGGAAACAAAAGGAGTAAACAAATATTAGACCGAAGATTTTTATTTCGAAACGGGTTGGACTGAGAAGCTCTCCTTTATAGTCAATAACATTGGGGGGCATACGCCGGGGGGCGCGTCGCCTGCCCACCCTACGAACGCCACTCCGGGGGTCACCACGCGCGAGTTCCCATGCAGGCTCCTTTCCCATACCAAGCAGCTCTCGACAAGAAACATCAACTTGCCCCAACCACGAGCCTTGTGGGGCGCCCCCTTGGCCCCCTCCCACGCCGGATTGTCTCTTACAGACTTTTAACACCGATGAGAAAGGTCGGTTTCAGGGTAGCGTGCCAAATGCCCATATAGCCGAAGTTGCGCTTGAACGGACTATGCAGGTAATAGCGCCTCGATTCAGTCTCACGGTGCAATCGCTGATTGGATTACGTAATCAGTTCCCAGCGATATACCCATGATTCTTGCGAAGACACTTATTACCAAAGCATGGATCGTCCTCTTCAAGGTCGCTATTTAGTTGGTCCATGTCTTCACAAACCATAGAGTAAGAAGGGATCACAAGCGAATTGAAGACCCGGATCTATGTCTATGCACAGGTAACCGACAACGCCAAATACTCCCGGCTGGAGGCGAGTCCATAAACACCGTGGACTATGCCAATCCCGCCGTAAGACTTCTTGACGTGACCCGCGTCATTAATGGGACTGCGCTACCAAGGTAGTAAAAAACCCTTTCCAGATCTCAATGTCCTCGCCACACGTCATGAAACAGACTGTACTGGCTTCATCTTAGTAAGTCTCCAAACACCTGGACCTTGGTCTTGAGCCAGGAGACCTAAGTCCCAAAGGCTTTGCCTCCTCGGTGCAACACATCTGAGGCCATCACCAGGACCTCCAGCGACTCAGCAAAGATTACAAAAAAACGCACCCATCGGCAAAAAACAAAGGATCAGTGATCTGGTGTTCGCCGACGGATGGCTCCCACAATCATTTGATATCTACAAACCCTTGTCCAATACCCAGGTCCCATACAAGCGTTGAAAATTGATGGGGCAATGACGCACCCTTCGCCTCACTCCTGTATTCACCAGGAAAGAAGCTGAATACAACCTGCCCCACTTCACAGCAATCTCCAGTCCCAGAAATACAGACCAGTTAATCAAACCCAATAGTCCCTGAAGGAATCCCTCGAAGTCGCAGGAAGACCAGAGTGGACTCACGATGCACTGATCCCAAACGCCTTCATGAGGATCAACATAGGCTGCAAGCATCCCCTGTCGAAACTTCCACGTTCGGCGTTCCACCAGGACACGAAAAGCGCTAGGATACCAGTCCGTTGTTGACTTACCAGGCGTGGGAAACCCAGACTGCTGAGGGTCTCTGAGGCTTTCACCAATGGCTGCGAACCGTGGTCAGCAATAGCTGGGCAAGCACCTTGCCTGTACGCTGAGCAGTGTTAATTACCGGCGGTAATTGTTGCAGTACCTGATGGTCACCTTTCCCTTTCCAGATAGGGACGACCAGCCCCTTTCAGTCAGGAGGAAAATGGTACATGATTGCCACACGGCAGTCAGGGACAGCATGCAAACCCGTGGATCAGGGCCCTCACCCCCAGCTTTGAGGGAAGCTCCGCACTGATATTACAAACACAGCTGCCTGTTCCACCCTCAGCTTTGCTTACAGCCTTCTCTTGAACTTCGTCAAGGAGAGGGTGCGCTTTCATCAATGGGAGGATCGGGCATCCACTGCCTGAACCAGTGGTGTTGAAAAGCTGCTCCAGGTGGTGGGTATCCACCGTGAAAACAACTGCGAAAAGATAACTCAGCCCAAACGAGCCAGGCTGCCCATCCATGTTCCGGACACGGAGGGGCGCCATGTGCTGTTCGAATAGCACTCGGCCCGAGAAGGGGAGGACTTGAAAACGGGAGCTTTCTTCAGGGCTCGGTAGGCGGGTCGGAGGACATTTAGCGTTCAAATGACCCTCGACCTTATATCCTTCTATAGTGCTGGCTATATTACCTTTGTAGTGCTGAATATATACCTTTCAGTATAAAGTATTTGTTACTTGCCTTATAAAAGTATTGGATATTCATCCCTTACATAAACATTTGTACCTTAAATTTCCCGACATAAACAGTAATGTCAACACTATATACTTTCTGCTCGTGTAATGTATGCTTTATGCCTGTTACAATGAAACAAAATAATAAATTTTCGACTGGAAAAAATAACAAGTATGGTTTAGAGCAGGATTTTTTCATATTGTACTTAATTTTGTTCTACTTTAAACCCCGCCCCCTACATGACGTTAATTTTTTGTTTTTATTTATCATAAAAGGAAACATACTAATAGGCTTTTAATATTTCAACACCCAATGTAATTATTCCATCCCTTCAACAAACACTAAGTAATATTACCCATCAGAGCATGACTAATTGTAAAAAACATATTTAGTTATTTAATTAAAACTATTCCGCTACTATCAGTTACTACCACAACAAATGTTCTTGCGATTGTAACTATCCAGATCTCATATTAACTAAATACTAATTTCATTAACCTCCCTTTTAGTAATTTCATGTTGTGTCTCATTATTTCAATTACCTCCTACTTGAATACATTTGACAATGTGACGCGTTTACCCAAATTATTTATGTATATACACTGTTGAACATTACTATTATCATATTATCATTATTATGTGTGCAAAGCTTCAAAACACTGCCCTTGCATTCCTTGTCACAGCTGAAGCCAAGACATGAGGCTTTTCAAGGCCACTACCATCCCCCTTACACCTGTCACTTGGGTTGTGTGTGTGTGTGCTATGTGTGTGTGTCGCGTTGTGTGTGTTTGTGAGAGAGAACGGAAGGAGAGAGACGAGAGAGAGAGAAGAGGAGAGAGAGAGAGAGAGAGAGAGAGAGGAGAGAGAGAGAAGAGAGGGAGAGAGAGAGAGGAGAGGAGAGAGAGAAAGAGTTGTCCAAGCTCCAAAACATAATATAATATCTGATTGACATTCCTTTAAACACGACCAAACTCGATACATCTCCTCTCTTTTTTTCTCTCTCGCTCTCTCTCTCTCTCTGCTCTCTCTCTCTCTCTCTCTCTCTCTCTCTCTCGCTCGCCTCGCTCTCTCTCTCGCTCTCTCTCTATCTCTCTCTTCTCTTCTCTCTCTCTTATTCTTCTCTCTCTCTCTCTTCTCTCTCTCTCTTCTCTCTCTCTCTCTCTCTCTCTCCTCTCTCTCTCTTTTTCCTTTTTTCTCTCTCTTCTCTCTCTCTATCTCTTTCTCTCTCCTCTCTCTCTTCTCTCTCTCAAACCAACAAAAAAAGCAGGCAGAGTTTGTAAAAACATCAAACTTAATTTTTTTCCGCCCTTCATATCATTACTGACAGAACAAAAAAAACATGCTTTACCAACTTTTATCATGGAGTTGCAAGTACCTGAAACAAAAAATTGCCCTCCCTGCCACGGTCTTAGGGAAAACCGTGGGAAACCCGGGTTTTTTGGGTGGGAGACTTAACTATCGCCACGTTATTACGTACCACACCTCTGGTAACAATTAACAGTGAAGACTTTTACAATTCAGCTTTTAATATTTATACTTCTTACTCTTAATCCTCTCTACCCTGGGACCCCATTTATGACAGTCAAAGGTTAACTTAAGTTTAAGAGAATCCCCCTTCGTTAAGTAGTTCCCCCCCCCCCCACCTACGGATAAGCGTGAAGGTCGATTAGGGATTATAGTTTTCAATACTTGCTCTTCATATTGTAGTTGTTGTAGTTACGACACAATGATTTGTAACATCCCGTGCTGATAAGGTGGAGGAAAAAAAAGTTGGTAGTTGATGAAAGAATGGAACCCTTAACTACAAATTCCGTATATTCCTGCTCTTTCCTCTCGTAATCTGGCAAGATTCACGCGGCACTTCTCCCTTCGTTCACCTTCGCCCTCCCTGCACGGCCCTCAGCCTCGGACGTGATCCTTGCAGCCCATTCAGCAGGACGTGGACTTCCTTATTCATCACCTCACCACCTTTCGCCACCACAAAACACTCACAGCTCCCCTGCACCGCCTAAGTCTATTCCCTCCTCCCCTCTACCACATCCACCCACCACCATTGAACCACCTGCCTGTAGTTACCCACTCCCTACCAAACCACTAAAAGGGGGTATACACTAGCCACATTTTCCTCCCACTTCACCGAAAAGTGGAAGGTAGCGGGGAGGTTGTCGGTCCCCTACCAGCCACAGATGGGGAGGAAATAGTACCTTATTCTCGCTGTACACTTCTTAACCGTTTGTCGTTCTGTATGTTCTTGGTTTTGCCGTGAGCTCACTCAGGACCTTGTAATGCTGTTCAATATTCCTTCGTTTCACTATCTATACTGTTCGGCGGCAGGAAAATACACACAAACTCAGTTCTGGGTATATATTCAGTTAGTCTAGCGTACACAAGGGGACGACAATGGAGCACAGAACAACGGAAATATGTTGGTGCTGGCTAAGCGTCAAACTCACTCACTGGACCCCCAAGCCCTGATTGGCTACCAAACACACACCTTGGTCAAAGCCCGCGCTACAATAGGAAACTATCAGCGACACAGTGTGGGCGTGTGTCGGTGGTCGCTGTTATAGGCAAAAGCGGATTAAGCTTAAGGTGCTAAGAGAGATGGAGAGAGGAGAGAGTAATTGGAGAGTAAAATTAGAGGGACATAATTCGCTAGGGGACTGAAACCGACATACAGCTGATAGGTCGGAACAGTTCAAAAAAAGAATATTGGAAGGAGGGTGCGAAGAAAGAAATCACGAGAGAGGAATTTAGGAGACATATACGAGGGAGAGAGAATTGGATACATGGGACACGAGGGAGAGAAGGTATATTGGAGACAGTACAAAATATGCCTCCGCGAAATTTCGGGGACCAATCGCCCACTTGTGGGGAGGTATTTTAAACATGGGTCAGATGTTATCTCTCGTCAGTTTTCTTATTCATTTATGCCACTAACTTTGCTTCGGAATGGAATTGTATACAAAAAACGTATTCATTAAAGAAGCTTCACGCAGACTTAGTAGTGCAGTGCAGTTACTAAGGGATAAGTTAATAATAATTATGACCAAGATTAAAACACTTAAGTTCTGTTTGTTTTTGGCTAACTCCAGCTGGGGTGAACGAGGGCGACGGCGCCCCCAGGCGTGGACCCCAATGATGATTGATTGATTGATTGCCTCTGTGGACTATATACCGCGTGTTATAACCCACCTATATACCGTGTGCTTGTCCTGGTGCATCCAGCGACTCAAAGTCTAAAAAGGGTGTTCGGGGGAGATTTCGCTTGAAGCGAACCAAAATTTGATTGCTCAAATTTCGCTTGCCTGTTTCAATCATTCCAGGGAAGATGATTGCCCGACCCGCAAGAATTTGTTGATGTGGTTTGTGTTGCGGCAGCAAGCGAAATGTTTGTTTTGGGGCACTATAAAATATATATGGGCACTATATAAAATAAAAAGTGGACGCTTAGCAATAGAATTGTTTTCCCTTAGCAAGCGAAATACCCCGCCAGAAAAAAACGCCTTAAGAAGAATTAGTCAGTTCACGCGCAGGGGGTGTGACGTTTCAACGCTGTCTCAGTGGGTTACAAACATTCAGAAAAAGGAAGGCAATTAACACGGGGGAGGGAGAACCTGATTTTTCATCTTTTTTTTCACTATGTAACACCAGTCACATATACTACTTATTAACTACAAAGTGTACAAGTCTTATTAGAAAGAAAAGGCACATACACTGTACATGATGAAAAATACTTATGCAATGGTTTTTCTTCTAATCAATCATTGTAGGAAATATATATCAACTTTGATATATTAATAATATATAATCAACATATTGCCTTTATTTTTTGTTTTTACCAAAAACTTTTCATCATCAGCCATGTTTCCTGTACTGTGACATGGGGTGTTTTTGTGTAATTGGCAATTAATTACATTGCTGGCGGCTTATTAAAAAATGTCAGTGGGTTTTTACATATGGAGGGGAGTAGGCAAGGAAGGGAGAGAAAGGGAAACAATGCATGCTACACAATTATAATATCTGGCATGTAGTTATAAAAGTATTCATATATTTAACAATATGATTATATATACATATATATAATATATATCTATATAGTTATAAATTAGATGTGCAAACAGTTAAAACAACACTTTTTATTAGGGCATCGTCACAGGTGTGCGCCAACTCGCCTGGTCTCGGTGCATATCTGACTGTCTCACGCCACGGGACCTCTTTGTTTTGAAGGCAGCGGGAACGTCATTGTGCACCACGATAAAAATGTTTGTCGGAAGTGAACTGACTGAACTCTCTTAGATTTTGCAACCACTGTAAACCATCTCCGTCATAAGGGGACCATTTGAAAATAATGAAACTACAAAAAGGCCTTGTGAACCTATACGGCCTTTCGTGTAGTTCCTTAATGTCCTATGGTTCTATGAAGGAGATGGTTATTATAGGTGGTGGATGCGCCTGGACAAAGCAACACGGGGTATATAGTCGGGTATAAAAAACACGCGGTAATAAGGCGTTTCTGCGGGGGAGAAAGGAAAAGTTTTCTCTTAAGGCCCGGTTCCCACCGGTCCCGCTTGTACGGCCCGCCATACAACAACAAAGGGACGTCACAATGAGTCACAACAAAGTCTACCGGCACCGCCCGTACCGTTACGGCCGGGCCGTAAAAAAGTTAAATTCAAGTTCATTTATCTTCCAGCTCGGCGGTGTCGCTCGAAGGGCGGGAGTTGCCAAACTGTCGGCCCAGTTTACCACAAATACCAACTCAAGCGCGTGATGATGAGTGACGTCATTGTTGAGGCGGGGTTGTTGTAAGACGGCCGTACAAAGTGGGCTGATGGGAAAACGGCCCCCTTTAACAAGAGAAAAAAAAAAAAATGTACTTTGCTCAAATTTCGGCTTGCTGTTTCCAATCATCTGAGAAGAGCTTGCCAGACCGGCAAACAGAAAAACTCTTGGTGAGCAAGGTGAAAGTACGTTCAGTGAAGTACTAGCGTTCGGGCTGGACGTTGGCGATGGCTTTTTGCCCATGCTTCATAAAAAAGAAATGAACATAGTGTACTTGGCGACAAAATCAAGCACTTTCTTTATTTCAAATATATTATCCATAAAAAGTTTGAATCAAATAAGGGAGGTTGCAGCGTTGCAATTTAGGAAAATATAAACGTATGGCAATATATTTGCATACGGATGTAAATATGCATATATGTCATATATGGCTTGTATATGCATGCGAAACTTGTTTACAGCATAACAGTGAAATTAAAAGACTGGGAATGTGTGACTGATCCAAAAAATCAACAACGCAAACACCTCACTAGTACCGGATTTGCTAAAAAATACCATGTCATTAGATATTAAGAGAAAAAACTGAGACCCACATCGTCTATCTGTGGAAAAGTTTGCATCGCATTAGTACAAATTTTATAAATGTAATGTAAGACATGTATACGGAAAAAGCAAGGGTTTAGTAAAAAAAACGTAATTAAGTAGTGGGCATAACCATTTTTCCCCTTTATTTGCCTTCAAATCTCATGGCTCGGCTCCTTATGATCAACATTAAATGTATAAAGCACGCTGTCCTGAATCTACGCACTTTTCTGACTATATCGGTATAGGGTACGTCCCAGGTTGTGAAAAAATATGTAGAGGGTCTCAAAATAGTTCCATTTTTTGCTCTTTGTTTTTGATTAAAAATCTCAGCCGCTGGGTCGCCTTCTCATGGGAGCAAGCGACGGTGAAAGCGTTTTTGCGGGGGTTACAGTAACAGGAAAGGACCGCTTGGCAAGTGAAAATCTTCTCTTGCTCCCCGCAGAAAAAAAACGCTTATAGTCACAGAGGCAAAGAATTCAATACTCATCCAAAGCAAGTTCCTGGAAGCAGTCTATAGGAACCCTGAGTTGCTTTCTCTTGTTAGGCCATTGCTCCTCCACATCCCTCTTTTCCCTTCCTTGTAATTGTTTGTACAAGCAAAATGAAATCGCAACCGTAGCACCAAGTTTCTCTCGAGAAGCGGTTCACGCTTGTAAAAAAGATCCGCCAGTGCTCTTGTTGTGAAACACCTAAGGAGACGGGGGACGAACCCAGCTCTGTGTCCTGCCTAGGGAGTGGGCGGTTATACCATCAGTCAAAGTGGTGTGGGGAGTGTGGGTGGAAAAAGAGTGCTAGTGTAATACGCGCTTAACCAGTTGTTTTACACCCCTAGCCCCCCGCCGTGCCAAAATAAAAAAAATATCAAGTTTTTTTTTCGACCAAAATTGGGGTTCGTGCGGCGCAATGTTCCGCTGCCTTCCAAACAAAGTCCTTTGTTGAGATTTCTATTTTAAATTAATGGACTCTAGCCCTTAGTGACTTTTGACTAGGGAAAAGGGATTTGAGGTGGCACCCTTTTGGAAAATCCCAAAAGACTAATTCCTTTGAAAAGACCGGTTTATGCCCTTTATTAAAATTTAAATATGGGGAAAGGGGAAAGTAAGAAAAAATTACAATGTTAAAGCGATTTGAGATTACGGAATATTGCGAAGGATTACAAGGATTTTCGATTTTATTAAGGTATTATAATAGGTAAATATAAAAATAGGATAAACGCTAGCAATTTTCGATGTGTTTAAATAGTGTGCCTTAAAATTTTTTAAAAAAAAAACGTTAACTTATTAGAGAAAACGTCAATATTTTTACGTAAATGATCTATTTTTTATGGTATTGTAAGGACCCATTACTTTTAATAAAATAAACAAAGTGAAGTGCTATATAGCGTGCGGTCTACCTGATATTTGCACTATAGTAGCACCCCAATCGATAAAAAATAAAAACAACGGAAGGTGTTCTTATGATTTTTTTTTTTTAAATTACAAGTTTCCCAGTGAACAACTTCGTTTTTTGAGATTCCGTACCACCTGGACAGCGTGACGTCACCCCACTGCGCCATGAACATGAATTAACATCTCTATTTAGACCATTGGCCCTGCCCGCCTCCACCAACTTAGCAGCACCGCGATTATACTTCAGTATGCCTCCTCACTCCAGTTTTTTCCTATTTTCCCCCCTTTCTCCTCCTCATTTTTTTAAGATTTGTTACTTTCGTAAAAATAACATCTTACACATACAACACATTTTAGTCACTACCTTTGTATTTACACAAATCTTACTACACATTCTTTTTAACCTTTTTGTTCCTGTTGTTACATGCTTCTTTTCACATCATTGTATTAACTATTGATGTGAACACTCCATATGCAATTTATCCCTTAGTTTTGGTTGAAATCTATTTTTTGTATATAGTTTCAAATTTGTACAATAAAGGCGTGGTTCTCCTACAGGAGAGCGCTCACGTCTAACTGAACTTTCAGTGGTGCATGGCGGGCTACAGTCTCCACTCGCTCCCTGCCACTGAGGGCACCCGTGGCTGCGGTGAACGCTGTGAGAAGCGCCATCCCTCACCGCAGAATCACCGACCCGCGCACAGTGTGAAGTCGTGGAGGCCCTTGGCGGTGGAGCCCACGTGGGACTCGACCTCCTGTGTACAACCTGTACAGGCGCAGCGACACCACTGGAGCAGGGGACTGCTCACCATAGGCAAATCGCACACTTAGCCTCCTATTGGCGGGCGATTTTAACGCCCACACCCCCTCCTGCAGTCAGTGTCCGGCAACCAACGGCGGGTCGTCAACTAGCAGTGTTGCTCGAGCGGTTCCCTCACAGCTCTCCTCAACACCGGGAGCCCACCCAAGTCCGGCGAGGCGACTGGACCTCACAAGTGCCACGAAACACTACGCCACCCTCACCACCCGTCACAGCGTCGGCCGCCCCCCCGATCCCGCCACGCCTTCGCCGCGATTGAACATCAAGATGGCTGGAACTGGTGCAAGTTTCAAGCTTCCCTTGACGAGTGTGGGTTACTTACGAGCCACCCGACACCTGCCCACATGAGAGGGACCTCACGGCAGCCCTTCAGAAGGCATGCCGACGCAGCCCTGCCTAAGTGGCTCCTCCGGGCGTCGCCACCATCGCCAACTGGTGTTTCTACAACGAGGACTTCAGGGAGCACAACCACCGAGTCAACCTGCACAGAAAGCTTGTATAACGCACATCCTCAACCCCCACCAAACCTGCGGCTGTTGCAGGAGTGGTTGACTCGCGCTGGGCAGGTGTCTCATCGGGCCCAGGGAGCCAGTGGTTGGGTGGTGCGCCTCCCTTCACCACACCCTCCCTCGGCCAGCTGTGGAGTAATGTCAGGAACGGCCTGTCCCGTGCCACCCCGGCACCGACCGCCGCCCACCCACATACCCACACCGGGGAGAGGCGGAGAGACTCATCGGCGTGTTGTCACCAGCGCGTGGCTCAGCCCCAACTTCTCCTTGCACACGCCAACCTCCAGCAACAGCTTCGACAACACCGCGTCGAGGCTGTCATGGAAGCGCGAGGGGACCTGACGTGGCGGACCACCTCTTCACTCGCCAGAACTGTCGTCAGGCGAGTAAAAAAGGCGCGACACAGCTGCAGGGACGGACGGCGTGACATACTCCATGCTCGCATTTCATGGCGGCCTGCCGGGGACGTCGCGCTGCTTCGCCCACGCTCACGCGTCTTGGCTGCAGGCCACCTGCCACCAGCGTGGAAGGAGGCCGATATTCACCCATCCCCAAGGCCCGGGAGCCCACTCAAGCTCAGGCCTATCTCCTCAGCTGCACGGCTAAAACAGCCGAGAGAATGGTGCTCCTCGCGCACTGCAGTGGCGCCGTGGGCGCCCTCCACCCTCACGTGTTTGGCTTCAGCCCGCGCGTGGGCATTCAGCCTGACAGCCTCCTCACCCTGCTGACGCAGGCCAACCAACTGCCCCACAGTCACAGTCTTCCTCGACCTTGAGGAGCGTTTTCGAGCTGGCCGTCCCTCACGCTATTCTTGCCACCCCCCGAGGAAGGGGATCCGGGGAAGACTGCTCGACTGGCTCAAGGACTACGCTCCAGCAACGTCGGGCCAGAGTCAAGTTCCAGAATGGCATCAAATCCCGCTACATGACCTGAGAAAACGGACGCCCCCGGGGCGACATCCTTCAAGCCGTCCTGTTCAACCCTGCTGATGGAGGAGCTGGTCGCCCTGCCCTTCATGTGGCAACAGTCCTGCTCACTACAGCTGACGACTGCTTGCCGCTCGTTTGTCACCGTGGGGGGGGGGGGGGGGGGCGGGGTGACAGCTTTTGACCGACGCAGCGCGCTCTGTCGACCTCATACACTCACCGCCAAGTGCCGAGGAGCTGGGCCTCAAGATCTCGCGCAGAAGTCCCCGGCCATGATTATCAAGGCAGCCCAACCCAGTCCTTCAGCGCGCGTCCAAGGGCATCGCCTGGCCTGGCCTGACTCCTACCATGTTAACTCTCGGGGTTGTGGCTCGACAGGCGGCTGTCGTTCCACGCGGCGGCAGCTGTGACTACCTAGAGGGACAAGGACGCAAGGCCTAGGCTGAACGTGATGCGGGCCATGACGCGGCTAAACGCCGGCGCCACCTTCTCTGTCCTCCCCGCCTGTACTAATGTTCAGCTGTGCGCTCCTCCCTGGTGGATTATTGCGCCCCTGTCATCATCGCGCTCTCCCCAGTAAGCAGGAACCTCGAGGTGCTCCAGAACAACGCCATGAGGACCCATGCCTGGGGCTCCGAGCATGGTCCAGCGCCTGCGTATGCAGAGGCGAGACTCAGATTGGTGTCCCTCGCCACCAGGGTGCAGTGCATCATGGCCTGGTTCCGCGTGGCAGAGTCTTCCGCCGCGACGTGGGGGCGTGGCGCAGGAGGAGACTCCGGCTGGCATGACGCAGGATCGAGTGCACTGCGGCGCAACACGTGGGCTTCATCAACACATTGCTAGCCCCCACGTAGCCTCATTCACTGGCGGGGATCACCGGGCCGTGGCGGAGGCCGATGTCCCCCGCCCCCACCTACAATGCTCCGCCCCCGTGGGGGCCCCCCGCCGCAGAGTTCACGCCCATGCAGGTGCCCTCCTGTAATCCATGTGCAACCACCCCGGAGCTGCGGCAGCACGCGCTGATGGCCATGGCTCAGGGTGGCGCCGAGCGGGACAGCCGTGTTACTTCACTGACGGCTCGGTCGGACCCGGATAGTGGTAAACAGGTGCCGCGTTCCGTCCACCACGGTGGGACAGAGCTTCTTGGGCGTGACGTCTAAGCACTGCTCCACCCAACTCCAGACTGGAGCTGGTGGCCATCCCGCACGCCCTCGACATGCCCTGCACCGCCGGGAGCAACTGTGATAATACACAACGAATCCTGGACGGGGCGGCAGGCCCCTCAACAGCCGCATCCCAAGGACAACGTGAGGCTCATCCCACCATCCTAGGGCAGCCTACATAGCCTTGTCGCGCAGGGAAGGCGTGTGATCAGGCTCAACTGGATCCCCAGCCACGTAAGGGTCCGAGTAACGGGCGGCCGGACTCGGCCAGCGCCAGCGAGCCGCCAGTGGCCCACGTCACCATGCCCTTTCCTCCCAGCCTACAGCAGCTCAAGGCGCAGGCTAGACGGGGCCCGCAGCACACTGCGCTCACCAGATCACACCGAGATCTGGAGGCTAGGAAGAGGCAGGCGCCTGCTACGCTGCAGCCCACCGACTACCACTCACTGGACGCCACCCACAACAACCCAGGTCATAATGGCGCCACTACTGGACGTGCGTGTGCCGTCTGGGCTACTGCACCAGATGAGGAGCTGCAGAGGACTTTCGAGGGGCAAGTGTGCGACCACGCGAAATGCACACCCGTCGCCCATGGCATCTACCTCCTGTCCTGCCCCCGCACACCGCCCCCCTGAGGCCCGGCCGGCCCCCGCCGCCCACCTGCAGGTGTGGGCTGCTGAGTGGGCTTGAAGCAGGGCCGCCCTCATGGTCCGCCACACCCCAGAGGACGTGATGTTGGGGGGGCTGCGGAGCAACGCCCCCTCCCCGCTGACACAATCACGTACCCCACCCCGCGCGGGCCCGGCAGGGTGAACCGTGACACATGTGACTCCACCGTCACCAACGCCTCCACGCGACCCTCACGTAGCCTGACTGGATACCCTCCTCACTTGCCGGGCTGATGCCCGCTTTGTACTTCTTGTGCTCCTGCCATAATGCATTTCTGTCTGCTTGTATTGTGGGTGTGTGTGTACCTGTATGCCTAGTTGTACAATAAACCTTATAAATTCAATACAATAAAAGGCTCATCGCAACCAGTCCTGTCTAGCCTACAGAGCCTTGGCGCGCAGGGCAGAGCGGTTCCGGCTCACTGGGATCCCCAGCCACGTAGGGGTCCGATGTAACGAGAACGGCGAACGTGCCGACAAGCGAGGCCCGCCACAGCGGCCCAGCGTCACCATCACGTGCCTCCCAGCTTTACAGCAGCTCAAGGACGCCAGGCGGAGACGGCCGGCAGCACACTGCGCCTCACCGACCACCGAGAGCTGGAGCCAGGAAGAGGCCAAGTCGGCCCTGCTAACGCTGCAGCAACGACTACCACCCAATAGGAACGCCACTTCAGCAACACCAGGCAGATGGCGCACTACTGCCAGCGTGTGCGTCTGGGCTACTGCACCAGAGGAGGAGCTGCAAGGAATGATTTCGAGGGGGCAAGTGTGCGACCACTGCGAGATGCACACCCGTTCGCCCCTGTGCACTACCTCCTGTCCTGCCCCGCCATCGCCCCCCTGAGGCCCGGCCACCCGCCCTCGCCGCCCCCCTGAGGCCCGGCCCGGCCCTCGCCGCCCATCTGCACGGTGGGGGCTGGCGAGTGGGCGTTTAAGGCAGGTCCGCCCTCCATGGTCCGCCACACCCGAGAGACGTGATGTTTGGGAGGTGTGCGAGAAACGCCCACTCCCGCGCCTGACAACATCACCACACCCCGGCCGGGTGATCATTGACGCAGGTGACTTACCATCACCACGAAGCTCCACGCGACACCCTCCCGTAGCTTGACGGATAATCTCCTACCGGCGGGCTGAATGCCCCCCTTTGTAACTTTTTTCGCTGCTGCACTATGTTGAATTTATGTACAGGCTGACCTGTATATATATATGCTGTATGTTTTAATTATACAATAAACCTTTACAAATCAAACAATAAAACCAGAAGAGAGACCAATTAAGATTGTCTATTAGTTATTACTATCCATAAATGGTAAGGGATAAGGCTTAAAGGACAAAATACTGCCGAGAGTCCACGAGACATCGGTTTGCCAGTGACCGTAGCGGACTCCACTACGGCGAAGCGGTTTCATACCCTCGTTTGTGTCACTAACTCCGATATCCATTTTGATACTTAGTAACATGCAATAGTTTGGCAAACCCTGTAGTGACCCGGACCACTCCAGCTTGGGGTCGAGGGCGCCGGCTGACGCTATCACCTAGCCATTGCAGGTGTAAGCTAGCCCTCTCCCCCCGCTACCCAGTCTTAGGGTACCAAGGGCATTGCCAGTCCTCTGCACGGGGGACTACGCAGCTGCCCCGGCCGCGCTGCCCATGGCCGCGCAACCCCTGCCAGCGCAGTGCCCCTGGCGCTGCCCTGCCCGCTTCCTTAGCGCTGCCCCTGCCGGCGCTGGCCCTTGGCGCTGTCCCTGCCGCGCAGCCCCTGGCGGCTGCCCCTGCCCGCGCAGCCCCTGGCGTTGCCCCTGACATGCGGTGCCCTTGGCGGCTGCCCCTGCCGCGCAGGCCCCTCCATGCTGCCCTTGGCCGCTGCCCCTACCGCGCGAGTCCCTGGCGCTGCCCCTGCCGCAGCACCGCTGCGCGCAGCCCCTGCCGCCGCGTGCTGGACATCCTTACTGCTAGTGCACTGACTCCTGTCGCGCGTGCTGACCCTCCATCCCGACGCCTGGATTCTGCTGCCTGACGCTGCCTCCTCCTGCCCCTCGCCGGCCGCCACGTCACCGTCAACAGCGCCAACTAGCCGCCATGCCACGTGACGACGACTCTACCATGACTGCTAACGTTGCTTCCGTGCACCTCCATTCTGCCAGCCATGACCCTATCCATTTGGTTCTCAATTTGGTGAATGTAATTTTCAAGGCTTTCCGCTCACTGGTAAATCTAACTCGGTTCTCCCACGCCACTGGCTCTTACTTTCTGCCATCGACGTGCTCTCGCAAGGCTCTGACGTCATTGGCAAGGCTGTCACTCTGCGACTCCTTACGAAGAACCCATGTCTGCCATTTTGTCCCTGCCTGGAATCTACAGGTGGCTGCACGTCTTCAGGAGCTTCTGTCGAAGGACGAGCTTTGGCAAACGAGAAGCCTTCCCGACCTTGCTACTCGTAAATGAAGAAGTTACTCGAGACCAAGTACACGTCTTTTTGACCAAGACCAATTCAAGCCAACTCTTCTACACGTCTGCCGTAGACGTTGTATAACGTCTATTCTATTCCGCACCATCCAACGCAACCTCTTCAGTGTCAGAGCAAACTCACTCCCGAATAGTTTGCCGAGCTTTGCCGAGAGTTCATGGCGTCATCTTCTGTGGACACCGTCATCTTCTATCGCAAGCATCGATGTAAAACAGGACACTCAGCAGCTCGCACGAGCTTGTGTCTCAACTTACACTACCCGTCAGCGCCATCCAGCATCAGCCTCAATGAAGAATTCTCAACGTCGCCGTTCTACAACTCCCTACCGTTAACCGGCGGTGATCAAGATCTGCTAGCCATCTAGAGACAAGTCCTGGCTTCTGCTCTACCACAAAGATTTGGGAAGGAACGCAATCAAGTGGCACACACATGCAGCTTTGACAAGACTTTTAAACAGCAACGGCGACCCACTAAGGGCGCATAGTGTTCGCCATGCTTCGTCAGCGCTGCTTTAACGTCCTACATCCACTCTCCAGGTAACAGGTTCTCATCGGACACAGGGGCTGAAGTCAGTGTCCTACCTGCAACAGCAAGCCAGAAGACCCTACCCCAGTCACGCACCTCTACGCCGCCAACGGTACCAAGATACCCGTGTACAACGACAGACGCTGCGACTGTAGCTCAACTTCGCCGTTCCTTCGAGTGGACCTTCTAATGTCGGAGAAGTCTCACAATCCATCTTGGGCGCCGATTTTTTGATACTACTTCGACCCATGCCTCGTCGACATCATGATCGCCGAATCCAAGATCCTTTAACTTATGTCGCGACCTCATCAGCAACAACCACTGGTGAGAGCACTTGCATCTCCACCATCATGCAGACAACCCCGTATGCTTCACTGCTGAAGTCCTTCCGACACTCACGCAGCCTTACTCTGGGCAACTGGCCCAGCAAAAAGACCACGTCACCACCCACATCGAAACTACTGGACCACCGACTTACGCCAATGCCCGTCGTCTAGTCTCCAGAAACGTTTTACAATCATCCAGAATCCCGAGTTTCAAGTATCTCCTGCGTCAAGGTCTCATCCGTCCCTCTCCACCAACTGGTCTTCCTGCACTACACATCGTCTCTAAGAAGAACGGTGACTCAACCATGTGGAGACTACAGTGCACTCAACTCTCGCCACCGTCATGGACAGATACCCAGTCACGCCACCATTCAAGAGTTTCTCCTCTCACTCTCTTGCTGTACCATCTTCTCAGGATCGCCTCGTCAAGGCGTTTTCAACCAATTCCAGTCCAATCCATCAACTCCCGAGACAGCCATCATCACCCCGTTTGGCTTGTTTGAATACACCAGTATGCCAATTTGGACCGGAACCCGCCCAGACTTTCCAGCGCTTCATGGAACGAGGTCCTGCGGATCACCATTCTGCTTCACCTACATTTATGACCTTCTCATCGCCAAGTTCTGACGCTGAAAGCACACCGACAGCAACTCTCAGATCTTCACTCGTCTGCAGGATTACGGGATCCTAGATCAACATAGACCAGTCTGGTTTGGTGTCCCTTCGTCGACTTTCTTTGGCCACTGTCTCACTCTGCAGGCATCACTCCACTCTCCAGTCAAAGTGTGAGTTCATCAAGCAGTTCCCGAAGCCGTCAACCCCAGCGCCAGCTCAAGAGTTCCCTGGGCCATATGCTGAACTACTACAACCCGCTTCATCCCGAACTGGCGCACTTCTTCTCCGGCCACTCTACGCATGATCAAGCCCTGTCACGAAATGACATCCATCACCCCCTTTTCCCCCGGTCCCTTCCCTGGACCCCATAAGCCGACGACGCCTTCCTCGCTGCTAAGAAGGCCCCTTGTGACGTTTTCGATGCTCGGCTTCCCTTCCCCGATGCCGACGACTTCCAGCTCCTACGATGCTTCAGGCATCGTGCTGGTGCCGTCCTGCAGCAGTACTTCAACGGAGACGTGGAGCTCATCGCTTCCTTCTCCCCAAAGTTCAACACGCCGAAATGAAGTACATGCCTGCCAACAAGAAACTTTTGTCATCTACAGGCATCAAGAGATTCCGTTACTTCATCGAAGTTCGCCCGATTCCATGTCTATCACCGACCACAAGCCTCTAACACTACATACGTCAACAACAAGACTCCTAACACACCGCGACACTGCGTCACATCGAATTTATCTCGCAGTTTCAACACTGACACTCGCTACGTCAAGGGTGCCGATAATGCTCCGCTGATGCACTGTCACGCAACATCTCGGCCATCTCTTCCTGCCTTCCAAAAAAAAAAATCCGGTGGACCTAAAAAAAAAAAAAAAAAAATGGCTGCCATTGCTGCTGATTCAAGCCAATGATGCTGAGTTGACAGCAACACCAGGAGAATGCTGGCATTGCAGGATGAAGAAGATCCACTTCCAGGGACCAAAGAGGACCCTGCGCTGATGTCTCTACTTGACGCTTCCCGGCCGTACATTCCAAAGCAGCTCGTGACCGGCTCTTTCGTCAGTTCCACGACCTTTCTCACCCTGGCATCCCGAGCGTCGCCACTGTTAACCTCCAGTTCATCTGGCAGGCATCAACACGGATGTCAGAACAGTGGACTCGCACGTCTGCATCAAGTGCCAATCTTCAAGGTGACACGCCACACACACTCCCTGCAGCAACATCAGCAGTCCTCTTCTTCGAGATTCGAACACGTCCCCGTAGACATCGTTGGCCCGCTTGCCTTACGTCCAACGACTTCGTACAATCCATACCTGCGCCGACTTGATTCACCACGGCTGACCTGAAGCTGCACATCTTGTGGACATCACAACGAAACCGTCGCCCGTGCTTTCATCAGTACGTGTGTCTACAGAGTGTCGGTGTCCCCTCTCAGCCCTCACATACGGACGTGGGAAGCCAGTTTCGAGTCCTAGCCTGTGTAATAACGTCATTACTTCTGCTCGGCATTCGACGCTACAGGACCACGCAGCATCACCCACAAGCCAAGCGGTCTCATCGAAAGCTTCTATACCGGCACTCATGTCTTCTCTGGCAGCTTCAGCCCACCAACGTGAAGACTGGACTGTTTGCTCTACCCCTTGTCCCTCCTCGCATAACGAACGTCACTGAAAGAAGATCTAAGGCCATTCTCCTATGTTGAGCTAGTCTACGGACTACACTCAGGCCTACACAGGTGAACTCCTTGTGGGGTGGGGAGTGGGGGGTGGGCACGATTTGTTCCTTGTGGGTGGGGGGGTGGCTGGTGGGGGTGGCGACAGTACACCTGATTCCAGGCCTTACAGTTTACAGACTTCGCCAGCACCTCAAAGACTCCATGCAAACTTCGCCTGTGCAGGCCCTCGCACTCTCCCTTATCCTAAGACCCTCGTCAGCCAGTACCATCGACAGCTGCGATCCTCCCTGCCGGCTATTCTCATCCCCCCCACTGTCTAAACAGGAGGACTGGGACCAGGTTCCCTCTCACCAACAGGAAGTCGCCCTCAGGTCACCCGCCCAGCCAGCTACCTGCACCTGCAGTGCCTGAAGCGCCAGCGACACGACAGCGAGAGCCGAGGGACGTCGCACGTGCCTCATGGCCACCGCTACGCAACGTCCCAGTCAGCGAGGAGAACACCGTGCAATTGCTGATTGCATCAGTCGTCCGCATGATGCCGTTATGAGGAGGCTCCTCCGCCGCACGGAGCTCGGCCCTGCCACCGGGAGATGTTGACCGCGCTCCTCCTCGAAGAGATGGTAACAGCCATCCAATGTCGGCGGCCGTCCGTCACGAACCACCACAGAGGGATCCAGCCATCATTCCCGCCTCCCAGCAGACCACCTTCTGTCCACGCGGACCACGCTGACAATGACCCCGCCCATAGCGCGCCGCCGGCTGCCGCCCGCAGGCTCAAGGTGGCTGCAGTGGATGCCCAGGGCCTCTAGCCCCAAGAAACATCAGGTGCTGCAGGCCATCTTCGAGGACAACCTTGACGTGGTTCTCTACATGAGACTGCTCACACCTGCTGACGTTCAAGTGGCGCAATTGTCGGGCTACAGTACTCCACTCATTCCCTGCCACTGAGGGCACCCGTGGCTGCCGTGACGCTGGTGGGAAGGTAGCGCCCATCCCTCATCGCAGAATCACCGACCCGGTGACTGTGGTGATGGCGTGGAGGCCTTGGCGGTGGAGCTGCACGTGGGAGGAACTCGAGGCTCACTGTGTACCACCTGTACGGAGCCAGCGACACCAACTGAGGGCAAAGGTAGCTGCTCACCATGGCAATCGGCACACTAGGCGAGCCCTCCTCGTGGCGGGCAATTTTAACGCCCCCCCCCCATCCTGCAGTCAGTGTCGGCAACCAACCGGACGGGTCGTCACCTAGCAGTTGTTGCTCGAGGAGGTCCCTCACATCCATCTCCGCAACACGGGGAGCCCACCCATGTCCGGAGGGGCACTGGACCTCACCTTGTTGTCGGGTGACCTGACGGCCGGCGCATCGTGGCAGGTGCATGCACCCCACGCTCACACATGACCACTACGCCCACCCTCACAAGCGGCGCCGCCGATCCCGCGCAACGCCCTCCGCCTCGAGGAACATCAAGAGGGCGGACTGGTAGAAATTTCAAGCTTCCTTGACGAGTGGTGGGTCACTTATTGACCACCCTGCGCCCTTCACCACCCAAGAGAGGGAACCTCACGGCAGCCCTTCAGGAGGGCAGCCGACGCAGCCATTCCTAAGTGCTCTCCGGGCCGCCGCCACCGCCCCGACTGGTGGGGTTCTACAACGAGGACGTCAGGTAGCACACCACCGAGTCAACCTGCACAGAAAGCTGTACAAACGACAGCCCACCCACCAACCATGCGGCTGTTGCAGGATTGGGGTCTCGCGCTCGACAGGTGTCTCAGCGGGCCAGGGAGGCAAAGTGTTTAAGTGGTGCGCCTCTTTAACCAGCACATCTCCCATAAAAGGCCCAGCTGGGAGGAATTCAGGAAGGACCTTCCGGTGGCCGCCCCGCCCCGGCCCCGACCAGCCGCCACGCCACACCCACACCGAGAGGCGAGAGGCTCTCGGCGTGTTCAACCGCGAGAGGCTCCAGCGCCCACTTCCTCCTGTGCAACGACGCCACCTCCACAACAGCTTCGACAACACCGCGTCGAGGCTTCAGGGAGGCGCGGGGGGAACCTGCCGTGGCGGACCACCCCTTCACTGCTACTCGCCAGGAACTGTCGACGGCGAAGAAAAAAGGGCGCGACACGCTGCAGGGACCGGACGGCCGTGACATAGCTCCATGCTGCTCATGCGGTCCTGCCGGGGACGAGCCGCGCTGCTCGCCAACGCTCAACGCGTCTTGGCTGGCAGGGTTTTAGAGGAGAGTCAAATGTTTGGTTAAGATCAACTGCCACCGGCGTAGAAGGAGGCCGAATATTCAAGCCCATCCCCAAGCCCAGGGAGCCACCAATCTCAGGCCTATCTCCCTCATCCAGCCCACGGCTAAAACAGCCGAGAGAATGGTGCTCTCGCGACTGCAGTGGCGCGTGGAGCCCTCCACCCTCACGTGTTTTGGCTTCACCCGCGTCGTGGGCCACAGCTGACTAGCTCCTCACCCTGCCCTGACTTCAGGCCTAACAACTGCCCCACAGGTATCAGTCGTTCCTCGACCTTGAGAAAGCGTTCTCGAGCTGGCCCAGTCCTCCGCTATTTTCGCCACCCTGCGAGGAAGGGATCCGGGGAAAGACTGCTCTCCCGGGCGCGAGGACTACCTCCAGCACGTCGGGCCCGAGTCAGTTCCGGGCCACAAATCCCGCGACAAGGAACTGGAGAACGGCACGCCCCAGCGGCATCCTCAGCCCGTTCCTGTTCAAACTGCTGATGGAGGAGCTGGTCGCCAGGTCTTGCCCTTTCCAGGCTGGCACAGTCCGCTCAGCTACGCTGACGACCTGCCCTCGTTGTCAGCGCACCGGCGGGGTGACAGGCTTTGCAAAGACCGCGCGCTCTCGCGCTCATCCCCGCCAGTGCGAGGAGCTGGGCCTGAAGATCTCTGCGCAGAAGTCCCCGGCCAATGACTATCAAGGCAGCCAACCCAGCCTGTCAGCTGCGGCGTCCCGGGCAGCGGCCTGCCTGGACGGACTCCTACCTGTTCCTCTGGTGTGGCTCGACAGTGCGGCTGTCCGTTCACGGCGAGCTTGACTACCTGAGGGAAAGGACACAGGCCGCTGGAACGTGATGAGGCCATGACGCGGCTTAACACGCCGCTCCACCTTCCTCTGTGGCCTCCGCCTGTACTTACGTGCAGGCGGTGCGCTCCTGGTGGATTTATTGCGCCCTGTCATCATCGCGGCTCCTCCCCTCTTCCCCGCCATCAGCAGGAGCGGCTTCGAGGTGCTCCAGAACAAACGCCATGAGGACCATGCTGGGGCTCCGGATGGTCCCAGCGCCTTCCGTATATGCAGAGGCGAGACCACCATTGGTGCCCCTCGCCCACCCAGGGTGCAGTGGCATCATATAGCCTGTCGCGTAGGCAGAGTCCTTCCGCCGCGACGTGGAGGCGTGGCGTCCGAGGAAGCTCCGGCTGGCATGACGCAGTGCATCGAGTGCCAGCGCGGCAACACGTGGCTCATCAACACCTCGCTAGCCACTCCACAGCCCTGCATATCACGCCGGGATCCCGGTACCGTGGTGGGAGGCCCGATGTCCCCGCCCTCACCTACTATGCCCAGCCACCCGTGGGTTCCCTCCGCGCCGCAGAGTTCACCGCCACGCTGTTGGCCTGCGTGCAAAGCCATGTGCACACCCCGGAGCTGGCGGCAGCACGCGCCCTGATGGCCATGGCCCAGGTCGTCGAGCGGGACAGCCGAGTATACTTCTCTGAGACGCTCGGTCGATCCGGATAGGTCAGAACAGGCGCGCGTGTCTCACAGGATGGGACAGAGATGTCTTGGCGGACGTCTGACAACTGCTCCACCCGCCAGACTGAGCTGGTGCCTCCAGCCGGAGACCAGCTCGAACATGCCCTGCACCACCGGAGGCAACCGTGGTAATACACAACCGATTCTGGGACGGGGCTGGCAAGCCTTCCAACAGCCGATACCCAAGACAACGTGAGGCTCATCACCACCATCCTGGCAGCCTACAAGGAGCCTTGGCGCGCAGGAAGGCGTGTCAGGCTCAACTGGATCCCCGCCACTTAGGGGTCCGAGGTTTTAAAAAAAAAAAAAAACTAAAAGGGCTGCGGAACGTGGCCGCCAAGCGAGCCGCCAGAGGCCCCCAAGCGTCAAACCATAGCACGTCCTCCCAGCTTACAGCAGCTCAAGGCCAGGGCGAGGCGGGCCGCATCACACTGCGCTCACCAGACACACCGATGCTGGAGCCCAGGTAAGAGGCGAGGAGGCCTGGTAACGCTGCAGCCACTGACTACCACCCCTGACGCCACCCAGCAACAACCCAGTGCAGATGGCGCCACTAACTGCAGAGTGTGCGTCTGGGCTACTGCACCAGGGAGGAGCTGCAGGAGGACTTCGAGGGGCAAGAGTGCGATCACTTCGAGAAGCCCACCCTTCCGCCCACTGGTGCACTACCTCCTGTCTTGCCCCGCCACCCGCACCCCCTGAGGCCCGGCCGGCCCCCGCCGCCCAGCCTGCAATGGGGGGCTGCTGAGTGGTCGTGAAGTGACAAGGGCCGCCCTCATGGCCCGGCCACACCTCGAAAGACTTGATGTTGAGGGGTCTTGCGAACACGCGCCCTCCCCACTGAAGGGGACACATCAACGTACCCACACCCTCCGCCCGAAAAAAGCGCTGACCAGTGACGCAGGTGACTCACCATCATCCACGCCTCCACGCGCCCCTCCCGTAGCCTGACGGGATAACCTCCTCCTGCCGGGCTGATGCCCGCTTTTTACCTTTTTCGCTATTGGATATGTATTTTCTGTACATGCTTGTATTGATTTATATGTCCCTGTATGTTGATTGTACAATAAACACACATTTACAAGCAAGCAAAATACAACCAGAAAGAGAGACCAATTGAGATTGTGGCTTATACTAATCCATAAATGGTAGGGTTAATGCTTTAAAGGACTAAATACCTAACCTGCGCCGAAGAGTCCCCGAGCCATCGGTTTGCCAGTGACCTTAGCGGACTCACTACTGCGAGAGGTTCATACCCTCGTTTGTGTCACTAACCCCATATCCTTTGATGTAAAATGAAAATCCCCCCCTGGATTTACTAGCGGCGGCGGCACCGTCACCCCCACCACAACATTTATCATTCTTCACACTGTGCCCTCCTAAACTGTTGTCACCGTAGCCTCTTATACCTCACTACCGAAAAGCCCCCCCCCGGGCGGATTTTGGCTCTCCGGGCGGGGGCTATTGGTGGGCCTTCGGCCCACCCCTGTGTTTGGGGAATTTCGGCCCACCAAACACAACTTCCAGATAGCCCCTTCTAGTTTCCCCTGAAATCATGGTGTAAAAATGTATGTATTAACCCCAAAACCCATTCCATCCCCCCAACCCATTCACTCCCCCTTTTCCCCCATCCCCCCCCACCCATTCACCACCCTTACCCCCCACCCCCCACCCATTCATCACCATTACCCCCCCACACACCCATTAAACCCCCTTTTCCCCCATCCCCCCCCACCTAAAAACCTCACCCCCCCCCCACCCCCCCCCACCCATTCACTCCCCCATCCCCCATCCATTCATCACTCATTCCCCAATACCCTACATCAAAACAAAGGATCGGATTATCCTAAATTTTGGGCTTAAAACTTTCCCTGGTGACCCGGTTCCAAAACGTCCCATTGGGGGATTGCCCCGGGGGGGGGAAACGTGGGCGACACACCCATGGGGAGCGTAGCGGAGCGGTTTAAGTCCCGATGGCTTTGGTGCCCATTTCGATCCCCGAAAAAACCCAAAACCTTTCTGCACTGTCGATGGCCTAAAACACCCAAATGCCCTGCCTATCAACTCTACCTTTGACTGGGTGCATCGGAGGGCACGGGGGGGGCATAGGGCCCACTGGCGTCCTAAAGAAAACCCGCCTGCGCCCCCAAAGGGCGAGGACCAACCATCGAGCCCCCAAGTGAAACCTCCAGACCTACCTCCCCCAGCCCTGGGGGCACCACTCCCACAGGCGCTATAGGCACAAAAAAAAAAAAAAAAAAAAAAAAAAAAACACACTTTCGCTTTATTTACTACCGCAAAGCCACCCTCCGGGGGGACTTTTTTTGGGTAGCTCCTGCGGAGGGGGATTGGTGGGGCCCTTTTGGCCACCACCTGCGCCCACCAAAACGGACTCTCCAGATAGCCCTTTAAAATTTCCTGAAATCAGGATGAGAAAAGTTGTATTCCCCCCCCCCATTCACTCACCCATTACCCCTCCCCCCACCCATTCATCACCCATTACCCATCACCCCCCACCCCTTCACTCACCCATTACCATCACCCCCCCCCCCTATTCCATCACCCATCACCCCCCCCCATTCCCCCCACCCATTCACTCACCCCTCACCCCAACCCCTTACCCTCACCCCACCCATTCACTCACCATTACCCATCACCCTACATCAAAATTTCCTCAATTCTCGCAACCCACTTTTTTTCTAAATCTCGTAATAGGCGCTAAAAAAAAGAGAAAAAAAAAATGATCGATCATCTCATAATGGGGTTAAAAACCCTTTCCCCCGGTCGCCGGGTTTCCAAAAAAGTGCCCCTTGATGGGTTGGGACGGGGGGGGAACCTATAACCCCCACAACCACACCCAAACCCCCCCCCACACACACACAGCAGACAAACACACTTTTGTTTTATTTTTATAGACACTTCAAAGGGCAGAGGATGCACCCTAGAAACCCCCCAATCCTGAAAACATCAGCAACAAAGAACCATTAAAACCTTCCCTCGCGCAAGGACAGTCACAGCCGGGCGTCCCAGAAGCCCCCACTGACTGACATACGTCCCTCACACCCTAAATACTAAAATTACAACCTATACAGTCATCATAGACTTGTATAGGTGACTGGAGGCTCTATGTACAATAATATATCCTAATATAACTCACCAGAAGCAGTAATAACTCAGGAACCCAAAGGTCACAACTTCACTCACTCACCGACGTAAACACAAACACACTGATTTGAAGGACTGCGCACGGCCACAATCGTCACAGCACACGCTCTCTTTAGCCTTGTCTTACCCCAGAGACGGCATTTGCTCTTCAGATTTCTAATGATTATGTACGGTTTGTAAACATTTCAAACTTATTTACAGGTTTATTGTTATTTATCATTTTTGTTGCTATTGTCTGTGATATAAATAAATGGGGTATTGTTCTGAAAATAAGACTGGTGGTAAAGGCGCGACTTTAAAACAGATGCTATAGACGTAAGAGTTTACATATATATATATATATATATATATATATTATAATATATATAATTATATATATATATATAATATATATATATATATATATATTTATTAATAGAATACGAGTTTTTTTATAATATTCATATAAACATTAATTGTAATGAATACTTCGTTTCTACATTTCTTTTTCTGATAAATTAATTAGAACCCATACAAAAATTAGCGTTAATAACTAAAATATCATGAAATCGGGAAATTTTTTTCCGATTGATGATTTTTATTTATATAGTTAGCGCCAATTTATGTAGGGTTTCTAATTCTTTTATCAGAAACGAAATATAGCAATGGAAGCTTTTAAAATTTCCGCTTCTATTGAAAATTTTCCATGTAAAATGTTTTTGAGCAAAATATTAAATGGCAAAGAGTTTAAGTTCATGCATATTACTTGAGTCTCATAATGGCATTTCTTTAGGTGTTTTAGGGTTTTTTTATTTGATAATATTATAGAACAAACATTTCCGAAGATAGCAGTATATCTTTTTATACTGATAAACATATATTAGCTAGGAAATTACCCGATTTCATGATGTTATGTATTTAGTTAACGCTAATTTATGCATGCTGCTAATTCATTTATCAGAAAACGAAATAAGCAATGGAAAGCGAATTAAATTCCCGTTTTTATTGTATTCTCCATGTAAAATTTTTTTAAAGCTAAATATTAAATGGCCGCAGAGTTAACAGTGGGTGGAAGGTGGGTGCAATGAGAGCTTGTACCCCCCCGTACGCCCTCACTTAGTGAAAGCTCGGCTCCTACTGACTTGTGGAGCCGACTCTGATAATGACGTCACCGTCCATCTCGCCTCCCAGGCGCAGGCTTTTACATAGAGACGGCTTTGGGAGAGGAGGGGTGTTTTTCACACGTGCCTTTTGTCAGCTACGTACGCTGTCAGATCTTTGTTCAATTCCCGATACTGTATTCGCCACAACAAACAAAAAACACGCACACGCACACGCACGCACACCACACACACAACCCACGCGCACACAAGCACACATACACAGAGGCAAGGGGGTTTTTATCCACAGATACACAAAAGACGGAAATACACGAGGGAAGGTTTGAAGGCGGCGTGAAAGTGTAAGATGACTAATGACAAAGGGGGGGAGGAGAGAGAGAGAGAGAGAGAGAGAGAGAGAGAGAGAGAGAGAGGGGAGAGAGAGAGAGAGAGAGAGCGAGGAGAGAGGAGAGAGAGAGAGAGAAAAAAAAAATAGTGGAATATCAGAATGGAATAATCAAAATACGCATAATAGTTAAGGAATAAAATGTGTGAAGGGATTGTGATAAAGGCAAGTGAGATATAGGGAATGGAAGCGAGGGATGGAGGGAGATAGATAAGGAAAAAAAGCTGTGTGAGAGAGAAACAAGAGAGAGAGAGGGGAGAGAGCGAGAAGAGAGAGAGAAGAGAGAGAGGAGAAGAGAGGAGAGGAGAAGAGAGAGAGAGAGAGAACGAAGAAAAAAATGCCAAACCTGACACCTTAAACACACTACACTGCACACCTCCTTCCTCACACACAAAACCCCCACGACGGCACGAGAAGATGGGAGCCGAATTCAGCAAACTTCCTGAACAAATTCGGAGAAAACGTAAAACCATGCAACAAACACACTAGATTGGAATGCCAGTTCTCGAGCACCTTCAAACTAAAATAAATTCCTTGAGTCGATATGTGCGTTGTGTTGAACGTGTGGTTGTGTGGGCCCCTGTGCGTGTGTGGTGTGGTGTGTTTGTGTGTGCTGGGTGGGTGTCAAACATGTGTCAAATCCTTATCGCTCCTCCCTGTAACACTCCACACAGCAACCATTACCTGCCTACAAACCCTTTTTTCAACAACCTTCGTCCACATCCAACTTTTTATTACCATATCGTTCTCGCCTCTAAAAAATACCTTGCTTGTCCACCACATCTATTTTTTGGGGGGGGGGCAGGAGACTAGGTGAAGACGTCTATTTATTATATCAATATTTTTTTCCCCTCCTTTATTTGTGTTTAATATAAACCACCGACCCGGGGGAGTTTTGGTTCCAGGTTTTGACAAACTTTTATCTAGTTTCCATATTCATTGAAATAAACAAACACTAATTTAATACAAATATAGGAGGGTCACTATATATATGACATTAAAGTTAAAACTAATTTTCATTGTAGCTCTGTTAGTAATATACTGAGAAGTGCGGACCGCATTGTTACACTAATGGGGTAAATCGGCCCACACTCTGGGGTAAGTCGGACCTACATATAAAAAAAAACTTCAGTTTCTTAAAACTTGACAAACCTCCAAAAAATTAAACAACATATCATACCATGCCCATGGACACTATCAAGCATATGTGAGCTGTTCTGTACATTCTCTGGGGAGGCGGAAAAGATGACAAACACGCACATGTTTGGGTTCCAGGTCACTGACTTCACTCACATCACTTGTGTCATCATCCACATTGTATTTTAAGTGTCTTAAAAGTGTTCCTTGCTTAATTTGTATATTTTTGGCAGCTTTGTTTACATAATAAAGCTTGTTTTCCACACCTTTTATTGCATCTTTTAGGTTTTCTTCTTTTTCTAGGTCTATGTTAGTTTTACTTATATAATTTTCTAGGCATTGTTACTTAATTTAATATTATTTTACACTAGGGCCAGAATTCCCTACCCCAATTGGGAGTATGGTTTCTGTTTACCTTATTGGATTCTAGTAGTCAGGAGGCAGAGGGTTGGAACCTTGCAATATCGGGGATTACAATGTTTTATAGTTTTGTTGGGCTTATTGGGGTATCCTGAGACAGAAACTGCATGATGCCACTCTGGCATCATTGAGCTTTTTTTTTTATAGCCAAAATTAATGATTGCCGCCATCGCAAATCACAGTTTTTGAAAATATAATTATTTTTTATGTAAACACCACAAGATAATAAATTTGGTCCATATATTTAGGGTAAGGAGATATGTGGAATTAATTGCAAAGAAATACAAGTGTGTAGAAAACATTTAATTAGCATAAATCCAAGGTGGCTGCCAAAACGTCAGCATTTTTGCGTAAAAAATCGTAATTTTTACCATTTATGATAGAAAGATGATTTTGAGGCTGCAACCTATGCTTTGGGGTACTATAAATCTGATTAAAACAATAAAATAATATTTGGAACACTTATTACCATGAAGAAATCCAATATGGCCACCAAAACACCAATCAATATATATTAGTTGTGTTTTTACAACAAAATATTTTGCCATTGTACGCATTGATTTGAATTATTTGAAGCCAATACATTTGCACGATTTTTTTTTACAGGATAGTAATCCTATAGGAAATGTAAATCGAATGTATCACACACGCAAACCCATAAATACACATATATTTGTAACACATATTGAAATACACATGTATATAAATAAATACATAGTCTTTTTATTTTCTAGATTAACCACAAAAAGAAACCAGACTGCTGTCCGATGTCATCTACTCCCTGCTGTACAACTGACTCGGCTTTCAACAATCCTGTAGGGTGACCCAAATCTATCTGCCATGCTGACCCATTATAATTGGTCATCCATACACTTCTCAGAGATCAGCTTTCATGCTTGAAAATCTTGTTTATTGACTGTCTTTGCTGCTACAAAAGTATTTCATCGTCGTTCCACCATGTCTGCATGTTTGTTCAAGTGCCAAAAAACTGATGAAAAACTTACCACAGTTGGCCAGGATAGGATTCAAACCAGGGCTTGCAAACGAAATAATTTCTTAAAAACGGTTCGGTCCGATCAGAAACGGTATTATTAACGTTTCGTTTTTAATTCCTTCTCCAAACATAACGTTCCTGAACCGGTTAGAACGAAATGAAAACCGGTTAGAACGTTATTCTCAATCCATGTAATTAATATGCTATTAGCCCTAATACATAATAATATAAGTCGCGGTTTAGAAATGTCCACCGTATAGCCACCATTTATAAGTCGGTATAATTGTAGACTTATTTGGGTGAGTTAAATATGTACGTCCAACTTGTACACATTTATTTAGAGTCCAATAATGAACATAGAATATTTACAACCAATTATGTAGTGATACCAAGCCAGGGAGTGTTTGATGAACGCTTGTGAGGAGCGCCCTTGGTAGCGTGAAGATGCGACTTGTTCTGTCTTGAACACAGCCAGGGAGTGCCAGGGATGAGTTGTTGTAGCGAGTGTGTTCCGAGGCTTTCTGTCCTCCTCCTCGTGATTCTGGCTTCTTATCACTTCTTGTTGATCCTATACTTTCTGCTGACAACTAGCATTTGTCCTGTGATCGAGCTATCATCGTGCAAGGTGTTCATGGGTCTCACGGTGAAACAGAGGAGGAAAGATAAACGTATAATTATATATATATATATATATATATATATATATATATATATATATATATAATATATATATATATTATATATATATATGTATAATTATATATATATTATATATATATATATATATATATATATATATATATATATATTACATAGATATATAATTATATGTTTATAATGTTTTATAAAAATGCACTGATTCATTTAATATTAAGTACATGCACATATCCTATATGGAAGTTATTATATATGTTAGGAGTAAAAAACTGACTGACACTGCTCGGGCCGCTATATAATTTGTCCTCAAATTAGACACATAAGAATTAGCTAGGGAATAAAAAATGATACACCTAACTAAAGGCTAAATATATATATATATATATATATATATATTTATATATATATATATATATATAGATATTATATATTATATATAATAAAATATAAACTATAAACTTCCCAAAGCATAATTCCTATCGCTAAAAGTGAGTAAACTCTGAGCTAAATACACAGAAAAAATATGGAAAACAATGGATTACATGATATTCAACATCAAAGAAAATGACATGGCCGAGTAAAAGTATATATATATTATATATATATATATATATATATATATATATATATATATATATATATATATATATATATATATATATATATATATATTATATATATTTATATATATATATAATATATATATATATATATTATATATATTATCATATATATATTATATATATATATATATATAATATATGGATACATATATATATTATATATATATATATATATATATATATGTGTCAGTACTAGTGTGGGTAAATCCATAATGTGCAAATATCACTGTTAATAAATGTCAAGTGTAAGGTGTAGCAAGTGTACGTGTACCGTAGACGGTAGCTAGCAAACTCAACTGTCAGCGAAAGTAGCTGTGAAAATTACGTGGAAAAATTGAGAACATAACATTTCAAGTAATAAAATCGTAATTGTAAATTGTCAAGTAATCGTTAAAAACCCTGAATGAGTCAAGTAATGACGAAGGCTCGTCTGACTGTAGAGCTGCTGCTGTGTGCCTAGTATAACAATTTATGTACCTACTTGTAATAGTACTGTGTCAGTAAAAGAATGTAATGAACAGTAGAAATATAAGGAAAAATTGACAAGACCTCGCGTGATACAATCTGTGTGGATGTATCAGTGTGGGTAACTGTGGTGTAAGTAACCTAGTAATATGTAAATAAGTAATAGTAAAAAATGGATAATATTATATAACATAGGTAGAGACATCGCTGGATACACATTAATGTGGTTGCATTGTGTGTAGGCAAAGCTAAGTTTGCCAAACATCATTCATAAATGAAAATAATGCAAAGTTATTGTAGAAAATAAATTGATATCAGCGAGTGTAAAAACTGACTGG
Organism: Chionoecetes opilio; assembly: GCA_016584305.1. Classification (NCBI taxonomy): domain Eukaryota; kingdom Metazoa; phylum Arthropoda; class Malacostraca; order Decapoda; family Majidae; genus Chionoecetes; species Chionoecetes opilio. Next base: position 22,348 of record JACEEZ010020423.1, on the reverse strand, counting down.
CAGAGAAACTGAACGATATTTTATTCGTCATTGGCGAACAATGTTATGAGAGATAAGGTTATCTGTGATCAATCAATATTTTCTGAGGTCTGTATTAAGACAAGTAGACATTCGTCACTTCTCTGCGAGTTTGAATTTGTTAGTAAGTAAGGATAATTGGTTAGTTAGTTGTACATAGGCAATAGGGTGGTCCACCAAAAATATTTTTCTACTTTTATTCCTCCACAAGGTTATTTTTTGTCCATTACCCATAGGTTATAAGGCTATGAAATTTCATGGCGATAAAACTTAATTTAGAGGTCGACCCGTCATCTCGCTTTCTATCATAGGATTTAACCCGGAAAATATCACATACCCGAATTGGAGCACTTCCCGACATCACAGCCCCAAATGGTGTTCATTTCTGAATTCTCCGGGGCTGTAACCCCATAGACACATTTTATCAACTATAAACTGATATACAGCTGTCTGAATGCTGATTTTCATTATTTGGTTTTCATACCGTAAATTAGGGGTAGGCCATACCCTGGTTAGGGTACTTCTAATAGAGATAAAGCAAAATGGTTTGCATTTTTGAACTCAGAAAGGTCGATGTACACATAGAAATGCTTTCATATTTCATTTATTTACTAAAACCTGCAAATTATGACTGAAAATTTCTATTTCTCTATTTTCCTATAGAAAAACGATTATTTTGGCAATATTTTGTGAATTGTCAATAAATCAGTGTCGATGAAACCACTTCTATGTGTAAATAGACCCTTCTGAGTTCAAAAATGCGAACCATTTTGCTTTATCTCTACTAGAAGTACCCTAACCAGGGTATGGCCTACCCCTAAAATTTACTGTGAAAACCAAATAATGAAATTCAGCATTCAGACAGCTGTATATCATTTTTTAGTTGATAAAATGTGGTCTATGGGGTTATCAACCCCGGAGAATTCAGAAATCAACACCATTTGGGTCTGTGATGTCGGGAAGTGCTCCAATTCGGGTATGTGATATTTTTCGGGTTAAATCCTATGAAAGAAAGTGAGATGATGGGACGACCTCTAAATATCATTGTATCGCGATGAAATTTTTAATACAAGGAGAAGAATGCAACACGAAAAAAAGCAGTGGTGTGGAGAAAGGTCCAGTGCACTTTGAAATTTTACCCCCTCTTCTTGGACCACCCTAATAGGCAATACATGTGAGCAGAATGTAGTGTAAAAAGTTCTGGAGTAACTGCTTGTCATGCATATAGTACCTAGTTCAATATTTTAGTAAGTACACAATCCTATCATTCAAGTAGTGATCGTGGTACAACTGGAAGAACGTAAGTAAATCATTTCCGTAGTGAATATAATTCATGTATAATAAGTTATGCATGCGGTTATGTTATCATGCAGTTAATACTTAAGGAATTAATTCAAGGAAAAATATGTAATTTATGCAACAAATAAATGTGTTAGTATTTCATGCAAGTAAATAATGTATTGTAACAATAAGTGAGTTAGTATGTATGTTAATACATAAGAATGTCATGCAAGTAATTAATGTATGTCACCATTAAGTGCGTATAAAAATCCTTTAAATGAGGAATGTAAGTAAATAATGTCATGCAATGATAAGTGCGTAATAAGTCCTTTCATTGAGGAAGATAAGTAAATAATGTGATCATGCAACAATACGTACGAAATAATTCCTTGAATTGTGGAGTGTAAGTAAATAATTATATAATGCTATGCACTGTGGTGCAACTTTAACTCTAATATAATAGTATTCTAATGTGAAGAGTTATCTGTCATACATTAGTGCTTCTATCGTGCTAGAGTTACAAGGTAAAATGCAATTATATTCTGTTCTATAGTTGGTCAGAATAATATGTAGCTAAACCAAAAAATCGTAAAACATCAATGTAAAGTATTTTCAAGAGCGTATATAACACTGGCTTGGTGTGTTGTGTAGACATTTTCTAAAAAGAGAACAACACACATTAAAATTCAGAATACATGGTAATTGTAAAATAATCAGGTGAACTGATATAAAATGTAATGATATGGAATGGTATGGAATGGTATGACACTACTGTTTTTGCGTGTGTGATCGCAATTTGTGACGGTAATCAGTAGTAACAGTGTGTGTGTCATCATTAACTACAGGTGTGTCCTGTGTATCAAAATTAGTGTTTGGTAAGGCATTACCTGTATCTAATCCTCTAGTTACTCGAAAATGACTCGCAACCGTGTAGTACTAGTAAGACGTCTCAACTAGACAATCACGATGTGTCTCAGAATCGTGCGAAGGACAGAGAACAGTAGGGGATTACAGTAATCAGGTTCAGGAATCTCTAACACTGAAGAGTGATAGTGACTGACAATAATGTCTATACATTAGGGTACGCCGTATAGCAAAAAAAAAATTCTCAACTTAGGCATGCCAATTTCCTATGTAACATGGAATTCTAAGACGATTTTATCTCATTCCATTTTTGCATTTGAGCAATTTTTACTATGCAGAATCGCACTTTTATATTGCACCCTTATCGAATAATGCTTAAATGAGTACGCAGTGTCCGGTTGGTCCTGTGTATTGCATCAATGCACCAATATGAGCTCCAAATGACTAGCGTGGTAAGCGCTTTCTGATCAGTTGGTTCATCAGGCACTACATCACAGTGTCACAGCCTCTACGTTGGCCTAGAACGTGTCCATCATGTCCTTCTTAGACCTGAAGCAGGGCATGGTCTCCCGGTGGTGGCCCCGAGCCCGGATGAACCCGTCTCTGGCCTGCTGCCCCACCACTGCTGCCGCACCCTCTGTCACCTGCTTCACGACTCTTTCGGTGCTCTGAGTGTGGATAGAGAACTCCGGAACATCGTACGGCTTGACCAGGATCTCCTGGATCTGATCCCCGGACAGTGAACAGGTGAATGCCGGCTCGTGCACCTGGCCAGCCTGCCAGCTGATCAGTGTCTGCAATCTGGTGGCTGACAAGTTCAGCTTGGGTGTGATGCGAGGTCTTACACTGGTGTCCCCATACTCCATAGAAAGGTAAAAATATGCAGTTTTTACCTTAAAAATATGTGCAAACATGGACTACAAGGAGAAAAGTGTAAATACCCCCACCCAAAACCTTGTGCTACATTCATGAAGCATGGACTGGATGAAACCTTGGCTGTACTCTGGGGTGGAAATGCAGTGACTATCATCCTCTTGTATGTAGGTCATCACTACATACAAGAGAATGCAAACGTAGGGAATGCAAATACCCACACATAAAAGGAACTAAAAGACCAAACAACCAGTACCCCAGATCAACCCAGCAAAGAAATCAGAGGGAAGACAGAGGGCAACGATCACCACATACACATAGAAACGCTCCACCCCCTGAACACCACAGGCAAGATACCCAAAGGCCAAATGGACCCCCTCCTCAGGTATGGAACAATGCAAGTGGCCCCACCACACATATAAATAGAAATAACCCCACCATTGGCGTACAACAAAATGTGGACCAGGGTAATTTTTTAGAGCACATGGTGGAGAAACTACTGGACATGGAGAAACACTCTCAGTCCACAATCAACCGTCTAGTAGAACGAATAGACAGACTGGAAACAAGGCAGAGAGGGGGCTGCAGCCTCCAACACTAACCAGTTTCTATACTGGAAATATCAGGGGCCTTTATCCAATCTGCAATCAGACAAAGGTCCCAATGATTAAAGAGTTAGCAGAGACAGAAAACTTTCTCTTTATGGCCTTCACAGAAACTCACCTCACAAAAGATCACCTGGATGCAGAAGTGCAAATAGAAAACTACACACTCATCAGACAGGATAGAGAAGGAAGAAGCCATGGAGGAGTGGCAGTGTACGTAAAACAAGAGGTAGCAGCCAGTGTAGAGGTACTTGTATCTTTCTCAAATGGTACAACAGAAATGCTGGCAATATTTATCAAAGACCTTAACCTGGTAACAACAATCATATACAGGCCACCTAATACTAGTGTTAACGCTTTTCAAGAAATCACAACCAAACTCCGCAACCTTCTAGAAGATCCTCCAAATAAATCTACAGTATTTTTAATACTGGGGGACTTTAACTTGCCTCAAATTAGCTGGCCCTCCATGAATATCGCAGGTGGTACACCAGAAGAAAAGGGCCAAGCGATAAAATTAACCTCACTTATGGAGGAGTATTTTTTACACCAACTAATAATGGAGCCCACAAGAGGGAACAATATATTGGACCTCATCATCAGCAACAGCTACGACTACCTCCACTCCTATGACATTGAGAAGACGGTGATGTCAGACCATAACCTCATCCATGCAAGGGCCAACATCAGAAATATTCCCACAAGAAACACAACAACGTCAGGCAGGATAGACTCTTTTCATGCATTAAATTTTTATGGAAGAAACATTGACTGGGATAAAGTCCGAAAAGAACTAGATGCCATAAAATGGGAAAACATCTTTAGTGGAATGGAAGCCCACGAGATGTACGAAGTACTCTCCAGCAAATGCCTGCAAATTTGTAAGGAACACATTCCCCTCAGGCGGTCGTCAGGAAGGAAACACCAAATACCCAGGGACAGACGAATACTGATGAAAAAGAGGGCCAATTTACAAAGAAAATTAAAGAAAGTAACCTATGCTGTGGCAGAAAACGCAATACAACGTCAGCTACACTTACTGGAAGATGCACTTGCTCAATCACACGTACGGCAGAGAGAACAAGAAGAACAACGTGCCGTGGAAAATATAAAAGTCAACTCCAAATTTTTCTACTCTTACGCCAAGAAGAGATTGACCAGCACAACATCGGTTGGCCCTCTACTGAAAGAGAACGGGGAACTTGAAGATGGCCCACAGGAAATGGCAGAAATGCTACAGACTGAGTATCAGAGAGTGTTTAGTAAACCTGATACTCAGAAACGGGTAACAGATCCTTGTACTTTCTTTAGCGAAAGGAAATGTGCTGACATTCTGCTCACGACATTTATGATAACCAGGGAAGACATAATCCAAGCCATAAGCAACATCGACCCGCAAGCAGCAGCAGGACCAGATGGTTACCATACTGTGTTTCTGAAAAATTGTAGGGAACAACTGGCCACACCCCTGAAGATACTGTGGACTACATCCCTCCTCACTGGCTCCGTCCCCCATGAACTCAAGCTGGGGACAATAACACCCATACATAAAGGGGGAAGCAAAGGACAGGCAAGCAGATACAGACCAGTGGTCCTCACATCACACGTCATCAAGATCTTTGAAAGGATACTGAGGGCCAAGATGGTAAACCACCTGGAAGAAGAGGGGCCTTCAATGATGGACAACATGGCTTCAGAAGAGGCAGGTCTTGCCTATCAGAGCTTCTACAACACTATGAAGCTATATTAGAAGCAACTCAGGATGGAGATAATGCTGATGTAATCTACCTAGACTTTGCCAAGGCTTTTGACAAGGTAGATCATGGCATTCTCCTCCACAAACTCAAGAACCTTGTGCATAACTGGCAGAGTAGGGAGATGGATCCACAGTTTTCTCACCAACAGGCACCAAGTTGTCACCATAAATGGTAAACAGTCATCACAGTGTCAAGTCATAAGTGGTGTTCCCCAAGGATCTGTGCTTGGCCCATTATTATTTCTGATCATGATATCAGACATTGACACAGATCTCAGATATTCCACTGCTACTTCATTTGCTGACGACACCCGTATACGGCATAAAATAAAAACATCCCCAGACACCGATCTACTGCAGTGGGACCTCAATACAATAATAGAGTGGGCTGAAAAGAACAATATGGAATTTAACGGAGAAAAATTTGAAGTTCTGAGATATGGCAGAAATACCTTTATAAAGACCACCACTCAATATATGTATCAACACCAAACCATACAAACAAAAAACTTCACAAAAGACCTGGGGGTGTATATGAGCAGCGATGGAACTTTCTCCCTACACTACACCACCATCACCCAGACAGCGCGACAGCTAGCAGGATGGGTCCTGAGAACATTCCGTACAAGGGAGGAATCCTGCATGCTGACGCTATGGAAGTCCTTAGTAAGACCAAGGCTAGAGTACTGCTGCCAACTATGGTCACCCTACAAAAAAAAGGACATCACCCTGCTGGAAGCACCACAAAGGACCTATACCAACAAGATATATGGTCTTCAGCACCTCAACTACTGGGAGAGGCTGCACAGACTGGGCCTCTACTCTCTGCAGCGCAGACGAGAGAGGTACATCATAATCTATGTCTGGAAAATCCTGGAGGGTCTGGCTCCAAAAGTAGGCATGGAGGAAAACAAAAACCCTAGAAGAGGCAGGCTGTGCTATGTACAGAGTACATGCGCCTCCTCTAAAGGACTACAAACACTCATACACCACAGCTTCTCCCACAATGGTGTACGGCTCTTCAATTGTGCCCCAAGACACATTCGGAACCTAACGGCGTCACCACGGACACCTTCAAACATCACCTTGACAAGTGGCTGGCTGACATCCCAGACCAACCACCCACGCCAGGCTACAGTAGCTCCCATGACAACACTTTACCTTCAGTGGTCCTGGAGGCAAGGAACAGGGAGCTACATACTACACCTGGAATGAGTGGAGGACCACCTCAACTCCGCCGATAACGGGCAAGATTCTTCAAAGGTATCAAAGGTAAAGGTATCCTCGCCAGCCCTCAGCTTCAAAATCTGGGTCACGGCGAACCTGCAGTCGTCTTCACTCTGACTCGCCATCAGCGAGAGGAGGACACATTCTGAGTGTGCGAACCATGCTCCTGTCCGCACATAGAAGATCACAGCTGTTTGGACCTTCTTGGGCTGCGACCTCATCACTGAGCTACGTGAGGATGTGCTTCGGGCCGTCCTCTAGTCTGTGGTGAACCTTGATGTCGAAGTAGAGTTTGAAGTACACCTGCAGGCAGTATTTGACTAGGATTTCCAGAGTGTTCAGTTCTTTGCCAGTCAGTCCATGCTTTCTGGTCCACATGTACACGAGCGACTGGGCTGTGGTGAGCCATCTGGAGTGGGACATCTTGCCACACTTGATCTCCTGCAGCTCGGACGGGAGAACGCCCCGCTTCACAGCCTGGACCAGCTGGTAGGAGACCTGCTGGTCAGTGGACATGTTGACCAGGATATACTCCGGTATCTCCGTGAGATCTTCACCGCCTGGCACTCCTCTGAACTCTGCGTTGTACTGCATCTCATTCACGCTGGACAGCAGACTGCACACTGGACCCGTGAAGCCAGTGTCAGATGAGGTAGGCCCGTCGATGCTGGTGATAAGGTGGCGCAGGGGCAACTCATTTGTGTGCAACACGCATATACTCCAGAAGAGCTTGCGTCCCAGCATCTTCTCCAAATGGGCGTGAGTACCACCCTCCCACCCCGTGTTTGGCCCTAGTTTGAGTCACCTTGCAGTACGATCAGTGAGTCAGTGGAGTCGTATGTCACCAGCAGATCATAGAGAGCCTGAGCTACCTTGAACGCAGGCTTCTCAGGTGGTACCGGGTCCTCTGGTACAAAGTGCCAAAGGTACCTTCCAGATGTCTCCTCTGTCACTGACACATGCTCCTCCCTGATCAACCTTGGGTGCAGTTTCCCATAGCTGTCGGGCACCATCGCCCTGGTCTTGTCCTTCCTCCCATCGTAACCCAATCCAACTATTTTGGTACCCTGGTGCTTCCCCTGGTCAAGGTCCCTGGCCGATGCCATGGCATCCTGCCTGGCCCTCCTCAGCTTGTTAGGATCGCAGACCAGGTACGACATGTATGGAGAGAGGTGGCCGTCAGCGATAAGGTCCTGGAGGAATCCAGAAGCCAAGGCAGCAGCAGCAGTGGGCGGAACGTCGAACCGGATGCTTGGATGCGGAGCTGGACTTCGACCGTACGTGTTTGACCGACTTACACAGTTTTTTGTGACTTTTGGAGTTTGGTGATAGGACCTTAGACTTTAAACAGTATCCAGCCCTGAAACCACCTACGTTGGGTAAGTAATAACGTGGAAAATCCAGATGCCAGGAAAAGAAAAATGTTTTTACCCGAAAAACGAGGCGATTTTGTATGAGAAGTGAGCTTTCTGGCGTCTGGCGGACTTAATGTAGGTCTTACGACAATATCGAGGGCATACTTCCGATAGAGTTTTTAGCGCTCTACAACTTTGTCGTCATTGAAATTTATCGAATTTCGAACTTAAGTGGCTTTTCTGTGAGTTTAAAAATGGTATATGCTAAGCTAAGTTTTGCATATAAATATAAGTCCATTTTCGCATAGCAAAAAGTGCTCAAACCAAAAAGTTGAACAGGACAAACTACCCTTAACATTCAATTTTACATAAGAAAACACCTAGCCAAATTCGAAATAATCTATATTTCACTTTTCATTGGACCTACGGCGTACCCTACTATACATGACTACATTTTTATAGATGGTAATAAAGCCATATTTCATGGTGCATAGTATCCAACAAAATCAAACCCTTATATGTCGTAAGAACTACATTATTATAATACTTAAATAAGGCAACACATTTACATATACAATACAGGAAGCGTAGTGTAGGAGTATGCAATCTCAGTCGTCGTAAAGACATGCATCACTAATTATTTATTAATATTATATATGGTAAAACTATATTGATTCGTATTATCACCAGCCCACTTATTAAATAAACCTAATCAATGAAGTCAATGACTATATATTAATATATGGATATTAATCTAAACATATTATTAAACCAAACTGCAGTATAATAGTTTAACGATTGCACGATTGGAAGGTGTAATAAAATAAAGGAACGTGATGCATATCACGAAGACATAAATTCATAATTATATACGGAAAAAAATAGTTATTCTTCAAAAATTAAATGAAAAGTGGTGCATATAATACTATTTGAAACAAAACCACATCGACAATTGCCAAGTGAACAAATACAGTAGACTTAATTAATGTATGTATGTAATACAGATGCATTTACTTAAACAATTTGGCTACTGGAAGTGAAAATGGATTACTGACCATATATGGCATGGAACGAAAAAATAACGTTATTAACCGGTTACAGGGATTTTAAAATAGCGTTTTTGCTCGGGAACAGTAAATATGATAACGTTTTTGTTTCCGTTTTTGTTCCAAGCATAATTTTTTTCGTTTCGGTTTTCGTTTTCGTTCCCTTAAACCGTTTCCAAGCCCTGATTCAAACCATCATTTCTGCTAGCAAAGAGCGTTTGGATACCGTTCACATAACACTTGAAAAACTGTTAGAAAACAGCTCTGAGTTTAACGTGCAGTGTCATAGATCCTATGTGTCGACATATACGTCAAAAACCCATATATCAAGAACATTAAAAAGGCAGTATCGTCACGAAAGACCGCATAGTGAGCCGCCTGTGCGTCGGAAGAGATCAGAACACTTTGAATTTAAGATAAACTGTATATTTTGTTGACAAAAATGCCTACCATTGGACAAGAACAAAACCGAGTCGCTGGAAAGAGGTGATTCAATGCAGAACATCCGACAGACCAGGAAGGAAGAACTTCAAGCAAACAATATTAGACAAATGTGACGAAAGAAAGGATGACTATGGCTCTGCTGTGAGAGTTAGAGTATCTGGAGCAATTGGAGATTTGCATGCTGCCGATGCGCAGTATCATAAAGCCTGTCACCGAGTGTTCTTTAGAGAGCGGCATGCTTCAAGCACACCCGTATCATCCAAGTACAACGACATAGCACCAGTACTGGATGCCATGACATCAGATCCAGGTCATATATGGACATCGCTTGAGCTGCACGCTATATATATGGACCACGTTGACTCTGAAGGTGCCATGACACGTCGGACACTGATTTAAAAACTTGGTGGGTTCTTTGGTGACAGTTTGATATAATTGCACATCCGTGGTTGTGCAAGTCTGCTGTGTTTCAGAGAAAACATTCCCTACAAACTACACGAATTGGGCGATCATGACCAAGACAAAACTCCAGTTACAAAAGTTGTCAATCAGATTAGGAATGCGGCCAAGTCTATTGAATAAGACTCAACCTACAATTTCACCCAGTTTCTTGTCCAATGGTAGGCATTTTTGTCCACAAAATATACAGTGTATCTTAAAATTAAAGTGTTCTGATCTCTTCCGACGCATAGGCGGCTCACTATGCGGTCTTTCGTAACGATACTACTTTTTTAATGTTCTTGATATATGGGTTTTTGACGTATATGTCGACACACAGGATCTATGACACTGCACGTTAAACTCAGAGCTGTTTTCCAACAGCTTTTCAAGTGTTATGTGAACGGTATCCAAACGTTCTTGGCTGGCAGAAATGATGGTTTGAATCCTATCCTGGCCAACTGTGGTAAGTTTTTCATCCGTTTTTTGGTACTTGAACAAACACGAAGACATGGTGGAACGACGATGAAAGACTTTTGTAGCAGCAGAGTCAATAAACAATATTTTCAAACGTGAAAGCTTATCTCTGAGAAGTGTATGGATGACAATTCTAATGGGTCAGCATGGCAGATAGATTTGGGTCACCCTACAGGATTGTTGAAAGCCGAGTCAGTTGTACAGCAGGGAGTAGATGACATCGGACAGCAGTCTGGTTTCCTTTTGTGGTTAATCTAGTAAATAAAAAGACTATGTATTTATTTATATACATGTGTATTTCAATATTTGTTACAAATATATGTGTATTTATGGGTTTGCGTGTGTGATACATTCGATTTACATTTCCTATAGGATTACTATCCTGTAAAAAAAAAAGTCGTGCAAATTTTTTGGCTTCAAATATTTCAAAACAATAAGTACAAAGACATTAATATTTTGTTGTAAAAACATAAACTAATATATATTGATTGGTGTTTTGGTGGCCATATTGGATTTCTTCATGGTAATAAGTGTTCCAAATATTATTTTATTGTTTAGTCATATGTCTAGTACCCAAAGCATAGGTTGCAGCCTCAAAATCATCTTTTTGTCATAAATGGTTCAAACGTTACGATTTTTACGCAAAAATGCTGACATTTTGGCAGCCACCTTAGATTTATGCATATTAAATGTTTTCTACACACTTGTATTTGTTTGGAATTAATTCCACATATCTCCTTACCATAAATATATGACCAAATTTATTATCATGTGGTGTTTACATAAAAAATTATGATATTTTTTAAAACTGTAATCTTTGGTGGCGGCCATCTTAATTTTGGTTACAAAAAAATGCTCAATGATGCCAGAGTGACATCATGTAGTTTCTATGTCAGGAGACGCTAATAAGCCATAATAAGCCAAGAAACGTTGTAATCTAGGCATTGCAAGGTTAGCCTAAAAATCGGGGGTCTGCCTCTTGATTAAAGGAAACATTCTCTATGAGCTTCCGCCACAAAAAATTTCTTTTTGCAGATATGATATGTTGTTTATAGAGAGGCGAGCGATAAGTGTTTACGTGCGCATCACTCTTCTTCCTTTTGTGACCTGCATCGCCTCTGTTCTTCCCTTGCCATGGACACTTTTTAATTAGGATTTGGCTTTAGTTAGGAGGTTAAAACGTGGGGTTAGATTAGGTTAGGTTAGTGAGTCAAAAGATGGGGTTAGGTAAAGTTCATTTTCATATCTTCTATACCCTCTCCTTCACATTAAAAACATTTCATATCTCGGAAAGTAGTGATTTGCGAAGGAAGCTCATAGAATGTTTCTTAGAATCCATGGTATAAGTGCAGTTTAAACCAATACACGATCGGTGGCTTTAAATATCCTGAACGTTTCGTTCTCATCATAAGGAGTATTTCTAACCCCTACAACAGCTGGCAGAAATGAAAAATAAAACAAGGGGGGTATGGGGGGGCAAACCCTCCCCACTCCCAGTGAGGTTAGGTTGGTAAATGTTTAAACTAGGACCGAAATTCTCTATACATTTGGGAGTATGGTTTCTGTTTACTTTATTGGATTCTAAGAAACGTTCTCTCGATGAGCTTCCGTCGCAAAGCACTTCTTTAGGAGATATAAGATGTTTTTAATTTGGAAAAAAGATTCGAGTGTATTGGACAGTGATTCTCAAACTGTGCGCCCGCGGCGCACTGTTGCGCCGTGGGAATCCCCTATGTGCGCCGCGTAATTTTTCATAGATTTGGGTATTTTGCGCTTTGAGGTCGCAGTTTTTGTTTTTATATTGAAGATGGAAAATCGTAAATGAATGAGTTAATATGTAACTAGGCAGGTAGATGCAAGGTCCTTTTAATAATATTATAAGTACTTTTGGGTAGATGGATAAGTAAGAAATAGAGAATAAATAAATAAGTTATCATGCTGAAAAAAAAATACTTCCCGCTTCCACCACAATACGTGTTGAACGAGTACTGTACACGTACTGTAGCAGTCTGAGCCGCAGCCTGCTGGTGTTACTGAGTTCCCAAAACTTACTAGTTTGATCACGCGTTCATGTGAATTGTTTTTAGCGACATATCAAAGGAAAAAATGATGAATAGAAATTTGATGCATACGTATATCAGTAGGCTTTTTTTGCAGGTTTGACTGCTTGACGTGATTTACGTGAACCCCGATATATAAATAACATGTATAATTTGGAAACCCACACGTAGGCAGAGCGTTGGGTAGGCACCTCCCGTGGTCAGTGTAGCCGTGAGCCTCGGTAAGTATCGCTGTTGTGGTATTAATGAGGTCCAAGCTTAAAAATGGATAAGTACCTTCATTAAAAAGCGAAAGTATACTGAAGGCAATAGCGGCGAAGTCGCAGTTGATCATGAATCAAAACGTAAATGTGTCGAAGGCACCGAAGGCGAAGTAACAGTAATAACTATTGAAAGTGATCCTCTCGTCCAGACCCTAGTGTGGAAAGTGAAGAAAGTGAAGTGACAGTTGAAAATGAGCATAGTCGTACAGGTCCGTCCTGGCAAAGTGAAGTGACATTTGAAAGGGGAACCGTAGTCGTGCAGGCCCGAGCGGGCAAAGAGAAGTGACAATGAAAGTGAGTTTTGTCATCCAGGTCTGAGCGTGGTCAAAACACGACCCCGGCCAGCAAAAGTAACCGCAGTAATTTCATTTCGCCTGTAAACGACAGTTATCTTGGATTTGGGTTCACTTGCTGTGATGATGAAAATGGTCCAAAGGCCAAAATGTTTTTGTTTACAGCATTGAGCTATCAAATGAATCTATAACTCCTATGAAAGAAGAGACATTTAACACAACAAAACATAGTCACCTCTCTCAGAAGCCTAAGATTACTTTAAAAGACTCTTGAAGATAATAAACAACAAATGCTTGGGTTTGAGAAAAGGTGAAGGTGGCAGAAAAGGCACATAAGCAAGCTATTTAGGGGCAGAGCATACAGCAAAACAAATTAAACCCCATTCAATTGCAGAGTCATACTTCCTTCCAGCTTGCTGTGCTGTGGGTGAAAACATTTTTTTGGGGATAAGGCTGAAAAGGAAGTGAAAAAAAAAATTCCCCCCAGACGACACGATTGGTAGACGAATCAAGGACATGTCGTCTGATATTGAAAAAAGTGTGTGTGAAGCTCGTGAAAAGGGAAAATGTATGCTTTACAAGCGGATGAATCAACAGACATTGGAGGAAAACCTCAGGTACTAGTGTTCATCCGTTATTTTTGCTGATAACAAATAACTGAAAATTCTTATGATGCAAAGAACTGGTGAAACCACAGGACAGGGATATTTTCTACAGTGACAGAATACTTGAAAAGAAAAGGGCTTGTCATGGAAATTATGTGTAGGAATTTGCACAGATGGCTGTCCATCCATAGTGGGATCGGTAAAGGATTTGTGTCCCCTTTGTCAAGAAGGGAGAACCCAGATTTGATTACTACCCATTGGTTTCTTTCAGTGTGAAGCTCCTTGTTGCTAAAACACTTGGACAAGAATTTTAAAATTTGTTCTTGATGATGTTTTTGCAAAGGTAAACTTTCTTAAAAGCAGACCAAGGCAGGGCAAGACTATTTTCCATGCTTTGTGAAGAAATGGGATCTCTTCACGAAGGTCTTCTCCTACACACAGAAGTCCGGTGGCTATGAAGAGGCAAAGTTTTATCCGGGTGCATGAACTGAGAGAGGAAATGCTCCTTTTTTACCCTTGAGGAGAAAGCTGAATTCTGCAATTACTTGCTGGTGAAATTTGGAGTGCAAATTATGCTACTGGCAGACATATTTGAACATCGAACAAGGTTTAATTTCAAATATCAAGGAAAAATGAAAATATCGTAACAACTTCTGACAAATTAAAGCCATGGGAGAAAAAATTAGGCTCTGGAATGAAAGGGTGAGTGAAGGCAAGATGGACATGTTTCAAAAGACTGCTGAAGCTAAATATACAGACATTGTTTCCACTTATTAAGCAGCACCTTGAAAGCCAAGGAATCAATCAATCAATCATTGGGGGTATACGCCGGGGGGGGGCGTCGCCTCGCCCACCCTACGACGCCACTCCCGGGGGTCACCACGCGTGAGTTCCATGCAGGCTCCTTTCCATACCAAGCAGCTCTCGACAAGAAACATCAACTTGCCCCAGCCACGAGCCTTGTGGGCGCCCCCCTTTGGGCCTCCTCCACGCCGGATTGTCTCTTACAGATACAACCCGATTTGGGAAGGATCGTTTCAGGGGAGCGTGCCACATGCCCATATAGCCGAAGTTGGCGCTGACGGACTATGCAGGTAATAGGCCTCGATTCAGTCTTCACGGTGCAATCGCTTTATTTGACACGTAATCATCCCAGCGATACCCCATGATTCTGCGAAGACACTTATTACCAAAGGCATTGATTTCGTCTCTTCAAGTCACTATTTAGTGTCCATGTCTCACAAAACCCTAGAGTAGACAGGGATCACAGCGACTTGAAGATCCGGATCTTTTGTCCTCCTGCACAGGTACCGACAACGCCAAATACTCCGCCCGAGCGAGTCCATAACACCGTGGGCTATGCCAATCCGTCGTAAGACTTCTTGACGTGACCCGCCGTCTTATGGACTGCGCTACCAAGGTATGTAAAACTTTCCAAGATCTCAATGTCCCCCGCCACACGCATGAACAGACTGTACTGCTTCTCTAGTAAGTCTCCAAATACCTGGACCTTGGTCTTGAGCCCGGAGACCTCAAGTCCCAAAGGCTTTGCCTCCTCGTGCAGCGCCTCGAGAGCCATCACCAGGACCTCCAGCGACTCAGCAAAGATTACTGCATCATCGGCAAAAACAAGAATCATTTATCTTGGTGTTGCCGACGGATGCTCCACAATCACTTTGATCTACAACCTTGTCCAATACCCAGTCCAAAAGCGTTAAAGTGATGGGGCAAAAGGGCGCACCCTTTTCCTCCTCCTGTATTCACAGGGAAAAAGCTGGGTACCCTGCCCCACCTTCCCACTCTCAGCCCCCGAAAACAGACCAGTTATCAAACCAAAGTCCCTTCAGGATCCCCGAAGTGGAAAAATCCCAGAGTGAACTCACATGCACTGAGTCAAAAAGCCTTCTTGAACCCAAAATAGGCTGCAAACATCCCCGTCGAAACTCACGTCGGCGTTTTCCCCCAGGCACGAAACGCTAGGATACGGTCCGTTGTTGACCTACCCGGGGGGAACCCAACTGCTGAGGTCTCTGATGTTCACCAAAAGACTGCGAATTCTTCACAATAGAGGGCAAGCACCTTTTCCTGGTACCTTTCATGAAATACCCCGGGAAATTTTGCAGTCCTGCGGTTTTCCCCTTTCCCCTTTCCAGATAGGGACAAAAAACCCGCCCCTTTTCCGTCAGGAGGAATGGACCTGATTCCACACGGCGTCAAAGCTGCAACCCGCGGATCATGCCTCCCCCCAGCTTGAGGGCCCGCACTGATATTACAAAAACCAGCTGCCTTTCCACCCTTCAACTTTGCTACAGCCTCTCTGACTTCGTCAAGAGAGGGTGCGGTTTCGTCAATGGGAGGATCGGCATCCACTGCCTGTAACCCAGTGGTGTGAAGCTGCTCAGTTGGAGGGTCCACCGTGAACAACTGCCCAAAGTACTCAGCCCAACGAGCCATCTGCCCATCCATGCCCTAGGAAGGAACATAGAAAAATATTTCCCAAATATATCTGTTGAAAGTTATGACTGGCTGAGAAATCCATTCGTTCACGATCCCTTGAGCAAGCCACAACTTAGCATCCTTGAAGAAGAGGAACTAATCAACATCCGTAATGACCGCACACTAAAACTGCAATATCTGGATATGACATTAGAAAGCTTCTGGATTCAAATGGAAAACGAACACCCACATATATCCAAAAGGGCCCAGAAAATACTCTTGCAATTTTCAACCTCATATTTGTGTGAACTGGGATTCTCAGCCCTCACAAATATAAAAACTAAGAAAAGAAATAAATTGCTGGCTGTTGAAGAGGAAATGAGAGTGTGTCTGTCAACTGTCGTCCTAACATAAAGCGGCTATGCAACTCCAGGCAGGCACACGTGTCCCACTAATCAGGTATGTTATTGTTGTAACATACTAGTTTATTTACACATTATTTCCTTATGTCCACTCCTGTATATATATATATATATATAATATATTTTATATATATATATAGATATATATATATATATATATATATATATATATATATATAATATATATATATATATATATATATATATATATATATATATATATATATATATATTATATATATATATATATATATATATATATATATATATATATATACATATTCTGTTGCGCCGCCGAAGTCCACATATAATGTAGTGCGCCGCCGTCCAGTGAAGTTTGAGAACCTCTGGTATAGGAGATAAGAAAATTAAACAAACCTAACACCACCTTTTGACTCACTAACCTAACCTAACCCACGCTTTAACATCCAAAATAAAGTCAAACATGCATTACAAAACTGTCAGCGGCAAGCGAAGAACAAAAGCGATGCAGGTCACAAGAGGAAGAAGAGAGAGGCGTATGTAAACACTTGGCTCTCGCCTCCCTATGGACATGTCCATTATCTCCAAAAGTAATGATTTGCGACAGAAGCTCACTGAAAATGTTTCCTAGAATCCAATAAGGTAAACAAAAACACACTCCCAATTGTGTGTGGAATTTTCGATCCTAATTTAAAATAATACCGTTAGGTTACGTAATCAATGCCCAGTAGGGTACGCCGTATAACAAAAATTATTTTTCTCAACTTTGGCATGCCAATTTCCTATGTAACATGGAATTCTAAGACGATTTTATCTGTATCCATTTTTGCATTTGAGCAATTCTTACTATGCAAAATCGCACTTTTATATGGCACCCTTATCGAATAATGCTTAAATGAGTGCGCAGTGTCCGGTTGGTCCTGTGTATTGCATCATGCACCAATATGAGGTTCCAAATGACTAGCGTGGTAAGCTCTTTCTGATCAGTTGGTTCATCATGCACTACATCACAGTGTCACAGTCTCTACGTTGGCCTAGAACGTGTCACTCATGTCCTTCTTAGACTGAAGCAGGGCATGATCTCCCGGTGGTGGGCCCGAACCCGGATGAACCCGTCTCTGGTCTGCTGCCCCACCACTGCTGCCGCACCCTCTGTCACCTGCTTCACGACTCTTTCGGTGCTCTGAGTGTGGATAGAGACTCCGGAACTTCGTACGGCTTGACCAGGATCTCCTGGTCTGATCCCCGGACAGTGAACAGGTGAATGCCGGCTCGTGCACCTGGCCAGGCTACCAGCTGTTTCATGTCTGCAAGCTGGTTGAAAGTTCACTTGGTTTGATCGGGGTTTTCTTTCCGTGCCCATACTTCCCCCAGCCCCAGCTTCAAATCTGGGTCAGGGGAAAACCCTGGTTCCCTCACTCTGACTCGCCATCAGCGGAGAGGAGAAAATTTTTCTGAGTGTGCAAAACCATGCCCCTGTCCGCACGTAAAAAGGTCACAGCTTTTTTGGACTTCTTGGGCTGCGACCTCATCATCTGAGCTGTGTGGGTGTGTTTGGGGGGCCGTCCTTAGTCTTGGTGAACCCTTTGTGTCGTAGTAGATTTTAAAGTACATTGCAGGGAGTTTTTGTAGGTTTTCCAGGGTGTTCGTTTTTGAAGTCAGTCCATCATCCGTCCACAGTACACGAGCAATTTGGGCTGTGGTGACCATCGGGAGTGGGGACACCTTGCCACACGATCTCCTGCACTCGGACGGGAGAACCCCCGCTTCAACCTGGACCACGGGGTAGGAGACCTGCTGGTAGGGGACATGTTGACCAGGATATACTCCAGTATCTCTGCGAGATCTTCCCCCCCTGGCACTCCCCCTGAACTCTGTTTTTGTACTGCATTCTTCACCTGGCAGAAAACGCACAAGACCCGGGGGAACCCAGGTCAGATGAGGTGGGCCCGCATGCTGGTGATAAGGGGGCGAAAGGGGCAACAAATTTTTGTGTGCAACCGCATATACTCCGAAGGTTGCCCAGCATCTTCTGCAAAGGGGGCGTGAGTACCACCTTTCACCCCGTTTTGGCCCTATTTTGATCCCTTTGCAGTACGATCATGGTCAGAGAGTGTATGCCCCACCAGCAATCTAAGAACCTGAGCCACTTGAGGCAGCTTCTCAGGGGGCACCGGTCCTCTGGTACAAATGCCAAAGTACCTTCCAATGGCTCCTCTGTCACTGACACATTTCTCCTCCCTGATCAACCTTGGGGGGCAGTTTCCCATACTGTCGGGCACCTCGCCCTGGTCCCCGTCCTTCTCCATGTAACCCAATCCAATATTTTTTTACCTGGGCTTTTCCCCGGGCAAGGTCCCTGCCGATCCATGGCACCTGCGTGGCCCTCCTCAGCTTGTTAGGACCCTGACCAGGGGACGACTGTCTGGAGAAGGTGGGCCCTCAGCGATAAAGGTCCTTTGGGGGAAACCAGAAGCCAAAGGGAGCACGCAGTTTGGGGGGAACGTCGAACCAAATGCGGTGCGAGCGGACTTCCCGACGGTTTTTACCAAAATTACGCGTTTTTTTTGACTTTTGGGTTTTGGTGATAGACCTTAGACCCTTAAAAAGTATCCAGCCCGAAACCACCTACGTTTGGGGAAATAATAACGGGAAAATCCCTTTTCCAGGAAAAAATTTTTTCCATAAACGGGGGGCGATTTTGTATGATAAGTGAGCTTTCCGGGTCTGGGGGAAAATATGGGCTTTACGGGAATACGAACCATACTTCCGATGAGTTTTTTTCGCTCTACAAATTTTTCATCAGTGAAATATTTAAATTCTAGCTTAAAGGCTTTCGTGATTAAAAGGTTTTATAAGCTTGTTTTGCATATAATAAAAAAAGTCCCATTTTTGCAAAGCAAGAAGTGCTCAAAACCAAAAAAATTGAGAGGACAAACCCCCCTTGAAAAATTCAAATTTTTAAAAAGACAACACCTGCCAAATTCAAATAATCTTATTTTTTACAATCTTGGGCCTACACGTACCTAATTCCAGGTTTGGTTAGTTAAATAGCATGAGGGGCGGGGGTGTAGCCCCCCCGTTATGTCAGGAACATTGGTTAATAGAATAATAGGGGTTTAAAAAAATGATATTTTCCGAAAACCATTATGGGAAACGTAAAAACATTATCCCAATTGTGTAATTTCTGGGCCTTGGGACAAATTTACTTTATATCACACCCTTAAAAATAATTCCTATTAGCTTTCAACAAACCTGAAACGAAAGAAAAAAAGTGCAAATAAGCCGTTTAATCTTCACCGTGATATGCCGGGTTTGGGGGCATTTCACTGGGCCAATTTACCCCCCGTGTTTTTGTCACCGGGGTAAAAAGGACCAAAAAAGAGCATTGCTCATAAGAAATGGATAAGATTGAGCATTTCTAAAATTTTCATGTTTTTTGTGGAGGAAAAGTACTTTATATACACTTTTTTACAAGGAGACACTCCGTTCGTCTTTTAATCCCATGAAAATTCGCCAAATAGCTGATTTTGTAAAAAAACTTTTGCCCCAACTTTTATTTGCTGTCCATTTTTTTCTAATTTTTTTTTTTTTATGTTCCTGGGTTTTAGGTTCCCTATCTTTTTTATTCATATTTAAAACTAAAATGATAAAAAGGTTTTTTATATATTGGGGATATTTTTAAAACTTTTACACCCTTATTTGCATAGAAATAAAAAACCAAAGCAAAGATGGCGGTCCAAAAAGAACCGCTCCGTTTGGGAGGTCCGGGTTTTTCCCCCCTCGCACATTTTATCCCAAATGGTTTTTATAAAGTAAAAGGGTTTTTTATTTTGTTTTTGTTATATCAATGTGTTTATCGAAGTGTCACCTTTTTGTACGGTAAGAAAAGGTATCGTGTTATTGTTCTTTGTCCCCCCCCCTTGTGATTCCGCCCTTTCCAAAAACGCACACGGCACCGCACAGCACACCGCACCCGCACGCCGCCCCCACAACAACACACACACCACACACACCCACAACACACAACAAACACACCACCACAGGCAGCCCCACGCGCGCGGGGCCCCCCATCACTACAGTTTTTTTTTTACGCCAAAAACAGATAATTTCTTTTTACTCGCTTTCTCTTCCTCTGATTTTAAAATTATTTGTGCCTTTCCGCCTTTTCACCTCTCTCTCTCCCTTCCCCCCCTTTTTTTCCCTTCTCTCTCTTCCCTCTCTCCTCCTCCCCTCCTTCTCTCCCTTTTTTCTCTCTTTCCCTCTCCCTCCTCCCTCCCCTTCGGGGTCTCTCTCCTCCCCTCTCCCTCCTTCTCCCTCTCTCTCTTTCTCTCTCTCTCTCTCTTTCCCCCTCTCTCTCAAACCAACAAAAAAAGCAAAAAGTGTAAAAAAAAAGGGGATTTAGGGGGGGCACGACTGTATTTTTTTTTTTTGTACCCACATGTTTTTTTTTTAAAATTTTTTGCATATATTTTTTTTGCCTTCTATCATAGTGCAAACCAAAAAACTTGCTAGACAACTTTTTCATGGAGGTGCAATACTGAAAAAACACCCCCAAACCCCCTCCCCCCCCTGCCCCTTTGGAAAAAACCCTGGGGAATCTGAGTTTTGGGGGAGGTGACTTAATCTAACGCCACGTACTAAAAAAATCTGGTAAAATAACAGTGATGTCTTTTTTTAACTCAACTTTAATTATTTCTACTTCTTAAACCTCATAGTCCTTTTCTACCCGCTGGACCCCTTTAGACAGTCAACGTTACCTTATTTTTTAAGAGATTCTTCGTTTAAATTATTCCCCCCCCACCTACCGACAGCATGAAGGCGATAATGATATATTTTTTAAAATACTGAGTATATACTCAGTTACGACACAATACATTTTTTACCGGTCCCGTGCTGATAAGGTGAAAAGTGTAGTTGAGGAAAATGGACCTTTAACTACAAAATGCCGTACATTCCGGGCTTTTCCTCTTCGTTTAATCTGAAAGTATTTACACGGCAACGTTTTTTTCCACTTTTCCGTCACCTTCCCCTCCCTGCACGCTCTCAGCCTCGTACGATCCTTGCAGCCCCTTCAGCAGGACAAAAGGACTCCTTATCAAACACCTTACCACCTCTGCCACACAAACACTCACGGCGTCTTGCACCACTTAAGTCTGCACTCCCCTTCCCCCCTACCACCCTCCCACATCCATTGAACACCTCTTTGTATTATCCACGCCCCCTTCACTACTAAAGGGGGTATCACACTAGGCACATTCCCTCCCACTTCACCAAAAGTGGGAGGTAGCGGGGGGTTGCGACCCTACCAGCCACACGTAGGAGGAAAATATGCTCCGCAATGTCGAGACCAATCGCCCCCCTTGTGGGAGGTATTTTTAAATATGGCGTCAGATTGTTTTACCTCTTCGTCGTTTACGTATTCATTATGCACTATACTTTGGGTTTCGGATGGGAATTATATACAAAAAACGTATTCATTAAAGAAAGCTTCAGACTTAAAAGTGCAGTGCAGTTTTAAATTTAAGGGGTAAGGTTATTTAAAAATTTATAACCAAGAGCCAAAAATTAAGTTCTTGTTTTTTTGGTAAAATTCGCTGGGTTGAGCGGGGCAGCGCGCCCCCCAGGTGTATGACCCCAATGATTGAAATTATTGATATATTGGCCTCTGTGACTATATACGCGCGTGTTATACCTGCCTATACCCCTGCTGCTTGTCCTGGTGCATCCACCCACTATAACTATCTTCCGTCATAAGAACGTAAAAAAATAAGGAAGCTACAAGAGACATTGTGACCTACACGCCTCTTGTAGTTTCTTATGTCCGCTCACCCTCACCGCAACTTATATCATTCTTCACACCCGCGCCCTCCCGAAAATGTTAGTTTCACTTTTGCCCCCGC
>JACEEZ010020422.1:235706-248365 GCA_016584305.1 Chionoecetes opilio | reverse complement strand
TTCTGTGTTATAAGATAATAAATAAGTCCACCACGCTTATGTCATCTTTATTACTTCCGGTATATTGTAGAGACTTATCTAGAATGAACGTTAATTGTACTTCGAGCTTTGTAACACATTTATTTAGAGTCCATAGAGCGTAGAGATTACAACAAGTACAATTAATGTCTTAGAACAGCCAGGGCAGTGTTCGGTTGGGGCGAGTGGAGCAGAGCGTGTTTGTAGCGTCGATGGTCCGAGGTCTTCTCTCACCTTCTCCTCGTGATTCTGGCTTCTTATCACTTCTTGTTGATCCCTATACTTATGCGGACAACTAGGCCATTTGGCCTGTGACATACTTTGAGAATGCAAGGTGGTTCATGGGTCTCACGGGTGAACAGAGGAGGAAAGATAAATGTACAATTATATATATACTTCATAGATATATAATTATATGTTTTATATGTTTTTCTAAAAAATACTCGTTTCCTTTTGACTCGTTAAGTACGCACCTATCCTACTCATTGGAAGCTAATAATAAGTGTGACACTTGTGTGATATTAGTTGTACACTAGTAATATTATGGAATTATTATATATGTTAGGAGTAAAAACTGACTGACAGAAGTCTGAGTGATGTTGAAGACGCAGTGACCAGCTTGATCTCAGATTTTGACAAAAAAAAAAAATTCACGGAGGATCCAGTTCGTAGTGAATTTTGATCAGCAACGAGTTGAATGTTTAAGTCACGTGATTTGGGCCCTATCCAAAAAAGCTTTCAGAAATACTGCAATCAAGACTGAACGAGAAAAACTACTTGAACAAGGGTGAGGTATCATACTTTCGAAGCCAAGAAAGTACATTTCTGCAGTACTGACTTTTCGAGTGCAGCAGGTTTGTGTTTGGCCATACATTCCTGGTTTTACTGAAGGAATTAGGGCTTTAATCTACAATCCAAATGAATGGCGATGTTTATTGTTGTAGCTCAAAGCGGAGCTTGAAGTGGTCCCTTCTACACAATGGCAATTTGTTGGCGCAGTCACTATTTGGCAATTCGTCCTGTCCTTCGGGAAGATATGGAGATGTAAAGAAGTCATTGAGTTATTGCAATAAATTACCAACCAATTGATCATCTTGTTGACCTTAAAATGGGGTCCCTTCCTTCTTGGTCCACAACGTTGGATACACACAGTATCCCTTTTTCTCTGTATGTGGGATGCAGAGCTCGAGAGAAGATTGGTTCAGACGAATTGCCTCCGAGATCCTGATCTTAAACCTGGAAGATCCTAACATTGTACATGATCCACTTGTTGACAGGAGAAAATATATTCCCACCTCCTGCACATAAAACTAGTCTCATGAAACAATTTGGTAAAAGCATTGTCAACTGACGGCGACTGTTTGAAGTCCATCATCTGGCATTTCCTGGACTGTCAACTTTGAAAGATCAAGGCGTGTGTTTGATGGTCAACAAATTCGACGCTCAGCAAATCTGACTTTCAACGGTACTGCATGTCAGACCTTGAAGATGCTTGGCTATCATTCAAAGACGTCGTCAAGAACTTTCTTGGAAATACCGTGCAAGTAATTACACAGAACATTTGTTTCAGAAAACTATTGAGAGCTACAAGCGCTTGGTTGCAACTTAGTATTAAAGTACATTTTTTGCATATCCTCTTGCCAACTCTTCCGGAAATCTGGTGCTGCTAGCGACGAGCAAGGTGAACGATTTCACCAAGAGTTGAAGGTTATGGAAGGAACGTTACCAGGGTAGATGGGATGTGCAGATGATGCTGACTATTGTTGGACCATCCAAACGTCGATAGTCCTCAAGTTGAACACTCCAGACAAAGCTACAAATTAATTTTTACCTTAACCTGCACACAATTCTAAGCCTTATCCTTTCTAAAAAACATGATAATGTTTAATAACATTATATTCATGCCTATGTTCTCTCATTATTTCATTGTAGTTAACATTTGCAACTGTTTATAAATAAACACTGTTACTGTTATGTACAGTATTTTTCATATTTTTTAGAAAACGAAACTCCTTACAGTTCAAAACGTGACGTGATAGAGAAAAACTGAGATCGTTTTTGGATTCAGCACCCAAATTACTTAATAACAGTGTCAGACCGAACTCCACAAAAATATTGTTCCCCCGTGTTATGAAGATACTGCTCAGATTTGTTTTTTTGTATATATTTTCATCATCCACGAATTTTTTTTGTAATGGTTAGGATAGTATTAATAATGTATATATTTCATGAGACTTGAAGCACTATTACACTAGTATATTTTTTATCATTAAAACCGACATTCATTATCTGATAAGTGAAGAACTTCAATAATATTTTTTTTAACTATTTTTTGTTTAAAAAAGGGGGTATAATAGAACAAGGATTTGATTATTTAAAATTAACGGCCCGATCAAGTAGTCTATTTTTTCTACGCCAACCACGGAATATAATACATTTGAGTTTATTATAAGCGAAATCATCAGAGTAGGTCATATTTTTCTACGACCCAAACTGGCGGCCTATGGTAGCTCTTTTATTTTTCTTTATAGCCGTATATATTTTTTTTATAATAAGATTCTGAATGATACGAAATTTTTTTGGTAATATCTTCATCATCCGATAATTTTGGTATGTTTGTATTGATAATCTATAGTTATGAGACTTGAAAAGCATTAGAATATTTATGTTTTTACATTTCATCATATTAACTGATAGTAAGATTATATATATGTTCTTTTTTACATACTTTGAGTAACAGAAACAAGACTTTGAGGTTATTATAAAGCGATCAAAGTAGTCATATTTCCTACTACCAACACTGAATATAATACCTGTTTCATCGGCGAAGGACCGTGAAACGTCCATAGCCAGGACATTTTTGTCAGGTAGTCCCCTTATTTGAATAAATCATATCGGACCGCTTGTCATCGGGATTCCCCCAGATATTGAAAGCGGTGACGGTCGGTCGGTCGGGTCGGGTCAGGTCGGGTCGGGTCGGGTCGGGTCGGCTTGGTCGTGTCGGTCGGGTCGGGTCGCACGCTAGATTATGAGACAATCCCCGTTCCGTGATAGGCGCTTCGCCTTTCCCTCGTAATAACATCACAGCCCCCGTCACACGGGCTTTCCAGATGCGCGTGCGCGGCGTTTTTTAACGTTCAATTGGACCTTTTACATAGACGTTGCACAATGCGCGCAAACGTACAGTACTCACACGTTCTTCCTGAACCGCGCGTCCTTGCATGGGAGCTTAGCAATGCGACTCGGTCTAGCAGGTTGTATTCGGACATAGACTATTATTATTATTATTACTATTAATTTCTTATTATTATAGACGCCTATACTTATAGTGGGAGATGTCGCCAACATTGCCCAAAAGATCTCTTAAATAATGAGCTCCAAACCTCGCCTGGGGCAGGGTGAAAACTGGCGATCTCGAGCCACGACCGCAGTCCCAGGGTAATAACACACACCACACACACACCCTACATCTGCTCGTCAGGCAGATGGTCAGGAAACGCACACGCTCATCTCTCTCTCTCTCCTCTCTCTATCTTCTCTCTCTCTCGCTCTCTCTCTCGTCTCTCCTCTCCTCTCTCTCTCGTCTCTCTCTCTCTCTCTCCTCTCTCCTCTCCTCTCCTCTCCTCTCCTCGCCTCTCCTCTCCTCTCCTCTCCTCTCCTCTACCTCTCCTCTCCTCTCCTCTCTAGCTCTCGCTCTCGCTCGCGCTCCGCTCTCGCTCTCGACTCTCGCCTCTCGCTCTCGCTCTCGCTCTCGCTCTCGCTCTCGCTCATCGCTCTCGCTCTCGCTCTCAGCTCTCGCTCTCGCTCTCGGCTCTCGCTCTCGCTCTCGCTCATCGACTCTCGCTCATCGCTCTCGCTCCTCGCTCTCTGCTCTCTCTTCTCTCTCTCTCTCTCTCTCTCTCTCTCCTCTCGTCTCTCCTCTCTCTCTCTCTCTCTCTTCGCTCTCCGTCCCCAATCCCCCCCAATATCCTATACAGCTGACTATCCTCTCCACGCATAATAACCACTTTCATTTTTAACCAAACTGACATCGGTCATTGTCAACACCCCCCGCAATCAATAATACCCCTCTCACACCACCCCCACACATAATAACCCCTCACCCCCCCCCTCTTTATAAAAAGTAACCTGGTCTGTCGTAGGTGTGATTCCTTCACCCCCCGAACTCAATAATACCCCTCACCCCCCCCACAATCTATAATACCCCCTCACCGCCCCCCCCCCTTTATAAAAGTAACCTGGTTGTCGTAGGTGAATTCTCACCTCCAACCCGAAATCAATAATACCCCCTCTCCCCCCCAAAACCCCTCCCCCTTTCAAAAGTAACCTGGTTGTCTATATAAACTCCTACTATATATTATTATATATATAGATATCTATATATATTTATAATATATTATATATATATATATATAGTATATATATATATATTACTATATATATAATATGTAAAAAAAAAAAAAAAAAGAAAAAAAAAAAAAAAATATATATTATATGTATATATATATAATGATGATGTAATGCGTATTAATTAGGTAATTTAAATCAAACTATAGGTATTTTGATAGATAATATACAATCTCAGTAGTATTAGTCATTACGTATCACCTAATTAGAACGACCGGTCATTAGCCGTATGTCATAATAATACGTGCCTATTATTCTTGCAACACGTCTATATTGTTGTGTCCCCTCCGCCGTTTGCTTAGAGAGTCAGTACACTCCTGACCCGTCTCGTTTGCACATCTCTTGTTTAAAGTATAACTCAAACTCTTACACCGAGCACATCTCTTGCTAAAGGTATATACGTGCACTTAATTATTAAGTGAAAACCGATGGACGTGTCTTATAAAGTGGGTCAAAACAATGTTATTCCGGCCGCGTCAGTGTTTTGAATCCGCCCTGACTTCTCATACCGAAACACTCGCTCCGGCCCTCACCACTGGCCCTGACACGTGCGACCAGTCGGAATGCCATGGGCAGGCAGTAATTTAACGTCGTCCTTCCTACCTATATCGCTTTGGATCCTCGTTGAGGATCGCCAAGAACTGCAGGGTTTACCGGTGTCCTGAGTTCTGTGTGAACAGTCACAGACTTCTTTTTGCTACACTTAAGCCATCATGTCAAGTCCAGGATCTCAAGAGTACCATACTGTTTTTCATTGAGAAAATGAAAGGATCTTACCATGTACCCATGAGTATGCAGTTGGCAGGCTCATCAGTCTCAATCGGTTTGATGTGCTCGGTGCCCCGATGACCTGTATATCCTGTGGGAATACCTTCAACGTGAAACTCTACAGGCTGCCAGGAGTGTATTGGGGAGCGCCCGAGGTAAGGCCGTGTTGTGGTCTCGACGAAGAACGCCTAGAGAAAATCGCGGAGAGTCGCGCTGCCTGCTGGTGGTGATTACAAGGGTCTATACTAGACACTCGGTAGCAGAGTGGGTTTAGCGTCACCGGGTGGGCGTTCCTGAAGACCCGAGTTCGATCTCCGAGTGAGACCTGTAAAATCCACTTAAATATTATGCACCGTCGAGTGGCCTAAAACTACCCACATGCCCTGCCCAACTACGCTACCGTCGCTTGCGAGTGCATCGGAGGACACCAAGGGGGCGCATAAGCTCGAATCACAGGCTCCCTATAAATCCTGCCTGCGCCACCACGGCTCGTGTCCACCATCACGCCCTCAAGTTGAGCGCTCCAGGGCCTACCATCACCCCTGGTAGGCGCTAATAGCCAATATAGATATATATACTAATATATAATATATCTATATATATATATATATAATATATAGTAACTATATATATATATATATCATGTTATATATAATATATATATATATATATATTATTCATATATATATATATATCTATATATATCTATATATATATATATATATTATATATACATATTATCTATATATATATATATATCTATATATATATATATATTTATAATATACATATATATATATATATCTATATATATATATATATACATACATATATATATAATATATATCTATATATTATACATACATATATATATACTAGTATATATATCATATATCTATATATATATATATAAATCTATATCTATATTAATATTATTATATATATATACCATTTTATATATCACTCATTATATAATATATTAAATCAATTATATATATATATATATATATATATATCTATATATCTAGATATATTATATAATAATATTATATATATATATATATATATATATATATATATAATACTATAAAATATATATTATATATATAAAGCACCTGGTATCTATATATAGATATTTTATATATACATATATATATATATATATTATATATATATATATATTGTATATATTATATATATATATATATAAAAATATATATATATATATATATTATTATATATATTTTATATATATATTATATATATATATAGATATATATATATATATATATATATATATATATAATATATCTATATATATATTATATATATATATATCTATATATATATATAAGATATGTTTTTTTTTTTAATATTATTATATATATATATATATATATATAGATTATATAGATATATAGATGTTATATATATATATATATATATATATATATACATATATATATATATATATGATATACTAATATATCTATATATATATATATAATATAATTATATATATATATATAGATATATTATTATATATATATATATATATATATATATATAGATTAGTATACTCTATTATATATTATATATATATAATCATATATATAATCTATATATATATATATATATATAATATATATATATATATCTATCTGCATTATTATATATATATATACATATATATGCAGTCCTAGAGCCATAAAGCGAGCCCGCCATTTTGGCCATTTTTCAGGTTCCACCAGGCCACTATGTTATACGGAAACCCTTTCTCTGTGTTTTGGGGTAGGGTTCAAAGCAATATCTGTCTCGACCCCTACCACCGAGAGGCTAAGTCCTCATTTATCAGATTTTCGTATGCATTGTCGGTCTCTGGAGAGACGAAGGGCGACCGTGTTCGTCCAGATGAGACCTGCGGCTACCTTCCACGCCCCATCACCCGTCAATCATTCGCCCCACCCAAGGCCACGCAGCACTCACGTGATCCAGCAGTCGTTTTCACCGCGTTTGATCATGCGAAGGATTGCTTTAAATACTTTTCACCAGTGAAACAGTCCCTGAAACTTAAGGATGTCCAGGACCTCATGCAGTAATGTTATTGTGGGATTTCATTACACATACATATTTAATCTGACGGTTCTTACCTATTCAATCAAACCCATGGCTATCACCCTAATCCGACACTCATCCCAGCTATCACTAACTAGGATACTATCGGTGGATAGTGGGTTGAATTATGGCTTAGTTTTTGATCAATACTGCAATGATCTTGATGAGCCCATGTGGTCCGCCTGGATCGAGCCCCGTGAAATACAGAAGCGGAGGGTGCGTACAGGCGAGTGTTTTCGTTACGGCGTCAGAAGGGCTTTCACACCGAAGTTACTGACCGCACGGCTATCATCAGTGTGTTGATTCTTGACACATGTCCTTTGAATTTACTATATGTGCAAAGAGTCCCATATACAATTCTTATCAATGTAATCAGATATGATCAAAGAGATGTTACTCGCAACGGAACTGAACGGGTACTGTACGTGTAGAAAAGCTGCACGTATATAGATTGATGTTTTCCTCACTGAGGGTCTGGTGTACTGATTCTCCAAGGTGGTCGCGACCCCACGCTACTACCAAAAAAATACCTATGACACGTCATCATGTCAGGTGCCTAGAATCTTATGGGCGGGCGGCCAATGACCGCGCTTTCAAATCAAGGTGCTAATTATTTAAGTGCAATGCTTATTAACGCACCGGGATATAAAATTTTTTTATATCCCAGTACAACATTTACTAAATTACCTTAATTATTTACCCATTACCATTAAATTATCTATACAATAGCCCTATCGCGCCCCTCCTATTATGACGGACAAATTCCTCTCACTTAGGGGCGGGGGGGAGAAACAAACTACCACCCTACCATATATGAGAGGGTGTTTTGGTGGTAATTTTCACACTGGGGGCCGACGAAAACTGAAGGTCCGCGTCATGTGACATCACCCCAGGCCACATTCGCCGGAACATTTCAATAGTGGTTTCGGCACTGTGGTCTTTAGCTATTTTAAAATTAACAGCTCTGATAGGGTACCATTTGCAATAGGCTGACATATTCTTGATAGGGGGGAGAGTTATATCCTGATGTTATAGTATCCCCAGTATAGTCCATCACATTGACCTCAATGGTTTTAATAGCTCATTATCAGCGGGATTTCAGCGTTACCTAGATAGAGACTCGTCCTACACTCAGATCTATTAAATTTAATGAGAGATCTGAGTAATATTTGACTGCCTGTCTACCATGATTTCTCCAAAATTGACCACCTGAATATCGGCCACATTGTAGCCATTCCGCCATGTATGAGTCCTATGATTTCTTCCACCAACAATTTAGTAAATGAGGCGTTTGGGTAATTTAGTATGGATGGGCAGGTTTTACTGCGAAATCAGCTTGAAATTTCGACAATCGGACCCTAATCCCTCATGATCAAGGAAACAGACCCAATTGTCATTTTGTTCCTATGGGGGCTGGCTGAAGCCAAATAGCTGATATTCCTCAGAACTAACCTGCTTCTGTATTGTCTGATACAAAAACTTCAAAGATCAGAGCTATCCCTTTTAATTACCTTGGCAGGAATATTAACTTGCAGGGAGTAATATTAAACTTTCAGAGGTATTAACCTTGCAGGGAGTGTCGTTACCCTGGCAGGTAGTATTAACCTTGCAGGGATATCACCCTGCAGGAGTATTAACCCTACGGAAGTTTAACCCTGCAGGGAGTATTACCCCTAAAGGGAATATTGCGCAATAAGGCAAACCTTTCTGTCTCTCACGGATCTGGGGATCAATTCAGGTTCCCTTATTATATCTTCCGATATGTCTGACTGAGTGAAACCATATTAGGATTTAATTATTACCACACTCTTTTAGCAGTATATTATGGTATTACTGGTATTTAAGGTATTAACCATAATCCTGTATTCAATTTGAGGTTGCTATCCGCCTCGCCGACACATTATTATTAAGATTTTCATTTATGGCAATATATTCATTACTTGAATACCACTTTTCCTCTAAAACCTCACTATTGGTGTGGGCAAGAAAGTGTTTCCTATTCTGGTAATTAATAGGGGTTTGTGCATGACTAGGATACTCTCCAGTTCGAACTGTATGGGTATGTGGGAATGGGTCCCATTATTACCTTACCACCAGCACTAGTTTGCTAGTGGTAGCAGGATTACGCCTGCTTGGTGCAGTGGCTAGCGTGCCTGGCTACGAATCTTCGGGGCCCTGGTTCGACTCCCGGGCCAGGGCAAGTCGGTGCCCACCTACCCATCTGTTTTCTTACTTTCCTTTCGGGGTTGATAAATGGGTACCTGGGTTAACCTGGGGGAAGGTACTGTGGTAAACCCGGGAGTCACAACACTAGCCTGTGTCCGGCGGTAACGGGTTTCTCACCCACCACAGGCTCTAAGGGCTAATGCCACGGAGATGAGCACCTCGCATGGCTCGCGCAGATTAGCGTATGCTCCAATCTTTACTTACTTACCAGCAGCTAGGTGAACATGAGACGTTTATGTAGTTTTGATGACCTTCCTTAGGTACGCCCAAAATATCGGCCTCTATTATTAATTGGAAAGGTCCACCAACGTCCTTTGAAGGGTATACTTATTTTGAAGTTAACACCATTATCCCTCAGCATTTCAGCTGTGTCACTTTAGTCCTTAACAGTTTAAACTACTAATACGCAACATATTATTTACTACTACAGCGCTAACCTACATTTACTCTCTTCCTAATTGGACTAGGGGTTGAACTATTTCATAGGAGGTTGAGCCTTCTTATTGGGCTAGAAAACCTGATTATGGCTATGTCACTTTATTAGTTATGGTTAGTTTGTAATAATTCACTATCTCTCTGCTTACGAAAGGATCTTTGTGCACCACTGTCAAACATTGCCTTTACGATGACTGCATTTCCCATTATGGCACACCTTCAACCTCTGCAGTTGGCACAGCTGCTGAACTACTCCTAGTAGTGACTGCCATTTCAACTACTGTGGGTCTGAGTTATTATCACTGGTTTAGGACAGAGAGCGATGTTATTAACAGATTGTTTTACATTTCTACAGTTCTTAAGCTTATAGGGCATGCATTTGAAGCATGTTACACGGACGACAGGTTTAGGCAAATCCAAGGCGCATTAACTTTCAACTCTCTGTAACAATCTGATAGATATTCAGGTGGAGGTGGATGTTCCCCCTCACATAAGCAGCAAATTATTATTCGTACTTCCTAGATGTCGCCCTAGACTAGGGATTGTATCTATTATTTGAGTAGGTCTAAGTGGTTTAACTGAGTAGGCTGAAAAGTATGAATCGTAATTACAGGCGTTTGATTTTTGCGTAAACAGGCGCAGGTCTAACTACCCCCTAACAAAGGGATCCTTAAACTCTGAGGGTGCCTGATATAGCTTGATTACCTGCAGGCGTATAATCGTGATCTCCCTGTGGGGGGTTTTTTCTTGGCGTAATCCATTGCAAACTTTTGGGTTAAAGAAGCTATCGCTGTTGATGAATAATGAGCAAGTCCACATCCCTCATATTCACTTACTTTAATCGAGATATCTTTGAACATTCGTGTTCATGATTGATACCACATATCTGAATAATTTCTTTTAACTCCAGCTTGTTTAATGTAACTTCATTATGCAGTAAGCCGTCTGAATTTTTCCCATTTACTTTTTTAGCGTTAGCAGACATGAGTTTTTACACTATTATAGTCCTATAGGGTTAGTCCCAGCTGTCTCCACGTACTTATATAATCGTGTCAGCCAACCTTATTTAGGGCAGCTAATGAATTTAGTCCGCTTCCGTCATGATTTAATTGATTTAACTCAAATGAAATATTAATGCTGATTACGTTACTAAAAACATTAGTTAGTTGTAATTAATTATATTATAATGCGGGGAAGCGCTGTTGGCTGGCCTAACAAGGCGCATAACCAGGCCTATGGCCAACCCCCACTTTAGTTATTACAACTAACTAGTACTAAACCTCTGATGCTATCTACTACCACAGGGTGATGGCATATGGTAGTTGAACAGCCGAGTCATTCTTGACGCTTCGAAGCACCCGCCTCCAGCCTTATAAACCAGGGGTTGTGGTAGGCTCATAATTACCTCACTTAACGACCACCTTGAATCACATGAATCATCAATATTCCTCAATCGGGGCACCAATGTGGGATTTCATTTCACATACATATTTAATCTGAGTTTCTTACCTATTCAATCAAACCCATGGCTATCACCCGACACATCATCCCAGCTAATCAACTAACTAGGATACTTATCGGTGGATAGTGGGTTGAATTATGGCTGTAGGTTTTGATCAATACTGCAATGATCTTGTGATCCGATGTGGTCGCCGGGATCGAGGCCGCCCGTGAAATACAGAAGCGGAGGGGCGGAGGCGAGTGTTTCGTTACGGCGTCAGAAGGGCTTTCACACCAAGTTACTGACGCACGGCTATCATCAGTGTGTTGATTCTTAACACATGTCCTTTGATTTAAACTATATGTACAAAGAGTCTATATACAATTCTTATCAATGTAATCAGATAAGATCAAAGAGATGTTACTCTCACGGGAACTGGAATGGTACTGTACTTGTAGACAAGCAAGCACGTATATTAGATTGATGTTATCCTCACGGAGGGTCTGGGTGTACTGATTCTCCAAGGTGGGCGAGACCCCCGCTACCAATACCTATGACACGTGTATCATGTCAGGTGGCCTAGAATCTAATGGGCGGCGGCCAATGACCGCGCTTCAAAATTAAGGTGCTAATTATTTATAGTGCAATGCTATTAACCACTGGGAATATTATTTATCCTATCCCAGTACTAATAATTTACTTAAATTACCTTAATTATTACCCATTACCATTACAATTATATATACATATCCCTATACCGCCCTCCTATTATGAGTGGAAAATACTTCACTAGGGGGGGGGGGGGAAACAAACTACCACTCTACCAATTATGAGAGGGTGTTTGGTGGATAATTTCCACAGTTATTAAAGATGATCCTTTCTACACAAAGTTCTTTGAGGACCTTATCAAGGACCAGGAAGCTGAGATGGGGGTCGTGCCCCGGCCTGCAGAAGAGGATCCGGACGACGACTTCCTTGATTTCTAACCCCAACTCACCCCTCACCCCCCGTTGCTCTCAAAACCCTGCTAACATTAACCACCTCAACTCGATGATGTTTCTTTGTTATTAAGATAATCTATAATAATCCTTATTATTCATATTAAGTCTCAAATCGAAAAAAATTAATTCCACTAAACAAATACAAAAAAAATAGTATTGCATTCAGCTGAAAATATAGGAGGACTGTTTGTTACCTCTTGGATGTTAAATTTATTATGAAATGATACATCCTAAAAATCGTTATAATA
>JACEEZ010020422.1:212516-235302 GCA_016584305.1 Chionoecetes opilio | reverse complement strand
TTCAATATTTCCAAAATCTCTGAATTTGAGGCATTATTCTTTAATATTTGCTGATTAAAATTGGAATTGGCTTATTATTACCCAATTCTATTAATTTTGAGACTTTTTTTCAATTATTTTTAATTTTTATTATAATATTTCTTATTTACATTATTGCATGTGACTAGCTCTCTCCATACTCCTGCTTGTGATGTATGTGGCCTTCAATGGCTCAGGTGTAAAGATGAAATGTCCTGGCGATCATTGCTTGGCCGAATATACTTCGCATTCCACATCGAATAATATGAAACCTCAACGCAGTAAATCTATTGAACCTATGAAATACCCTTGGTTTGTTTTAGTCATTGTCTCATCGGCGGCAGATATGAAGCGTTGAACCCTTATCTGAACAGTAGCTTAAAAGGGATTCAGGCTTGCCAACCACGAGCATGTAGCTGCGTTAAGCCGCGGTCACACGAGCAACTTTTCTGGCAACACAAACACGGCCCAAACTCGGCTAAAATTGCCCTGTTTTTTGAAGACCAACATGTCGGTCTTTCTCGGCAAGCATATTGCTGAAATTCCTTCCACCAATGGATATTATTTGACATTAATTTTTAATGCACGCTCTAATTCAATATATAGAAGCTAAAATAAACACCTACATAGTGGCAAGAACCGATTAGAATACGAATTGTGAAGTCTTGTACATTTTTTAAACATTTTGAAGGATATAATACACTTAGGAAAATTTTCATGAGTTAGGGATGTTTTTCTATTTTCTTTGTTGGCTGTCTACCTTTTTAGGGGATACTGAACTGGACCAACTTATTGTTGATCACTGATGTTTGATGTTTGATGTTTATTCACACTGACGCGCTTCCATACACAAGAATCCCTTTCAATCATTCACCACCCTATTTGTGAACCAGTTTCTCCCTATTTATCCCTATTTTTCCAAAGACGCTTCTTTAGATACGACTTGAGAAGCCAAAATTGGCATTAAAACTCGGCTACCTCCGTGAAAGTCCGTGTGACCAAAACACAGCAAGGTATTGCCTTTGCTGAATATTGCCGGCTGAATATTGACGGAAAAGTTGCTCGTGTGACCGCGGCTTTAGGGTTTTCAGGTTTCACGAGTTACATTTCATATTCGGACAAAACCGAGACATGGCTTTTGTCTTAGACTGTACAGTGTACAATGTACCCTATGATAGTACTGAATAAAAAAATAAAAAAATAAAAAAAACTTTTTCTTTATTTATGGTAATGTGTTAGTTAGTATGGCTAGACAATCCAACGTAAATAGACTACTACATAGTAGGAGCACGGGTGGCGCAATTTCAAGGGGTGCACGCCCCAACGTTCTTCTCTTAAAAACCGTGACGTCACGCGTTGAGTTATCTCCCGCCACCCGGTGTAGCGATCTCACCAGCTACCTTTTGCCCGAGTAGCTACACTGCACAAATACGCACTGAAACACTGCTCCCTGGGTGAATAGTTGTTTAACAATGTATACCAATTCAGATTTTGGGTAAAACATGGTGGTAACATTGAATGTAGAGTAGTAATCAAAGCAGAACATAGAACATTTCAAGTGAATGTGCCTTTGCCTAGAACACAACCCTACCCGTATACTGAAACACTGCTCCCTGGGTGAATAGTTGTTTGACAATATAGTACACGTATACCAATTATGATCCAGGGTAAAACGTATAATTGTCAAACAACTATTCACCCAGGGAGCAGTGTTTCAGTATAAGGGGAGGGTACGTAGTGTTATAGGCAAAGGCACATTCGCTTGAAATGTTCTATGTTCTGCTTTGATTACTACTCTACATTCAATGTTTCCACCATGTTTTACCCAAAATCTGAATTGGTATACATTGTTAAACAACTATTCACCCAGGGAGCAGTGTTTCAGTATACAGGTAGGGTAGTATTCTAGGCAAAGGCACATTCGCTTGAAATGTTCTATGTTCTACTTTAATTACTACTCTACATTTAATGTTACCACCATGTTTAACCCATGATCAGAATTGGTATACATTGTTAAACAACTATTCACCCAGGGAGCAGTGTTTCAGTGCGTATTTGTGCAGTGTAGCTACTCGGGCAAAAGGTAGCTGGTGAGATCGCGACACCTAGCCCCGGCACCACGGCCGCATATTTCTCAACTCTCCATGTAAGAAATGATGAGGGTTCAGTAGGATATTATTTCCAAAGAAATAGGCTCATCATATTGAAATATGCTCGTTGGGCTGAGTACTTTGGGCAGTTGTTCACGGTGGACCCTCCAACTGAGCAGCTTCACACCACTGGGTTACAGGCAGTGGATGCCGATCCTCCCATTGACGAAAACGCACCCTCTCTTGACGAAGTCAGTGAGGCTGTAGCAAAGTTGCGGGGTGGAAAGGCAGCTGGTGTTTGTAATATCAGTGCGGAGCTCCTCAAAGCTGGGGGTGAGGCCATGATCCACGGGTTGCATGCTGTCCTGACTGCCGCGTGGAAATCAGGTACCATTCCTCCTGACTGGAAAAGGGGGCTGGTCGTCCCTATCTGGAAAGGGAAAGGGGACCGTCAGGACTGCAACAATTACCGCGGTATTACACTGCTCGGCGTACCAGGCAAGGTGCTTGCCCATCTATTGCTGACACGGATTCGCAGCCATCTGGTGAAGCATCAGAAACCTCAACAGTCTGGGTTCACGCCTGGTAAGTCAACAACGGACCGTATCCTAGCGCTTCGTGTCCTGGTGGAACGCCGACGTGAGTTTCGACAGGGGATGCTTGCAGCCTATGTTGATCTCAAGAAGGCGTTTGACTCAGTGCATCGTGAGTCACTCTGGGATCTTCTGCGACTTCGAGGGATTCCTGCAAGGACTATTGGTTTGATAACTGGTCTGTATTCTGGGACTGAGAGTGCTGTGAAGTGTGGGGCAGGTGTATCCGGCTTCTTTCCTGTGAATACAGGAGTGAGGCAAGGGTGCGTCCTTGCCCCATCACTTTTCAACGCTTGTATGGACTGGGTATTGGACAAGGTTGTAGATCAAAGTGATTGTGGAGCATCCGTTGGCAACACCAAGATCACTGATCTTGTTTTTGCCGATGATGCAGTAATCTTTGCTGAGTCGCTGGAGGTCCTGATGATGGCTCTCGAGGCGCTGCACGAGGAATCAAAGCCTTTGGGACTTGAGGTCTCCTGGCTCAAGACCAAGGTCAGGTGTTTGGAGACTTACTTGATGAAGCAGTACAGTCTGTTCATGCGTGTGGCGAGGACATTGAGATCTTGGAAAGTTTTACATACCTTGGTAGCGCAGTCCATAATGACGGCGGGTCACGTCAAGAAGTCTTACGGCGGATTGGCATAGCCCACGGTGTTGTGGACTCGCTCAGTGGGAGTATTTGGCGTTGTCGGTACCTGTGCATGAGGACAAAGATCTGGATCTTCAAATCGCTTGTGATCCCTGTCTTACTCTATGGTTGTGAGACATGGACACTAAATAGTGACTTGAAGAGACGAATCAATGCCTTTGGTAATAAGTGTCTTCGCAGAATCATGGGGTATCGCTGGGATGATTACGTGTCAAATCAGCGATTGCACCGTGAGACTGAATCGAGGCCTATTACCTGCATAGTCCGTCAGCGCCAACTTGGGCTATATGGGCATGTGGCCAGCTACCCTGAAACCGATCCTTCCCATCGGGTTGTATCTGTAAGAGACAATCCGGCGTGGAGGAGGCCAAGGGGGCGCCCACAAGGCTCGTGGCTGGGGCAAGTTGATGTTTCTTGTCGAGAGCTGCTTGGTATGGGAAAGGAGCCTGCATGGGAACTCGCGCGTGGTGACCCTCGGGAGTGGCGTCGTAGGGTGGGCGAGGCGACGCGCCCCCCGGCGTATGCCCCCAATGATTGATTGATTGATATTGAAATACTATCTGATCTGGTACATAGCACTGTCCCTGTTGCTGGGAACTCCCAGAAGGATGCAGCTAAACCATACATGTGTTTACCTAGCTCCATCTTTTGACTCACGAACCTAACCTAACCCCATGCTTTAACCTCCTGACTAAAGCCAAATCCTCATTGAAAAGTTTCAGCGGCAAGGGAAGAACAGAGGCGATGCAGGTCACAAGAGGAAGAAGAGTGTGGCGGACGTAAACACTTGTCTCTCGCCTCCCTATAAACAACTTGTCATTATCTCCATAAGTAATTATTTGCGACGGAAGCTCATAGAGAATGCTTCCTAGAATCCAATAAGGTAAACAGAAACCAAACTCCCAATTGTATAGGGAATTCTGGTCCTATTGTAAAATAATACGGACATGAGGTGTGGAGTGGTGGAGGTGGTGAGTCGTGACGCACAGCACCCTGAGATGGTTTAGTTACCTGGAGAGAATGGGTGAGTGAAATGACAAGAAAGATATATAAGAATAGAATAGATGTTGGGAATATGAGAGGACGATCTTTGAAAGGGGGAGGATAGAGTGTTGGAGCACATGTGAGAGAGAGAGGATGAGAGAGTGAGAGGACTGGAGTGTGGATGGACGAGATGTATGCACAGGTGAAAATGGACTCTTCCTCCCTGTGTAATCACAAGAACAACTATTATGATGCACGCAATACAATCTACATATATTCATAGACGTCTGATAATATAAAATACCACAAAGGGACATAAACAACATGTTTATTTCACTCCTGTATTGTAAGTAATTCCACATACCCACCATGGGCTGGCTATATGCAAGAATTCTCGTCAAATCACGGCAGGTAGAGATTCCCCACAGTCGTATCTCCACCGGTGGGATCTTCAAAAAATGCCCGGCCGGTGGAGATTGGGCAGGCGTACCAACACAAGCGAGTCCAAGACGGCATCAGTATTTTGACTGTTTTATTTATATCTGTAATGCCGGAATTACCAACACACGCCTTCCGAGTTATATAATCTTACAGGAGGTATGGGAAGGCCTAAATAACCATAGTTCTTTTGTCTAGACCAAGAGTAGCCTAAATACAGTGTATAAGTGAACAGGCTACTTTTAAAGATAACTTCCTTCAAGTTCTTACATTTCTAGCACCCTTGTCTTTCGCTTTCGTACTTCTTTCTCCTCCATTCCTATCTCCTCCTTCTATCCTCCCTTTCTGCCCCTCCCAAACAGGAGAGACACGAGGGGTAATCTGCGAGACATTAAATTCGCGAGAACCAATAACTTCTAGACTCCAACTCCCTATTTTCCCCTTACCCCCCCTGATAAATCGAACAATACTCTTAGATTCTTAGAATACTTAAAAGAATAAAAATAGAGATCTGGTTTAAACATTTACACTTAGATCCGTAGAGCAGTTCGCTCAAATTAAAAACCCTCCAAACATTTCTTTCAAACTCTACAAAGGGATTCGAGTCGTGGGAAACAAGTTCGGGCAATAACCGCGGGCTAGGTTTAATAGCAGACGTTAGCTTAGTCATGTAAATTAAATTTTTCCTCATCAAATTAAGAGATTTTTGTTATATTTACTCCTTTCGTACGTATATCTACCTCCCCAGCTAATAAGAGTCGTTCGACGTTTCACATCTCCTTCGGGGAAGCCTCTCATGAGTATCCAAACATTTGTATTTCCCGCGTTAGCTTTTCTCAGCGCGCCAGACCAGCCAGGAGAAGTAATTCTTCCTTTCTCATCTCGCAAGGTAGGGTGTGTCGACATTGATCTCCCCCTCCCCCTTTCTCCTTGTGATAAGATAGAAGTATATCAACGGACATATTGTGTTGAGTGTGGATAGGTAGCTTTACCAGCGATCGTCGTCCCCCCAGAATAACGATGTGGATTCTTCCTTTCTCATCTCGCAAGGTAAGGCAAACGTGTGGACGCATCAAAGTGGAGCGCGTGATTCCACATGGTCGTGTTTCGCAAACAGTTTTCATTACTCCCACACTTCCCTCCTCTATTTTTCCATGTTTAGCTTTGATGGTTATCCAGTGTGTGGTTAGACTGTAGATCTACGAGTACAGTCCGTGAAGGTCATGTCCATCAGTGACTCCCTCCCACGATGAACCATTAAATATATATAAGTTTAAGGATGAGAAATCTTTCGTGTTAAATAAATCAAATGAGATTAAAGTAGGACGTTTTCTTGCTAAACCCCAGGTGACATAGTCGATGCTGTGGAAATACTTACACACGTTTCCAAAAAGAGATTCAGAATTAACACGGTACACTAATATTATCCCCATAACTACCTTAATCTTTAGACTTCAACTTTCTGCTCAAGAGTTAGACCATAGGAATAACTGCTTGAGCTGGCGGCAGCATTTTTCTTCTAAATAAAATCACTCATCGTTATTAGTTGTAACGAGAAGATATATCTTTCAGTGGAGAATTAACCATAATTTACTTCATTCAAACTCATATTGTAACGACACAAAGAAACCCTGGCACCACATATCTAATACATTTTACTAGTGTAATTTATCATTTCTGCCATTAAAATAATAGCTTAGTTAGTGTTCGCCACATATCTGGTGGGGGTGGTGTAAATAAAAGGCCGGTGATGCGTGCGAGTACATTTGAACGGCCCGCCACCACTGCTCCACACAATGGCCGACCTCCATCCCTCCGCCGCCGCTCAACCTTCCTGACAAGTTAACACACCTATATAAGGCCTCCTGGACCTGATTTTACCTTAATTATGACACGTGTGCATTCACAAGCTATGCATTTTACTCTCGGTTGTGTTGAAAACTCACTTGTAAGGGTTTCTGGTCAGAAATGGGATGGAATAAGGGCAGAGCGGAATGCAGGTGGGATGTGCATGGTGAGCAATCAGCTGACTCAACGCAACCAGTGGAACGCAACGGATGTTGTGTTTTCAAATGATTCTTGTATGCCGTGCCCCGGTGCAACGGGTCGATAATTTTTTTTGCATATGGCCCCATATGTATACGCGCTAGAGCCCACTGTTTACATATCTTACTCAACACGTGACGTCACTGTTCCAATAATGAAAAATTAAGAGTTTCGTGTTCCTATTATGTAGTAGTCTATTTACTTTAAAGACAATCATCATGGTGTGTAATACATTGGTTTTTTATAATGTTTTTTTATGGTAATTACACCTTCAACTTAATCGAAATTTATCTCAAAACTACATTTGGCTGTCTCGCCCTTAGACTCTAACGCCTCATATATATTCAACAGTTTGTAACAGTTATTTCATGACTGATCCACCACTGCGCATGACGGTGATCAGTGCTTCGCTTGCAGACAGTGGTTGCTATCATACGCGGCCGGGCGGTCATGCAGGAGAAGACTTACCTTAGTTGAAAACAAAATTACGAAGCATCAAGAGCAGGTGCTGAGGCTTCCAGGTCGGGTATTGTAAAGTTACTATAATATGTTGACATAATTAGATGCCATAAGTTCTTTCTTTCCATCGATCAGCATGTTCCCGAGGCTTTATCCTAATACATAACAGCATAGTGTTGATGGATACTGGTTGATGGAGTAGTAATATATTAACCTTGTAAAGCAAACTATCAGAGGGCGTAAGGGATATTACAACACAGCAATTATGATGCATGACGGTAACCAGGGTAGAAGGGAGAATTAATAATTCGATCTATTTTTAAACAATTAAAATAAATTGTATAACATTACCCGAAATCAAATCCCTGGCCTGAGTGTCTTAGCCACCTTACCAAATAGAGTTGTAAAAGTTGAGACGAGCGTCTCTGTCCCACCTGAACTCGTTGGGGGCAGCAGTGACTTTGATCTTTAATCAATTTACTGCATATTTAACTACTCATATAATGTGATTGCGTAGTACCGATAATTTTCGATTACCAGTTACTTAAGTTTTCATTAATGCTTTTAACCCGTATAGCGTCAGAACTAATAGAATTATGTAACATGAAATACCTAGAAACTAAAAGATTTAAGGAAAAAAGCGTTCAAAACAAATAAAAAACTGGTTGTATGGCGTCGCGATCGAGTTCGTGAAACTTTTGTTTAAACAGCCGTAGGTTTCATCGACTCCTAACGCGTACACATCTCAGTTAACGAACCATTTATTTTATACTAATATAGCACAAACCCCAAGGCGAACAGAAATATTCAAATATCATGTTGATAAGCAAAACCAATATGTAAGGTAAATGAAAATATACACAGGTAATTAGTTATTTGCCTCAAAATATCAACAAAAAAGAGTTCGGGGAGACTTGCGGAGTAAAGCACGCATGAAATTTCACGTTACCTAACTAGTTTTCCAAGTTTTTCTACAATGAAAATTCTTGACTATCCTTTACTAAAAATCTGAACTGGAAATCTCACATCTCATCTCTTACTAAAACAGCTTCTAAGAAGATAGGTGTCACGTGGCGTCTGCGTCAATTTTTTTCTCCTTACCAGTTCCTTGCTCTGTACAGGGGCCTTATCCGCCCATGTATGAAGTATGTCTCACATGTTTGGGAGGGATCCACTCATACAGCTCTCCTAAACATGGTAAGTCAATAGCTTTTCATTCATTTACTCCCCTCCTCTGTCTTCAATCTTTAAATCAAACCCCCACAATGTGCTTCTCTTGTTATCTTCTACCGGTATTTTCAGGCCACTGCTATTCAAATTTTCTAACTTTACGCCTTTCCCTTCCCGCGAGCCTCGCTGCACAAAACTTTTACTCTTCCCATCCCATTCGTCTCTTTTCAAAGAGGGGTGACAGACACCTCCGCACTAAATTAGCCCCCCCCTTTCTCTATTATTCTCTAATTTCTCTATTTTTTTTTTAGGGATTTCAACAAGCTTTCTCACCTTTTTTTTTTTATTACCATGGCCCAGTCCTTGGGTGATTTTAATAAAAAGTCAAAGGAGCCCCCTCGAAAGGTTATGTAACGAAATAGATTACGTTATCTGCAATATTTAGTATACAATAGTTTATTTAATTTGAAATGTTCATTACACTAAAAAATTTGATTTTCGAATCATTTGACATATTGATTTTAACAGTCCAATTTTACCTAATTACTAATGCAACGACACTACACAAAACAAAACCACAACATATAATTCAAGAAAATAAAGAAACAAAAGATTGATTTTTTAAAACCTATCTAGAACTTTTGCAAGTAACACTTTGCAAGCCACTACTACAAGGTTATTGATATACAAAGCGCCCCACGTCAGCATGAACTAGGCGACTCGAACCGCTGACCGAATGCACAGGGGACGCTGCACATTGGGGAAATCATGTCTCTACCAACCTTGCCACCCCGACGGGCTAAAGAAACATAGTCTACACATATATATATAATATATATATATATATATATATATATATATATATATATATTATAAAATTATATATATATATATATATATTCATTCGTACCTAGTTATTTTGGCGGACCATCCGCCGCCTGCTTAGAGTCCGTACACTCCTGACCATCCCGTTAGCAACATCTCTTGCTAAAAGTATACTCCAGGCTCTTACACCAGCAACATCTCTTGCTAAATGTATATACGTGCACTTAATATATAAGTGAAAAACCATAGGACGTGTCTTATCAACACTGATTATATCCGCCGCCTCATAGTGTAGGAGATAGCAGAA
Source organism: Chionoecetes opilio (assembly GCA_016584305.1). Classification (NCBI taxonomy): domain Eukaryota; kingdom Metazoa; phylum Arthropoda; class Malacostraca; order Decapoda; family Majidae; genus Chionoecetes; species Chionoecetes opilio. The sequence goes on along the minus strand of JACEEZ010020422.1, from coordinate 225,720 downwards.
AAATCGTGCAAATGATGATACAAGCATCAAACTTGGCACACTTGTTCTCTAAGTGATACTAATCAAATCTGCCCGCTTGGCCAATTGAAAATTCATTAAAATAAAATGTGAATATTTAGGCGAATGAATGAAAATGAAGGCGAATGTGAGCTGGACTCCGACCGTACGTTTTTAGCGACGTACGTTTTTTTTTTTTTTACTTTTTGTGTTTGGTTTTAGGTCCTCAAACCTTAAACATTATCCAGCCCTTAAACCACCTACGTTGGGTAAATAATAACGTGCATTCTCCAGTTGCCAGGAAAAATGTTTTGACCAGAGGAACGAGGCGATATTTTATGTGAAGTGAGCTTTCTGGCGTCTGGCGAACTTAATGTAGGTCTTACGGCAATGTCGATGGGACACTTCCGATAGACTTTTTTGCGCTCTACAACTTTGTCATCGGTAAAAAAATTCGAATCTCGAACGCAAGTGGCTTTTCTGTGAGTTTAAAGTGTAATGGAGTGGCTTTCTGGTGACCTTTGTGGCGTCTGGCGGACTAAGTGTAGGTCTGAATGTAATTTCGAGGTCACAATTCCGATAGAGTTTGTGGCCCTCTACAACTTTGTCTTCAGTGAAATTTTTTGAATCTCGAACGTAAGTGGCTTTTCTGTACGAAACCCCCCCCTGGGCCTGCCCCGCACCGCCCCGCATAAATCCCTATACATAATAGAGGAACGTAAGCTGGGCTTAGACCGTTTTTTTCGTTCTGACGCGTTTATTTGCAATTTAACGGCCAACGGTTTGGATACATGTTTTGTTGTACGTCAAAAGTTGTGTTCTAAAAAACCGTCCGAAATGCTCGGTGACTTTTGGTTCTCGAGTTGCCATGTATGAATTTTACGGTATTTTCATTCTGACGAGTTTATGCGACTTTTTGGGGCCCAATGACCTTTAACATATTTTGAGCTACGTATGGTTTACTATCTTTTGGCTGTGAAGTCGAGCTCTACGACTTACGGGGGGGGTTTTTGGGGAAAAAAAGGTTTTTTTTTGNTGAGTGAGTGAGTGATGAGTGAGTGAGTGTTTTGAAGTGGTGAGGGTGAGTGGTGAGTGGAGTGGGGTGATTGAGTGGGGGAGTGAGTGGGTTGAGTGAGTGAGGGGAGTGATGAGGAGTGATGAGTGATGAGTGAGGAGTGAGTGAGTGAGTAAAGTGGGGTGAGTGAGTGAGTGAGTGATGAGTGAGTGAGTGAGTGAGTGAGTGAGGGGAGTGAGTGAGTAGTGAGTGATGAGTGAGTGAGTGGTGAGGGGGAGTGAGTGATGAAGTGAGTGAGTGAGTGAGTATGAGTGAGGGGAGTGAGTGAGGGGAAGTGGTGAGTGAGTGAGTAGTAGTGAGTGATGAGTGAGTGGGGTGAGTGAGTGAGTAAAGTGAGTGATTTGGGGTGAGGGTGAGGTGAGTGGTGAGTGAGTGAGTGAGTGAGTGAGTGAGTGAGTGATGAGTGAGTGAGTGAGTGAGGGTGGTGAGTGAGGATGAGTGGGGGGTGAGTGAGTGAGTGAGGGGTGTTTTGATAGTGAGGAGTGAGTGGGGGAGTGAGTGATGAGTGAGTGAGTGAGTGATGAGTGGTGAGGATGAGTGAGTGAGTGAGTGAGTGAGTGAGTAGTGAGTAGTGAGTGATTTGATTTGATATATTTATATATATATTATATATATATATATAATATATTATATATATATATATTTATTATATTATATAATTATATATTTTATATAAAATATATATAATATATTTATATATATATATATATATATATATATATATAACCTGACAACATACACCCCAAGGTCTGTTAAGTATAAATTGTTTTTTTTATTTTTCTAGATAATATAGGATTATTTTATTGCTTTAAATTTTTTTTTTACATGTTCGCTTTTTACAGTTTTTTTGTCCCATTAATTTATAAACTATTTTTTGCCTGATGATCCAAATGCCCCTTGGCGAAACGTTGCACGCGCATAAAAACCCCAAAAATGACAGTGTCTTTGCCCCCCTGAAAAGTCAACATGTATCGACCTAAAAATACCAATATTTATATTACTAGCCGCAAAGCCCCCCTCCGGGGGGACTTTTTGGCTACTCCTGCGGGGGGCTATTGGGGGGGCCCAGGCCCACCACCTGTGTTTGGTGGGCCAAAGGGCCCCACCAAACACAGACTCTCCAGATAGCCCCCTTCTAACTTTCCTGAAATCATGGATGTAGAAATGTATGTATTAACGCCCAACCCATTCACATCACCCCCAACCCATTCACGTCACCCATTACCCATCACCCCCCCCACCCATTCACTCACCCATTACCCATCACCCCCCCCCATTCACTCACCCATTACCCATCACCCCACACCTATTCACTCACCCATTACCCATCACCCCCCATCTTTTCCCCTCCCATCACCCATCACCCCCCCCATTCACTCACCCATCACCCCACACCCTTTACCCATCACCCCACCCAATCACTCACCATTACCCATCATCCTACATCAAGTTTCCTCAATTCTCGCAACCCACTTTTTTTTCAAAATTATCGCTAATAGGCAGCTAAAAAGAAAAGAAAAAAAAGTGATCGGATCATCTCATAAGTCGGCTTAAAACCTTCCCCTGGTCAACCTGTTTCCCAAAAAATGTGGTATATGATGGGATTCCGCCACGGGGGGCGGAACCTATACCACACCACACACACACACCACACACACAAACCCCACACTATTAAGTGTCTAGTTATTATCACTAGAATAGACTTATAGGTCTGAGCAATAATAAATTCTATTCTATTCTATCTATTCTATTCTATTCACACACACAGACACATAACACACACCTTTCGCTTATATATTATAATATATATATAAAATATATATATATCTTATATATATATATATATATATATTTTTATATATATATATATAATATAATATATATATATATATATATATATATATAATATATATATTATATATATATATATTATATTTTATATATATATTATATATATATATATATATATATATATATATATTATATATATATATATAATATAATATATAATATAATATACATATATATACATATATATACATATATATATATATAAAATATATATATATAACACACACTTGTAGGAAGACATTTCCTACAAGTGTGCGTGAGTGGCCTGATGACCCACCCGTTCGTTACCTCTCAAGTGGATGAAATAAGCAGGCATTTCTCCCTCTCAACATGTGACTCATGGGATGAGTGTTATCAATTGTTAGTAAAAATTAGCTATGCTGAAAAAATTATGTTCTGTGAAAGCTTTTCGTCAATTTTTAGGTTATGATTGATTTTTTGCTGAGACGTGTTTCTCATAAAAATGTTTTTAATATTTGTTCCTTTTTTTTCAGATACCCAGATCAGGAAGAGACCTTCACGGTGACAGAAATTAAGGAAGATAGAAAACCTTCCTCTATTTCGCTAATTGCTCACTTTCTTATCCTAACCTTCCTATCTTCCCTTATTATCTTCCTACTTATCACTTTATCACCCTGTCTCCTTATTTTAGTGCGTTTCTTCTCCAATATTTTTTTTGTTCCTTGTGGAAATTATCCATAAACCACCCTCTCATAATTGGTAGAGTGGTGGTTCTGTTTCCCCATTGTGAGTGAAGTATTTTCCGCTCGTGATAGGGGTGTATAGGGATGTATATATATAATTATAATGGTAATGGGTAGTATTAAGGTAATTTAAGTTAATGATTAGTACTGGGATAGGATAATTAATATTCCCAGTGGTTAATAATCATTGCACTTAAATAATTAGCACCTTAATTTGGGAGCGCGGTCTTTGGGTTGTCGCCCTAAATACTAGCCACTAAGATTTCTGTAGTGGCTATAGGTAGGGTGGAGATCGCTGCCGACCGCCCACAGGGAGAATCAGTACACCCAACCCTCCGTGAGGAAAAACACAATTGTTAATAGACGTGCTTGTCTACAAGTTCACTACCAGCCCTCACCGAGTTAACATCTCTTATTAATGAGATTATGTACATACGTTAATTTTGTACATATATAGTGTTAAATCATAGGACTGTGTTAAAATACAACACACTAATAACAATAGCCGTGCGTCAAGTTACTGGTGTGATAACCACTTGACGCCGACCACGATTACGCCTCCACCTCCGCTCTTGTCATTCACGGGCGGCCTGATCACGGGCGACCACATTGGATCACATGACCATTGCAGTATTAATACAAGACCTACAGCCGTTTTCAACCCACTATCCACCGATAAGTATCCTAGTTAGTTAATTAGCTGGGATGATGTGTCGGGAGATAGACATGGGTTTTTTGTTAGGTAAGAGAAACTCAGATTAAATATGTATGTGACAATAAATTCCCACATATTGGTGCCCCTAGTAGAGGAATATTGATGATCATGTAATTCAAAGTGGTCGTTAATTGTGAAGTATAATTATGAGCCTACCACAACCGCTGGTTATGAGGCTGGAGGCGGGGTGCTTCGAAACGTCATGAATGACTCAGCTGTTCAACTACCATATGCCATCACCCTGTGGTAGTAGATAGCATCAGAGGTTACGTACTATTTATTTTGTAAAATTTAAAGTGGGGGTTGGTTTAGGCCTGGTTTTTTGCGCCTTGTTAGGCCAGCCAACAGCGCTTCCCTCACTTATAATATAATTAATTATCAACTAGCAATGATTTTAGTAACGTAACCCTTGCATTTATATTTCATTTGAGTTAATCATTAAAATCATGAGGGAAGGGACAAAATCTTTTGCTGCTAAATTGGGTTTTGGCTGACACGATTATATAATACTGTGATGAAGCCCTGGGGACTAACCCTATAGACTATAATAGTTTAAACTCAGGTCTGCTAATGCTAAAAATTAAATGGGAAAAATATGAGGAGGCTTACTGCCTATATGAAGTTCAATTAAGACAATCTGGGGATAAAGAAATGATTCAGCTATGTGTTATAAATCATGAACACGAATGTCAAAGATATCTCGATAAAGTAATTGAATATGAGGGATTACTGGAGTGTGCTCATATTCCATCAACAGCGATAGCTTCTTTAACCCAAGTTTGCAAGGTATTAAGCCAGAACCCCCCCCCCCCCCCCCCCCCAAGGGGGATCACGATTATTACGCCTGAAGGTAACACTATATCAGCCACCCTCAAGGTTTAAGTCCCTCGTTAGTGGGTAGTTTATCCTGCGCCTGTTACGCAAATCAAACAACCTGTAATTACGATTCAAACTCCTCAGCCTACCAGTAAACCACTTAGACCTACTCAAATAATGGATACAATCCCTACATCAAGGGCGACTTCTAGTGAAGTACGAATAATAAATTGTGTCTTATGTGAGGGGAAACATACGCCCTCCACATGTAATATCTATTCAGATTGTTACACGAGAGTTGAAAGGTTAATGCGCCTTGGTATTTGCCTAACCTGTCTCCCGTGGTAAACATTCTTCAAATGCATGCCCTATACATTTAAGAACTTGTAGGAATGTAACAATCTTTTTCATAACATCGCTCTTTGTCCTACAGTGATAATAACTCAGACACCTACAGAAATTAAAATGGCAGTCACTAATAAGAGTAGTTCAGCAGCTGTTCCCACTGCGGATTTGAATGTGAGCCTAAATGGTCATTCAGTCAATGTAAGACGATGTTTGACAGGGGGTGCACAAAGATCCTTCATAAGCAGGGAGATAGTTGAATTATTACAACTACCCATATTAATAAAGTGAACATAGCCATATCAGGTTTTCCTTGCCATAATGAGGCTCAAACCTATGACATAGTTCAACCCCTAGTCCAATTTGGGAAGATATAATGTAAGGTAGCTGCTGTAGTAGTAAATAATATTGGTATTAGTTTAACTGTTAAGGGACTAAAAGACACACTGAAATCCCTGAGGGAAAATGGTTTTAAAACTAGTTAATAATACCTTCAAAGGCGTTGATGGACCTTTCCATTAAAATAGGAGCCGATTATTTTGGGCGATACCAAAGGGAAAGGGTTTCATCAAAAAAACATAACGTCTAAATGTTCACTAGTGCTGGTGGTAAGGTAAAAATTTGGACCCATCCCACATACCCATACAGTCGAACAGGAGAGTATTCCTAGTCATGCACAACCCCTATTAATGACCAGAATAGAAACCACTTTCTTGCCCACACCAATAAGTGAGGTTTTAGAGGAAAGTGGTATTCCAGTTCATAATGAATATTTTGGGCCACTAATGAAAATTTAAAAATAATAATGTGTCCGCGGGGGAGATACAACCTCAAATTGAGTACAGGAGTTGGTTTAAAGGCCCTACCTTGGCTGAAAGAAGGTAATAATAATCCTAATATGGTTTCCACTCAGTCAGACATATCTGAAGATATAATAAGGGAACCTGAATTGATCCCAGATCCTGTGATAGACATAGAAAGGTTTTCCTTATTGGTTAATACTCCCTGCAAGGTTAATAAAAGGGATAGCTCTGATCCTCTGAAGTTTTGTATCAGAACAATACAGAAACAGGTATTTCCTGAGGAATATCAGCTATTGGCCTCAGCCAGCCCCCATAAGGAACAAATTGACCAAATTATTAGGTCTGTTCCTTGATCATGAGGGTATTAGGTGTCGAGGTCGAAATTTCAAACTGATCTTCCAAAATAAAACCTGCCACTCCATACTAATTCCCAACACCATCATCTTACTAAATTGTTGGTGGAAGAATATCATAGGAACTCATTACATGGCGGAATGGCTACAATATTAGCCGATATCAGGTGTAATTTTTGGATAAATCATGGTAGACAGGCAGTCAAATATTACCTCAGATCTCTCATTAAATGTAATAGATCTGAGTGTAGACTAGTCTCCTATCTAGGTCCCCCTGAACTTCCCGCTGATAAAGAGCTCTTAAAACCATTTGAGGTCAATGGTGATGACTATACTGGGGATCCTATAACATCAGGAGATAACTCTCCCCCCGATCAAGTATATGTCAGCAATATTCCCACTGGTACCCTCTATAAAGGGGGCTGTTAATTTAAAAATAGCTAAATACCACAGTGCCGAAACCACAATTGAAATGTTCCGGCGCTATGTGGCCTGGGGTGATGTCACATGAAGCTAAACTTCAGTTTTCGCCGGCCCCCAGTGTGGAAATTATCCATAAACCACTCTCTCATAATTGGTAGAGTGGTGGTTCTGTTTCCCCTCCCCCCACTTGTGAGTGAAGTATTTTCCGCTCGTGATAGGGGTGTATAGGGATGTATATATATAATTATAATGGTAATGGGTAATATTAAGGTAATTTAAGTAAATGATTAGTACTGGGATACGATAAATTAATATTCCCAGTGGTTAATAAACATTGCACTTAAATAATTAGCACCTTAATTTGGAGCGCGGTCATTGGTTGTCGCCCTAAATATTTAGCCACAAAGTTTTCCCTGTACGTGCTATAGGTAGGGTAGCGATCGCTGCCGACCGCCCACAGGGAGAATCAGTACACCCAGACCCTCCGTGAGGATAACCATCAATTGTTAATAGACTGCTTGTCTACAAGTTCACTCCCAGCCCTCACCGATTAACATCTCTTTATTAATAGATTATGTACATACGTTAATTTTGTACATATATAGTTTTTAAATCATAGGACTGTGTTAAAATACAACACACTAATAACAATAGCCGTGCGTCAAGTTACTGGTGTGATAACCACTTGACGCCGACCACGATTACGCCTCCACCTCCGCTCTTGCCATCCACGGGCTGCCTGATCACGGGCGACCACATTGGATCACAAGACCATTGCAGTATTAATACAAGACCTACAGTCGTTTTCAACCCACTATCCACCGATAAGTATCCTAGTTAGTTAATTAGCTGGGGTGATGTGTCGGGAGATAGACATGGGTTTGATATTAGGTAAGAGAAACTCAGATTAAATATGTATGTGACAATAAATTCCCACACTCCTTTTACTTTTCTATATCACTACTATTTCAACTTCTTTCTCTCCCATCCTCCTATCCCTCCTCTCTCTCTCATCCTCGCCTCACACCCTCCCTCTCTTCCTGCCTCCCTCCACAATGCGGTGCGGCAAGCCGTCAAGCGGGTGGCGAGGTGTCTTCATAGTCGTCCTCATCCTACTCGCCTCCCTTATCCTCCTTTATGAGAATACGAAAGTAAGGATAAAAACCAGGAGAGAATAAGATATCTAATGTTCTATTTTTCAGCACTCATGAGTCTCCTTAACCCTTTCACACCCAGATCTTTCCTTTGCTATATAAAATCGTCTGTTGTTAGCCATAAAATTACCAAAACTAACATAATATACCAAATTAGTTAGCGGACAAGGATACTAAACAGGTCACATCTATAAAATATTGCTTATATCAATTAAAATCGTCTAATGGTAGCCAAACTACAATGGAAATTACGTTCTGGGACTCATGGGGTTAATTAAATGCCTTAAATTTCTTTCACACAGGCCTCTCGCTGCGGCCTCGTCATGATAGTGATGGGAATCCTGTGGGTGACGGAGGTGGTGCCACTGCCCGTCACAGCCCTGGTGCCGGTGTTCGCCTTCCCGCTGCTGGGCGTCCTCCCCACCGGCGCCGTGTGTGGAGTGAATCTCAAGGACTCCAATATGATGTTCCTCGGAGGACTCATCATGGCGGCGGCGGTGGAGCACTGTAACTTCCATGTAGTGGAGCGGCCAAGAGCCAAACATTTAGCTTGACCCCTCCACACTTTGGAACAAGGCAAATTAGGTATCGTTGGATTTGTTAGGATGTCTACTTTGTGAAAAACTATGTTTTACAGTCAGATTCTAATTCAAACATTGCCATTTAACCCATTTCACCCATACAAAATTGAGAATTTTTGAATATCTAAAAAATTGCTATTTTGGCACTTACAAAGATTGAAAACTTGGTAAAATCACATTAATTCCTTTCTGCCAGGTACACTCTCACAATATATGGGGTTGAAACCCACTTTAATGGTGTTTTGGACCCCCAAATACCCCAAAATTAGGGGTTTTACCAATTTTTTGGCCATTTTTGACTCGTACTTTGTCTTCATTATACAAAGAAACCCTTGCGCAAAAAGTTTTCACTCATTGTTACTTTATCACTTTCTAATTGTGTATGTTTTTTTTCCTTGCAGGTTGAAGAAGTATGGAACCACCAAAGAACCCACTCAGAAGAGGAGAAAAACGGTCTTTGCGAATGCTGCGTATTTTGCGAGACTTCATTATCCAAACCAAAGGCTGATAACCCAGTTGTCCAGAATCCTAGAGTCGAAGGATTGAAATCCATTCTGAAAGCTGCCGAAATTCGTAAAGATGGTGTCTATGATCGGCTGTTTCCAGTGAAAAAAGACATCCTAAAAGGAATACTGTTATCAAAATTTCCCCCAAAAGTGCAGAGGCAAATTTATCGAACAAGAGGAATATCCAATAGCCCAAAGAAACACGGTACATGTGCTGACGCTGACGATGCCGCAACAGGTAGTGGGCCTACGGTTGGACTGTTTCGTCTCCGGCGATATGACATGTCGCAATTTGACATTCGATCAGGGTGTTTCATATGTGGGAAATCACATAGCTGGAAGGAGAAACTGTCCCAACGTTCTCAACTGGGACGGGGTCCACCACACGGCAAAAAGTGTTTGATGCAGCCCGTCAGAGAAACGACTATGAGATTCAATGCGAATGCTGTCAAACACTGACTTGTTTTTCAATGGATAAAATATCATCGCTCTTGCTATTCGCATTACATCTCGCTTACCAATTGTGGTTGGGGTGTGTAAATTTGGGGTTAAAGGGTTTTGGGGAATTAAACTTCCGTCCAACCTTCTTATAAATTTGGGGAAGATTTGATAAATGATTACCCAACCCTTGGAATGGAGAATTAAAGTTCGAACTTTTAAAATAGATTTTATCCCCTCTCCACTGGGAAAATTACTTTTAATAAAGGGGGGGTACGTTGGAAAGGGAAACTAGGTGTAGTTAAGGGGATTAATGGCTCAACCCGGATGTAATTCAAAACTGGTTTCCCTGGCACGGGTTTGATTAAAGTGATTAATTTAAACTGGTTATTCTAGGGGTAATTTTTGGGGCAAAAAGGCGGAAATTTTTGAAATTTGTATTTGGGTTTCGTTCATGGTTTTCAAAAACACAAGAACTTTTTTTAAGTACCTTTTATTTTGGTACATGGGAAACTTATGAGATTCTTGCAATAAGGGGTTTAAAATATTTTTAGAAACTATTTGTAAAATCCTTACCCTATAGGAAACTTTTTGTGTGAGGTAAAGCTCTTCACTTTACATACCTCTTCACTGAATTTCTTCGTGCTTGCCTACACAGGTACCTTAATAACTTAATTTAATTCCACTGGAAGATTACCAAGTAGAGAAAATATGCGGACGTTTTTTTGTTTTTTGTTAAGTAAACCATTTTTGGGCTTTTTGAAGGCACAGAAACCCCGAAGGGCAGGAAGAACCCTATACATTATAGGTGGGGGAACATCTTCCTTTGGCCAGAAGAAACCTTAATTATCAAGAAAAATATAAAATACACAAAGGAGAAAAACACCGGCTCGGGGTATCTTACCGAAGGCAGGGAGGAAATGGGTGCCGACGGCTTCGCGAAGAAAAAAAGACTTGTTTGGAAAGCCGCTGGTGATCTTTAACTATAATCCAGGCTTATTAAAGTAATGAAACGGAGAAAACCCCTAATCAACCAGTAATTATGGGAATTAAAATTCTATTGTGCCAATTGTTTTACATTAACGACTCCGAAATGTTAAAAAAAAAAAAAAAAAAAAAAAAAAAAAAAAAAAAAAAAAAAAAAAAAAAAAAAAAAAAAAAAAAAAAAAAAAAAAAAAAAAAAAAAAAAAAAAAAAAAAAAAAAAAAAAAAAAAAAAAAAAAAAAAAAAAAAAAAAAAAAAAAAAAAAAAAAAAAAAAAAAAAAAAAAAAAAAAAAAAAAAAAAAAAAAAAAATTTTGCAATTGGCCCGTGGGACAAAAAGGAACAATTTTTTCTGGGTTTACTGCCCCCGGGAAAACCTGGCAATAAAATATAGCAGGCCCCCCGAAAATTGATTCCCTTTTTGGAAAAAATTTTTAAAGGCCAAGGATTTTTTCCTTTTTTTGGGGGGGACTGGCCCCGGGGGATCTTCGTATGCTCAGGGGAATCAAGTTCCGAGGCCTTGAAACACGTTTTGAGTACAAGTGCATGAAATGAATTGGGTGAATGGAATCGAATCCTCTGATATGTCAATCAGAAGAGGACGCTGTTTTCTTGCATAAGGCAGCTGGTTCATCGGGAATGTATCGGTGACATTACATTTCAATCTGACGTTATATCTAGGGGAATTGGAGAAAAAAAAGTGCAAGGACTTTGTTCGACCCTTTTTGGGTTTCGTTGCATGGTGTACTTCAAAAAAAACTTTGCGCGTACAAGCTGTGAATCTGAGACTCACATGGGAAACATTGAATGAGAGTTCTTGCAATATGTCATAACATGATTTCTCTAGTTTGTGAAAATCCATACCCAATAACTTTTGGGTTTTAGGTGTAAAGCTGGCACCACTACCATGGTAGTCGAGAACTGATAGATGACCTGTCCCCCTCTTGGACACAGCATACCTTATGATGAAGTGCGTAGATTCCTCACTGCCATTGCTTTGGACCAGCTGTCAACCAAGTCTGCCCGTTCATATCCACGTGACTTTCTGTCTATGTCCTTGATAATGTTATTAACACCACTGTTGATGCTGCCAATTGACAATTTTGATCAAAATGACAGACAATAGACGGAAAGAACACTAACATTCAATGGCTGTGGTGTTGTATAAAAGGTCTCCTAGGCCAGAAGAAACCCCTTGCATTCCAAGATCAAACCTAAAAACCCAAAGATCACAGAGCTGTTGATGGAGGAGAATCAAACGCTACAACAAACCCCATACTAAACCAGAACCATGTGTAAAATGGGAAGCCCAAAGACTGGATAAGTCTGCTGTGATGGGGTTACAAAAAGACTTGATTTGGAAAATGGCTCTTTGCAAGTCCCCCTGAAACCTCACTATTCCAGCTTGGGGTGGATTCAATTCTCTAGTTGGGCGAGAGAGAATTCCACTGACTCGAATATGGTATCTCCCCATTCATTAATGCGCCACCCTCTGACTTCTCTACGATCTACACGACTTTGCCAAATTGGTTGAAATTGCAATGCAGTGGGACAAGAACATGTTCTGGTCACTGCTGACCTGGCAATATATAGGGAAGGCTGAAAAGATTCTCTGGACTGAGCCAGATCCCTTGGCTGGTCGAGTGACGATGAGGCTTGGTGGGATGCATCTCACTATGGCTTTCATAGCCAGTATAGGGAATCTGTTTTAGTGATGGTGGTCTCCACAACATGCTGACAGTACCTGAAGTGTATGCTCATGCGTCCGTGAGTTTGATGTTGGGACGGGAAGCAGTATGGCCAGAAAGGGCTAAGAGGAATCAGACTGGTACACGAAGCACTGTTTCACTTGTTTCTATCAGCTGCCGAAACCTTTGCAATGAAAAACAAGTTGCCCTGGCTGGATGATGAGACCACGCACTTAATTGCAGATCTAGAGAATACCTTCTGTTACGTCCCCAGCCACACTTCACCACACTGCAACTCCTTGCTGGCAAAACATGCACAGTAAATATTGTGCAATACTTAACACTGTACCTTGCTTCTCCCTCAGAGAAGTTATCCCGGGCTGGCTGGTTTGGAAACTAGAATTTCACTCCCCACACCACAATCACCAGGCAAATAAATATTGATCACTTCTCCAATTTTAACATATAAAAGTATTTTCACAATCATACATGTAATAAACAAATAAATAAATTTATGATGGCCCATTGATGACTCAGCATCAAAACAATCATGAAATCATCCCACAACACAGTCTGCACCACCTCACGTCATCACCACTCCAATCATACATACCAATCATACAACAAAGCAAAGAAATATATCTTTGATAGCCCTTTGATGACTCAAGCACAAACAATCCCCCAAACACATCCAACCATCACCCCATACAGCTACTCGCCAAAGTCAAGCCCCCCCAGGCTACGCGCCCCCAAAGTCAAGCAAACCCCCAACCC
>JACEEZ010020422.1:190000-211675 GCA_016584305.1 Chionoecetes opilio | reverse complement strand
GGGGGGGTTGACGAAATTACGTTAGTACTTGTTTATAGTACATATAATATATCATATTATCAATAATATTGAGAAGCGGAAGGGTCATGATGATATAATGACGAAATAGAAACAACGAAAGTACAAGATAGAAGGTATAATGAGGTACGCGTAAGGTGACCGAGTTACTTTGTCTAGTTCAATGTGTGTGGTGGGGGGGGGGGGCAGGGAGAGTGCAGGGGTGGATGGTGGCGAAACTCTGAGAAATCGTTTATCGAAAGCATTGACAGTGAAGTTATGAGCGAGAAATGACAGTGTATGACTGATTGAGTCATATGAATAATGAAGGACAATACTGGTGATTGAAGGGAGGAGGTGACTGATAGTGAGAGTGGGGGGAGTGGTGAAGAGGAGGGGGATAGGAGAGGGACATAGATGGTGTAGAATGATCGGGATGCAGAGTAGCATGTACATGGACGTAAGGATTTAAGCGAGCAATATGTATTGCTCGATTGAGACAAGATGGATGTGGACAAAATATGGAAGAAGGATCGTATGGAAGGATGTACTGAGAGAGAGAGCGAGAGAGATGAGATGGAGGAGTAGCAAGATGTAGAATGAGGACAGATGCACGTGAAGTCGAGGATTTGAAGTGAGACAGAGGTATCAGACTGTAGGGAAGGATCGAGAGAGAGACGAGACAGAGAGGAGAGAGAGAAGGAGAGAGAGATGAGAGATGAGATGGAAGAGACGAGAGAGAGAGAGAGAGAGAGAAGAGTTTTTTGGAGTCAGATGAGAGAGGAGAGAGATTATGAGAGAGAGAGAGAGATAGGAGAGAGAAGAGAGAGAGAGGAGAGAGAGAGAGAGAGAGAGAGAGAGAGACGAGAAGAGGGAGAGAGATGAGAGAGAGAGAAGAGAGAGAGAGAGACGAAGAGAGGAGGAGAGAGAGAGAGAGAGAGACGAGGAGAGAGAGCGAGAGAGAGAGAGAGAGAGGAGAGAGAGAGAGAGAGAGAGAGAGAGAGAGAGAGAGATATGTCAGTCAGTTATCACTCCTAACATATATATTAACTTGCATAACTATTACTAGTGAATTACACCTAATTATCAAACAAGGGTCACATGTATTATAACTTCCATACAGGATATGTGCATGTAATTAACATCAAAAGAATCAGTGTATTTTTAGAAACATTATAAACATATAATTATATATCTATGTAATGTATATATAATCATACGTTTATCTTTCCTCCTCTGTTTCACCGTGAGACCCATGAACACCTTGCACTCTCAAAGTATGTCACAGGACAAATGCCTAGTTGTCAGCATAAAGTATAGGATCAACAAGAAGTGATAAGAAGCCAGAATCACGAGGAGGAGGAGAAGCCCTTGGACATCGACACTACAAACACGCTCTGCTCACTCGCTCCATCCGACACTCCCTGGCTGTGCTCAAGACATTCATTGTACTTGGTTGTAATCTCTACGCCCCTTATTGGACTCTAAATAAATGTGAACAAAGCTGGAAGTACCATTTTAACTCATACCAGATAAGTCTCTACAATTATCAGACTTATATAAATGGTGGCCATGCGGTGGTCATAAATACACCGCGACTTATATAAATAGTGGCATTCGGTGGTTCAACCGTTACAGCGACTTATATAAATGGTGGCATACGCGGTGGTAATATAACGACTTATATAAATGGTGGCCATGCGGTGGTCATATCTACACCGCGACTTATATAAATGGTGGCAGCGGTGGGATACGAACCCAAGCCTCATAAGAGACTGGTGGTGGGTAGCAAGGTAGTGGCTGTGGTGTGTGTCAATGGCGCGGGGCGGCATGGAGGGTGTTTTGCAGGGTGGGGGGCTTAGTAAGCGTTATACGCTCGGAACATAGAGGGTGTTAGGGGGGGTGGATGTGTTCCTGTCCGGCGGGGCAAAGGGTGTTGTGTTGCTTCGTCGCTTGAGGGTATTAAGTTGATGGTTGGGCTGATTATTGTGTTGCTTGAGTTGCGGTGGGCCATGATGAGAAGATCTTCGTATTCGGGGCGGAAGCTAATTAGAGCCGGTAGAGCTGAGATGTCGTTGCCTGGCAGCGATGGGTGGGTGGCAGGAGTTGACGCGTCGACCTCGTGACTGCGGCGGAATCTGCTGATCAAGCATGAGACGAGTGTGTCCGTCTCTGTCTTCTTCGTAGAATGGTGGTGATGTCTTGCTTGGAGACTTGTAGATATTGTAGTTGCTGCTTGTAGGAGATGGTTGTTGAATGTAGTACTTGTAGATATAGTAGTTGCCGGCTGAGATGCTCGTGGAGCTGCATAAAGTGTTTTCTGTGTTGCTGGAGGGTATTTGTGTTGCGCCTCTGTGTTGCGCTGGCCAATTAGCTTTGCCTACACACACAATGCCACCACAGGTTGTCATAATTATCTACACCGCAACTGATATAAATGGGTGGCATAAGCGGTGGTGACTGATTTTATCAGTCTTATAACACCATAACGCAGTGTTAAAGACACCCAACGCATTCTACAAGCAAGTTCTACAACACACAACCAAGCAACGTTCTCCGGCGCTATCACAACCACAGACAGCCAGTACCAGTACCACAACCACGCCCATCAACATGGCAACCTCCGTACCCTACGCAACACAAGCCAGCCGCAACACACTCTACAATAATTGCTTCAAGTCCACGAGCAACACAACAGCCAGCAAGTAACTATGAGAATCTTCAAGTCTACAAGCAGCACCTACAGAGGGATAGAGAGGCAGCCTCACTCAAGCAACTCAGCGCATTTTTTCAGTCATGAGGTCACCGCATCATCGCCAGCCACCCGACACCGCGCTGCCACAGACAGAAACGTCTCGCATCTCTCCACAGTCAATATATAAACGTTCTACATGCAACTGTCCAGCCCTACAAATCTACAATACTGCATCTCGTCATGGCTCAACGTAGCAGCTTCGATACGCAACACAGATCATCTCGTCATGGACCAGTGCAACACAGATACCCCTCCCGCTACATAGCAACACAACAGCAGCCCACATCACCGCCTGCCGAACATTCCGCTGACACAGCCCATCACCCGTCCGCCCTCACAAAAATGTTGACTTGACACTACCACACAGTGTCACTACCTACCGCCACTACCAGCCGTTCCTCAGCTACGGACTTAAGCGCGTGCACCACAACACAACTGTCTGAGTATCTATTTCAGATTTCTTATTTGTGAATGTATATGTTGTTATTATTTTTCTTATATGTGTTCTTTGACAGAATGTTGCTCTCCGGTGACTGTACTAAATCAGTCATCCACATCACTCATCCACGCTGTGTTCATCCTTCACTCACCTGGACCTCACCTATCATACACCAATACGAGTAGCTACCAGCTAAGTAATTGTCTTACAGTTTTAGGTGAGCAGGTATATTTCGAGTTAACACAGTGATTTCACATACACGGACAATTTCAACGTTAGAAATACTATAGTGCTATTTTTAACATACATTTACGTTTACGTATATTACGATGGCTACGATAAGTACATCTGTTCAGATACCGTCAGGACACTTATATCATACATTTTAGATCACGGTATTCCCACACTATTTTTTTTCAACAGTAATGCATATATTACAATTCCCGGAGACATAACTCTTACGAGTGCACATTTACTACTAAATTACCACTTTATGAGTGCACCTTTACAACTGTTTATTACTTTATGAGTTCACATTTCCTACAGCACCAGTGCAAACTCCAGAGGTTGACATAAATGCATTAACTAGCGTGCCCGAGCGGCACTGTCACTCACTATTACTGTTCAGTGTTAGAGATTCCTGAACCTGATTCCTGTAATGTTCTCTGTTTTTCGTGATTGTTTAGTTTGAGACGTCTTACTACATACACGGTCGCGAATAAATGTTTCGAGTAACTAGAGGATTAGATACAGATGATGCTTTACCAAGCAATAATTTTGATACACAGGACACACCTGTAGTTAATGATGACACACACACTGCTACAACTGATTACCGTCACAAATTGCGATCACACACGGAAAAGCAGTAGTGTCATACCATTCCATACCATTCCATATCATTACATTTTATATCAGTTCACCTGATTATTTTACAATTACCATGTATTCTGAATTTTAATGTGTGTTGTTCTATTTTTAGAAAATGTCTACACAACACACCAAGCCAATGTTATATACGCTCTTGAAAATACTTTACATTGATGTTTTACGATTTTTTGGTTTAGCTACATATTATTCTGACCAACTATAGAAAAGAATATAATTGCATTTTACCTTGTAACTCTAGCACGATAGAAACACTAATGTATTACAGATAACTCTTCACATTAGAATACTATTATATTAGAGTTAAAGTTGCACCACAGTGCATAGCATTATATAATTATTTACTTACACTCCACAATTCAAGGAATTATTTCGCACGTATTGTTGTATGATCACATTATTTACTTACTTTCTTCAATGAAAGGAATTATTACGCACTTATCATTGCATGACATTATTTACTTACATTCCTCATTTAAAGGATTTTTTTACGCATTTAATGTTGCCATACATTAATTACAGGAGTCTCGCTGAGGATGTCGAGGGTCATTTGAACGCTAATGACCTCCGACCCGCCTACCGAGCCCTGAAAAAGCTCCGTTCCAAGTCTCCTTCTCGGGCGAGTGCTATTCGAACAGCAGATGGGCGCCTCGTGTCGGACATGGATGGGCAGATGGCTCGTTGGGCTAAGTACTTTGGGCAGCTGTTCACGGTGGACCCTCCAACTGAGCAGCTTCACACCACTGGGTTACAGGCAGTGGATGCCGATCCTCCCATTGACGAAACCGCACCCTCTCTTGACGAAGTCAGAGAGGCTGTAGCAAAGTTGAAGGGTGGAAAGGCAGCTGGTGTTTGTAATATCAGTGCGGAGCTCCTCAAAGCTGGGGGTGAGGCCATGATCCGCGGGTTGCATGCTGTCCTGACTGCCGTGTGGCAATCAGGTACCATTCCTCCTGACTGGAAAAGGGGGCTGGTCGTCCCCTATCTGGAAAGGGAAAGGGGACCGTCAGGACTGCAACAATTACCGCGGTATTACACTGCTCAGCGTACCAGGCAAGGTGCTTGCCCATCTATTGCTGACACGAATTCGCAGTCATCTGGTGAAGCATCAGAGACCTCAGCACTCTGGGTTCACGCCTGGTAAGTCAACAACGGACCGTATCCTAGCGCTTCGTGTCCTGGTGGAACGCCGACGTGAGTTTCGACAGGGGATGCTTGCAGCCTATGTTGATCTCAAAAAGCATTTGACTCAGTGCATCGTGAGTCACTCTGGGATCTTCTGCGACTTCGAGGGATTCCTGCAAGGACTATTGGTTTGATAACTGGTCTGTATTCTGGGACTGAGAGTGCTGTGAAGTGTGGGGCAGGTGTATCCAGCTTCTTTCCTGTGAATACAGGAGTGAGGCAAGGGTGCGTCCTTGCCCCATCACTTTTCAACGCTTGTATGAACTGGGTATTGGACAAGGTTGTAGATCAAAGTGATTGTGGAGCATCCGTCGGCAACACCAAGATCACTGATCTTGTTTTTGCCGATGATGCAGTAATTTTGCTGAGTGCTGGAGGTCCTGGTGATGGCTCTCGAGGCGCTGCACGAGGAGGCAAAGCCTTTGGGACTTGAGGTCTCCTGGCTCAAGACCAAGGTCCAGGTGTTTGGAGACTTACTAGATGAAGCAGTACAGTCTGTTCATGCGTGTGGCGAGGACATTGAGATCTTGGAAAGTTTTACATACCTTGGTAGCGCAGTCCATAATGACGGCGGGTCACGTCAAGAAGTCTTACGGCGGATTGGCATAGCCCACGGTGTTATGGACTCGCTCAGCGGGAGTATTTGGCGTTGTCGGTACCTGTGCAGGAGGACAAAGATCCGGATCTTCAAGTCGCTTGTGATCCCTGTCTTACTCTATGGTTGTGAGACATGGACACTAAATAGTGACTTGAAGAGACGAATCAATGCCTTTGGTAATAAGTGTCTTCGCAGAATCATGGGGTATCGCTGGGTTGATTACGTGTCAAATCAGCGATTGCACCGTGAGACTGAATCGAGGCCTATTACCTGCATAGTCCGTCAGCGCCAACTTCGGCTATATGGGCATGTGGCACGCTATCCTGAAACCGATCCTTCCCATCGGGTTGTATCTGTAAGAGACAATCCGGCGTGGAGGAGGCCAAGGGGGCGCCCACAAGGCTCGTGGCTGGGGCAAGTTGATGTTTCTTGTCGAGAGCTGCTTGGTATGGGAAAGGAGCCTGCATGGGAACTCGCGCGTGGTGACCCCCGGGAGTGGCGTCGTAGGGTGGGCGAGGCGACGCGCCCCCCGGCGTATGCCCCCAATGATTGATTGATTGATGCATTAATTACTTGCATGACATTGTTATGTATTAACATACATACTAATTCACTTATTGTTACAATACATTATTTACTTGCATGAAATACTAACACACTTATTTGTTGCATAAATTACATATTTTCCTTGAATTAATTCCTTACGTATTAACTGCATGATAATATAACTGCATGCATAACTTATTATACATGAATTACATTCACTACGGGAATGATTTACTTACGTTCTTCCTGTTGTACCACGATCACTATTTGCATGATAGGATTGTGTACTTACTAACATATTAAACTAGGTACTATATACATGACAAGCAGTTACTCTATAACTCTTTACACATCTGCATGATGTACGTGACGTACGATCACACATCTCTTTGAACTACATTCTGCTCACATGTATTACCTATGTACAACTAACTAACCATTTATCCTTACTTACTAACAAATTCAAACTCGCAGAGAAGTTACGAATGACTACTTGTCTTAATACAGACTTCAGAAAATATTGATTGATCACAGATAACCTTTATAACCTGTCACCTCTGTGGTGCAGTGGCTAGCGTGCCTGGCTACGAATCTGCGGCCCTGGTTCATCCGGCCAGGCAAGTCGTACCACTCCAGCTGTTCTTTTTTTCGGTTGATAAATGGGTAACGGTATCCTGGGGAAGGTAATGTGGTAACCGGAGTCACACTACCTGTCCGGTTACGGGTCCACCCACACAGGCTCGAGGGCTAATGCCACGGAGATGAGCACCGAAGGCCAAAGGCAGCCTAGCGTATGCTCCATCTTACCTTTTTACAGATATCCTTATCTCTTATAACATTGTTCGCAATGTCGAATAAATTCAGTCATTCCTGCCAGTCAGTTACTACACTCCTGAGTCAATTATTTCCCACACATATTTGCATTAGTTTTCATTTATAATGATTTTGGCCAAACTTAGCTTACCTACCATTTGAACACATTAATGTGTATCACGATGTACTATACTATGTTATATATCCATTTTACTATATTGTTACATATACTAGGTACTTACACCACAGTTACCCACACGATACACCCAACGATTGTATCAGGCGAGGTTTGTCAATCTTTCCTTATATTTCTACACATTACATTCTTTACTGACACAGACTATTATAGTAGTACATCAATTTTATATAATTGCACACAGCAAGCTTACAGTCAGACGAGCCTTCGTCATTACTTGCTCATTCAGTTTAACGCTTACTTGACAATTTACAATTACAATTCATTACTTTAATGTTATTCTCAATTTCCTGTAATTTCACAGCTATTCGCGACATGAGTGCTAGCTACCATCTCAGTACATTACACTTGCAACATTAACATTTGACATCATTAATGATTTAACACAATGTGGATTTCCCACTAGTATGCCATATAAATTTTACTCGGCCATGTATTTCTTTGATGTGAACATCAGTGATCCATTATTTCCAAAAATCGTGTATTTAGCATAGAGTTATCCTTTAGCGATAGGATTATGCTTTGGAGTTTATAGTTTATATTTTATATATATTTAGCCTTTAGTTAGGTGTACCATTTGTTATTCCCTAGCTAATTCTTATGTGCTTAATTTGAGGACAAATTATATAGCGGCCCGAGCAATGTCAGTCAGTTATCACTCCTAACATATATATTAACTTGCATAACTATTACTAGTGAATTACACCTAATTATCAAACAAGGGTCACACGTATTATAACTTCCATACAGGATATGTGCATGTAATTAACATAAAAAGAATCAGTGTATTTTTAGAAACATTATAAACATATAATTATATATCTATGTAATGTATATATAATTATACGTTTATCTTTCCTCCTCTGTTTCACCGTGAGACCCATGAACACCTTGCACTCTCAAAGTATGTCACAGGACAAATGCCTAGTTGTCAGCATAAAGTATAGGATCAACAAAAAGTGATAAGAAGCCAGAATCACGAGGAGGAGGAGGAGAAGCCCTCGGACATCGACACTACAAACACGCTCTGCTCACTCGCTCCATCCGACACTCCCTGGCTGTGCTCAAGACATTAATTGTACTTGGTTGTAATCTCTACGCTCCTTATTGGACTCTAAATAAATGTGTACAAAGCTGGAAGTACCATTTTAACTCATACCAGATAACTCTCTACAATTATCAGACTTATATAAATGGTGGCCAAGCGGTGGTCATAAATACACCGCGACTTATATAAATAGTGGCATTCGGTGGTTCAACCGCTACAGCGACTTATATAAATAAATGGTGGCATACGCGGTGGTAATATAGACGACTTATATAAATGGTGGCCATGCGGTGGTCATATCTACACCGCGACTTAGAGAGAGAGAGAGAGAGAGAGAGAGAGAGAGAGGAGAGAGAGAGAGAGATGAGAGGAGAGAGAGAAGAGAGAGAGAGAGGATGAGAGAGAGAGAGAGAGAGAGAGGATAGGAGAGAGAGAGAGGAGAGAGAGAGAGAGAGAGAGAGAGAGAGAGAGAGAGAGAGAGAGAGAGAGAGAGAGAGAGAGAGAAGAGGAGAGAGAGAAGAGAGAGAGATGTTAACTCATTTACAGAGAAGAGCGAAGGAAGGACAGCCAGGCTGACCCAAGTAGTGGTTTACTTTTTAACGAGGTGAAGGAGGAAGAGGAGGATACATATACAAGTAGCAAGGAACGTGAAGTAGTAGTCAAGATCACGAAGACAGATCTCGAGGATGTGAGCAAGGAATGTCTGTTTTTGCGGGAAATGCTGTTTCTTTCCATCACCTTCTCGGCTAATACTGGGGGAGCAGGCTCTCCCTAGGCTGTGGCCCAACATAGTGCCTCATGGGAATATTGACAGTGTGAGAGGGTGAAGGGAAAGTGAAAAGAGGATTGGGGAGCATAAGTCTTTGTTTGGAGGACTAAGATGCTGTGAAACAGATTATGGGTTCAGAAAATTGTTATAGGGATAGGTTTATGTAATTCAAGGCTGGTAATTCAAGGTTGGTAAAAGGGCTTGGGTTGTTGCAAGAGTTCAATGCAGGGAAGTTTGTGGGACATGGAATACAGACAGATAAACTACGAAAAATATATATTAGTGATGATAAGCAGGAGATGAGAGAGAGTATGAGACAAGTGAGATATGATAGGAAACGGATAAAAAAAAACATAATAACGTAGAGACAGATATACTAGTAGAGATAAAAAAAAAAAAATACACCAAAAGAACATCATCAAACACACTTAACCCATTCAACGACACTTCGAAATAATAACCTACACCTTCACCCTATATGCCTATTTGCCTCTATACTCTTCACTTCTATGTTCCCTACACACAGTACTTCAACAACTCGATGGACTCAACTTTGCCACCTGGATGATATATAACGTGCCCGGCGTGATATTGTGTGCCTTCTTGGGTTGGCTGTGGCTGCAAATTCTCTTCATGTATGTGGTGAGTGAGTATGTATGTATGCGTGTGAAGTGACTATTCATTAACCTTAATTATATACCTGGCTCCGCTCCGGCAGCAGGATGGCTTCGGCACACATGCTCCAGTACCAAGAAACATTAACAGATCCCTCCTTCTGAGAATTTCGCGAGGGCCAGAACGTTGAGAATTGCAGGTTCTTGGTATCAGAGACCAGAAGCTGCACCGCTGGACATGGTTATAGTAATACGGAGGGGTGGCTAAGGAGATCGACCACATCGTCGTTAGTCCGTTGGAGGATACTCCAGAACTGCAGATTTACCGGGGTGCTAAGTTCTTTGCAACTGATCACATACCTGTTGTAGCTACACTTAAGCTTCATGTCAAGTCCGAAGAATCTCAAGAGGCAAACATTACTGTGTTCATCTTAAAAAAAGCTGAAGGACTTTACATGTGCCCATAAGTATGCGGTGCAGCTTCAAATCGGTTTGATGTGCTCGGTGCCCTCGAGGACCCGTAGAACTGTGGATACCTTCAAAACGTGAAACTCTAACAGGCTGCCAAGGAGTGTATTGGGAGCGCCCGAGGTCAAGGCGTGGTTTTGTCTCGGTGGAGACGCTGGAGAATATCGAGGAGAGTCGCGCTGCCAGGCTTGCTGGAAACCAGGACCAGCACAGGGCTCTGTCACGCCGGACTAGAACCCTCCTGGGGAGAGACAAGGAGAGGTATGTCAGGAGTCTTGCTGAGGATGTCGAGGGCCATTTGAACGCTAATGACCTCCAACCCGCCTACCGAGCCCTGAAGAAGCTCCGTTCCATGTCTCCATCTCGGGCGAGGGCTATTCGAGCAGCAGATGGGCGCCTCGTGTCGGACATGGATGGGCAGATGGCTCGTTGGGCTGAGTAGTACTTTGGGCAGTTGTTCACGGTGGCCCCTCAATTGGGCAGATTCTCACCATGGATTACGGGTAGTGGATGCCGATCCTCCATTGACGAAACCGCACCCTTTCTTGACGAAGTCAGAGAGGCTGTAGCAAAGTTGAGGGGTTGAAAGGCAGCTGGTGTTTGTAATATCAGTGCGGAGCTCCTCAAGCTTTGGGTGAGGCCATGATCCAGGGGTTGCATGCTGTCCTGACTGCCGTGTGGGAATCAGGTACCATTTCTCCTGACTGGAAAAGGGGGCTGGTTGTCCCTATCTGGAAAGGGAAAGGAGACCGTCAGGACTGCAACAATTACCGCGGTTTTACACTGCTCAGCGTGCCAGGCCCTAAGGTGCTTGACCATCTTTTGCTGATACGGATCCGCAGTCATCTCCTGAAGCATCAGTGACCTCAGCAGTCTGGGTTCACATCTGGTAAGTCAACAATGGACCGTATCCTAGCGTTTCATGTCCTGGTGGAACGCCGACGTAAGTTTCGACATAGGATGCTTGCAGCCTATGTTGATCTCAAGGCGTTTGACTCAGTGCATCGTAAGTCACTCTGGGATCTTCTGCGACTGCGCGGGATTCCTGCATAGACTATTGGTTTGATGACTGGCCTGTACTCTGGGAATGAGAGTGCTGTGAAGTGTGGGGGAGGTATATCCAACTTGTTTTCTCTGCATACAGGATTGAGGCAAGGGTGCGTCCCTGCCCCATCACTTTTTAATTCTTGTATGGACTTACAGGCATTAGGCAAAGTTATAGATCTAAGTGATTGTGGAACAATGAGGAGCATCCCTCGGCAACACCAAGATCACTGATCTTGATAATCCTGATCCGATCAGCTGAGTCGCTGGAGGTCCTGGTGATGACTCTCGAGGCGCTGCACGAGGAGGCAAAGTCTTTGGGACTTTAGGTCTCCTGGCTCAAGACCAAGGTTTAGGTGTTTGGAAGCTTACTAGATGAAACAGTACAGTCTGGTCATGCGTGCAGCGAGGACATTGAGGTCTTCGAAAGTATTACATATTTTGGTAGCTCAGTCCATAATGGCAGCGGGTCACATCAAGAAGTCTTACGGCGGATTGGCATAGCCAAGAGTAACTAATATAGAGTAAACCCACTTCGACGACAAAAAAAAACCTGGCCACGCATCCGACAACTCAGGTCAATTGTGACGTAGATGGGGGTCTCGAGGCTAGCTGCTTTCCTGGCCTGGGAGAGCGCGGTTGGGAGTCTCTCCCGCTGGAGGTCAACTGAGGTCAATGCATTCTGTGTAGTGTTCTCGAAATTCCGAATACCTGTGTTGTTTTTGGATGCACTACTGATTTTAAACAACGTGAGACTAATTTAGCTTTACATGCTAAGAGAGGGAGAGAGAGAGAGGTGAGGTGTGGTGTGGCTTTTCAGATTCCTGTACTCAAAACATGAAATACATTTTGTTGGATAGAGAGAGCGAGAGAGAGAGACAGGAGAGAGAGAGAGAGAGAGAGGAGAGAGAGAGAGAGAGAGAGAGAGAGAGAGAGAGAGAGGAGAGAGAGAGAGAGAGGAGAAGAGAGAGAGAGAGAGAGAGAGAGAGAGAGAGAGAGAGAGAGAGGAGAGAGAGGAGAGAGAGAGAGAGAGAGAGAGAGAGAGAGAGAGAGAGAGAGAGAGAGAAAAAAAAAAGAGAAGTGGAGAGCGAGGGGGAGAGAGAGGTGAGGTGCGGTGAGGTCAAATGTAAATACAGGGAGATGAATCAATGAGGTCAGCACTGATGAGATATATACATTATACAGTTTTCGATCATTGCATGCCGACTGCCGGACTTTTTTCAGAATAAGAATTTTGAATAGAAGAATTGTTGCCTCCACCAAAAACAAGATAAAAAAAAGGCACAATATGATGCGCTAACTACATGAATTGCTTTGTATGTTTGTTGTATATTATTGTTGTTTATGTCCATAAAATAAAAGTTATTTAAGGATGCCATTAAATTATAAACTAGTTTACATAGTCTGTTCGCCAACTATTTTCTTGTAAAAAAGAAAGTGAAAAAAATGAAGAAATGAAGGTGCTGTGATCAAAATAATTAACTGTTTTTTTCAAAATGCAATTTTTTTCACAAATTTCACAAGCGACATGAAGACTCGGATCTTTGTCCTTCTGTACAGGTGCCGACAACGTCAAATACTCGTGCTGAGCGAGTCAATAACACATTGCACACATTGCACGAGGATTTGGCGTTATAGACATGGCGGTATAGACATGGACACTAAATATCGACTTGAAGAGGCGAATCGATGCCTTTGGTAATAAGTGTCTTCGTAGAATCATGGGGTATCGCTGGGATGATTACGTGTAAAATCAGCGATTGTATCGTGACACTGAATCGAGGCCTATTACCTGCATCGTCCGTCAGCGCTAATTTCGGATATGATATGGGCATGTGGCACGCTACCCTGAAACCGATCCTTCCCACCGAGTTGTATCTGTAAGAGACAATCCGGCGTGGAGGAGGCCAAGGAAGCGCCCACAAGGCTCGTGGCTGGGGCAAGTTGATGTTTCCTGTCGATAGTTGCTTGGTATGGGAAGTGAGCCTCCATGGGGACTCGCGCGTGGTGACCCCCAGGAGTGGCGTCGTAGGGTGGGCGAGGCGACGCGCCCCCCAGCGTATGCTCCCAATGATTGATTGATTGATTTATATACCTAGTTGTATTATTTTGCCATTTCATCACAATCCTCCTGTAACTTCTTCTACGCCTACTACAGGAAACACCGCGTTCAAACATCAACACTGGCGAGAGAGCGTGCTCTTAAACACTTCCTGGAGGGGCATTACCGTGCTCTAGGCCCCGTCAGTAGGAGGGAGACGGTGGTAGGGATCTCCTTCGTTACCCTTGTCATGTTATGGTTCTTTCGCGATCCTAGTTTTGTTCCTGGTTGGGCCACTTTCTTCCAAATGCCTAACGAAAACACGTGTGAGTATTATGAATGACTTTATAAGACTGTAAGAGGATTGCATGCATGGTTATATAAGGGCTGTGTGTGTCTGTCTGTGCGTGTATGTTAGTTTCTGTGTGAGCATGTGTTTTTTTTTTTTTTTTCTTTTCTTTCTTTTAAAGGACTGGCCAAGGGCACAAAAAAAATGGGTAACACAAAGCCCGCTTAGTTGCCAGTCCCTATAAAGAAGGCAGTAAGAGAATAAAATAAAAAAGAGGGATGAGCCAATTTAGTTCGGGAGGTGTCTCTCTTCTTTTGAAAAGATTTAAGTCATAGGAAAGTGGAAAAATTGAAACGGGAAGAGAGTTCCAGAATCTACCAGTGAAAGGGATGAAAGAGTAAAGATACTGATTAACTCTTGCATTAGGAAGATGGACAGAATAGGGATGAGAATGAGTAGAAAGTCTTGAGCAGCGAGGCCGCGGGAGGGGGGGAGGCATGCAGTTAGCAAGTTCAGAAGAGCAGTGAGCATGAACATAACGGTAGAAGAGAGCAAGAGAAGCAATATTACGGCGGTGATTTAAAGATTGAAGACAGTCAGTCAGAGGAGAGGAGTTGATGAGACGAAAAGCTTTTGACTCAACCCTGTTTAGGAGAGCTGTATGAGTGGATCCCCCCCAAACATGTGAGACATACTCCATACATGGGCGGGTAAGGCCCCTGTTGAAGTAACTGTGTGTGTGTGTGTGTCTGTCGGCGAGGCTAAAAATGGTTACAAAATGGTGTAATCAGCACAATTTCAGAAGCTGCCGGAGGTTGCACCAAACAGATATAAAGAAAAGATATATGTGTAAAGAAATATAGACCGCATATTTTACATAAGGTTAATTTTTGCGACGACGTCGCCATGGTCCAGGGTTTCCTGCATGGACATCGCAAATTATTTACTATATAACACCGATTCTACGACACATTAGTAAATATCTTAGGGAGTAGGCAATCAGACACCTGCCGCCATGGTGAAATACTCCCGGGTAGGTACTTACGGGGGTTGAGGGGGTTCTGCAGACTTGTCATTGAAATTTCCAGTGTCCTCTCTGTCCGTATTCCTTAGTGTCTATCAGCCAGAGGTCAAATTTTTACAAACTGGTACCAGTCAAGGGGGCAAATTGCCATAGTGTTTTTTTGAACCTGATATATGTCTAGTTTCAGAAAAAATATGATAGATCACTGGGTCTGGCAGCTTTCTGTGAAAATGAGCTTACTTTTGTGACGACCCCATCACACAAATTTGCTAATATTCGAACTGTTTAAATCTTGCTGTTTATGGAACATATACATATATTTGATACTTTTTCTTGCGTATAAATATTTGTTTTGCAGTTACATCAATAAAAAAATGCATAATAAGTATTTGTATGTATGTTATTGAAATTATAATTTAGTCAATATGTTGAGTATTGGCTTAAATATTAAGAAGGTTTAATTCATAAACAGGTAAGAGGCCCGACTTCTGCTGCTGTTGTCAACACATTAGATAACTGGATCAACCTTTTTGAAAAGGACTGTGACATTGTCTGTTTGTCGACCGCAACAGCTGCCCCTGAGGACATTACAACTGATCTTATCAAAGCACAACATTTTGGACTCGTAGCATACAATCAATACAAAGATTGCTGTCTTGACACACAGCAACCAAAAACAAAATTCCACGACCCAAGAAAAATCTCATAACATTCTCCGATTTGTCCAAAAGTGCCAGGAAGGTCACAGCAAGTGGAAGGGAAATCATTTCGAGGGCCGATAGGATGATATTTGGAAAGATGATACTGATCGCCCAAACGAGGAAGGAACTGAACATGAAGGATGTTTTATGTCATCCTCTAGGACCTCTGCCATGGTCTCTTGCAGCACCAGATGAAAAAACAAGACTAACAAATAAATCTACCTTGGCTAAGGAATTACAGAAAAACATACCTGTAGCTGAAATTATTCCTGACCCTTCTGCAACCATTCTTGATGGAATGGCGTTAATGCATCGAATAAAGGGTGACCACAAGACGTTTAGACAGCTTGCCACATCAATATTGACACTGGCGTTGCATGAGGGAAACCACAGCCAAAGAATTGACATAGTCTTTGATGTATACAAAGAACACATCATAAAGACTATGGAAAGGTCATCAAGATCCGCAGAACCTATGTAGCCTACAGTTTAAGAACATCGTGTCTGGACAAATAGTTCGTCAATGGAGGAAATGTCTGTCAACTCAACGAACAAAACACACCTTGTAGAGTTTTTGCTTACTGAACTGGATGCAGCCTCATTTCCGTCAGTCACTTGGACACAAAATACTTTTCGTTACCTGTGGAAGCAAGTGCTACATACTGAAATCAGATCAGGAGAGGCAGGAAGTACCAGAACTTGACACAAGTCAGGAAGAAGCTGATACACGCATGATACTACATGCAGCTCACGCAGCTAATCATGACATGGAGGCTGTGGTCATATGTGCAGATGACACTGATGTGTTCCTGCTTGCTGTCAGTTTCTCTGAACAAATACAAGCAAAGTTGTTCGTGAAGGCAGGAAATGGAGCACGTACAACATATGTTGATGTTGGAAAGGTAGCTACGACGCGGGGTCCAGATGTATGCAATGGCCTGCTCTGCCTACATGCCTTTACTGGCTATTACTCAGTCAGCGCCTTCGGAGGCAAAGGGAAGATTTCAGGACTGAGGGTATTGGGATTCAGCTATTCAAGCAGCCTTCAAGAACCTAGGCCAAGATTGGTTTGTGTCACCAGACAACACCATCTTTTCGCCATGTTGCAGACCTTTACTTGTATACTTTATGGTTGTAAGTTAAGGGATCCATTTAATGACTTATGATAAATGTTGTTCAGCAGCAAGAAAGGTGAACTGGAATCGTTCTAACTACCTCCGTGCTTGGACTGTTTATTCAAGCACTCACAGAGAGCAAACTACCAGACAGCAATCTGGAAGAGAAGCACAATCAAATAAACTAACATTCCAAGTCCTGGTGGGTATGGATGGACACTGGATGCACAGTCCATTTATATTGATTGGATGGACTGCTCCGGAGTGCGTGCTGGAACTGTTGTCCTGCAAATGCAAGAGGGTTTGCAAAGCGCAAAGCTGGGGACTGCCCATGTATGATCAACGGATTGAGGTGCTCAGAGATATGTCGGTTATAAGGATGCTCAAACCAAGCAATGGATGCTGCCTCAGACGATACAGATGACAACACTAGTGACAGTGAAAGCCTGGATGAAGACAAAAATGATTATTGAATTAAATGTGAACACTTAAAATTATACGGCAGTGCTATATGCCGACTTCATTATTGAAAGTCGTGTACTACTGTGTGTGTGTCTTTGAATATAAAGACTAATATGTGTGTTAAGGGGCGGGGGGGGGGGGGGGGATTGTGCATGTGTGCTGTACATGACAGTGTGATATTGTCAGATGGTGATGATGATTTTGATACCATTTTCAATAACCTAAATGTAAAAAAACTGTAAATTTTTTATTGCAATATATATGAAGTTGTCTGTGTCGTAGACGACGACGACGACGACGACAATGATGAAGATGATGATGATGATGATGATGATGATATATGTAAAACCTGATCTGCCAATGGAAATAAACAAGTATAATGTATCAATATTGAATTATGGCCATATATTTTATGTGAAAAAGCCTTGACATTTTTTGACAGGGGTACATGTGGCTATGTGGCATATGGTCTTATTTCCATAGAAAACTGCAAAACTGATAGGTCTAGCATCTTTCCCTCCTATGCTTCAACAAGATGGCTCCACAGCTGTCTTATATATTTCTAAAGCTGAACTATTCGCTCAAGCCTTTGCTGAAATTTCCACTCTGGTTGATGAAGGGCTTGTTCCTCCTTCTCCTCCACCCTCTGACTATATTATGCATGTTATTAAGATCTTTCGTAATGATGTTTTTATTGCCCTTTCTGGCCTAGATCCTCGGAAGGCTTACGGTCCTAACGGAGTCCCTCCTATTGTTCTCAAAAACTGTGCTTATGTGCTTGCACCCTGCCTGGTCAACCTTTTTGTCTTTGTCTATCTACTTCCACCTTTCCTTCTTCCTGGAAGTTTGTTCACAACCAACCTGTTTCTAAGAAGGGTGACCGTTCTAATCTTTCAAATTACCGTCTTATACGTAGCTTCGAGTTCCTGCCTTTCTAAAGCTTTTGAATCTATACTTAATAAGATGATTCTTAAGCATCTATCTGTTCACAATCTTCTATCTGATCGACAGTACGGTTTCCGTAAAGAGCGATCTAATGGCGATCTTCTAGCTTACCTAACTGAATCTGGTCATCCTCCTTTAGGGTTTTCGGTAAAGCTTTTGCTGTTGCCCTTGACAAATCAAAAGATTTTGATAAAGTCTGGCAAAAGTCTTAAATTTCCAAACTACCCTCATTCGGTATCTATCTTTCTCTCTTAATATATATATATATATATATATATATATATATTATATATATATATATATATATATATATATATATATAATTATAATTATATATATATATATTATAATATAATATATAATATATATATATATATTAGGGTACGCCATATAACAAAAATTCTTTTTCTCAACTTTAACATGCCAATTTCCTGTGTAAAATATAATTCTAAGACGATTTTATCTGCATCCATTTTTGCATTTGAACAATTCTTACTATGCAAAATCGCCCTTTTATATTGCACCCTTATCGAATAATGCTTAAATGAGTACGCAGTGTCCGGTTGGTCCTGTTTATTGCATCATGCACCAATATGAGTTCCAAATGACTAGCGTGGTAAGCTCTTTCCGATCAGTTGGTTCATCAGGCACTACATCACAGTGCCACAGCCTCTACGTTGGCCTAGAACGTGTCCATCATGTCCTTCTTAGACCTGAAGCAGGGCATGGTCTCCCGGTGGTGGGCCCGAGCCCGGATGAACCCGTCTCTGGCCCGCTGCCCCACCACTGCTGCTGCAGCCTCTGTCACCTGCTTCACGACTCTTTCGGTGCTCTGGGTGTGGATAGAGGACTCCGGAACCTCGTACGGCTTGACCAGGATCTCCTGGATCTGATCCCCGGACAGTGAACAGGTGAATGCCGGCTCTTGCACCTGGCCAGGCTGCCAGCTGATCAGTGTCTGCAAGCCGGAGGCTGACAAGTTCAGCTTGGGTGTGATGCGAGGTCTTACACTGGTGTCCCCATACTTCTCGCCAGCCCTCACCTTCAAAATCTGGGTCACGGCGAACCTGCGGTCGTCCTCACTCTGACTCGCCATCAGCGAGAGGAGGACACATTCTGAGTGTGCGAACCATGCTCATGTCCGCACGTAGAAGGTCACAGCTGTTTGGACCTTCTTGGGCTGCGACCTCATCACTCTGAGCTGTGTGAGGATGTGCTTGGGGCCGTCCTCTAGTCTGTGGTGAACCTTGATGTCGTAGTAGAGTTTGAAGTACACCTGCAGGCAGTACTTGACTAGGATTTCCAGGGTGTTCAGTTCTTTGCCAGTCAGTCCATGCATCCGGTCCACATGTACACGAGCGGCTGGGCTGTGGTGAGCCATCTGGAGTGGGACACCTTACCACACTTGATCTCCTGCAGCTCGGACGGGAGAACGCCACGCTTCACAGCCTGGACCAGCTGGTAGGAGACCTGCTGGTCAGTGGACATGTTGACCAGGATATACTCCGGTATCTCTGCGAGATCTTCACCGCCTGGCACTCCTCTGAACTCTGTGTTGTGCTGCATCTCATTCACGCTGGACAGCAGACTGCACACTGGACCCGTGAAGCCAGTGTCAGATGAGGTAGTGGAGGGGATAGACTGGTTGGGTGAAAGAAGAATTAAAGAGGAAGAAGATAAGTGAAGGAAAGTATGAAGGAAAGTCGAAGATTGGATAGATGGCGGGCTAACTGCCTTGCTATATAGATTTTATAAAAAAATTATTTATTGTTAGTCGCTCTCTTTTTTGTATTTCATCTTTATCAATTGATATCTATTTAATTATTATCATATTATGCTCCCTTTAAATTTATTTCTTAACATCCCAGACTGTCAAAAGACAGATCAGCATCTCAAAAAAAAAAAAAGACAAAAGTAGAAAAAAATATTATATATATAATAAAGTAAATAAATAAAGTAGAAAATTCAGCTAATAATTCCTTCTTATCAATCTGTGTATATTGGGTGTGGTTTTATTTTATTTAGCTGAATGATTGGTTTCCTGAACCAACCATGTTCCCTGTTATTGTTTGCAATTATTTCCATGTATAATGAGTCTTGTAATATATTTATAAGTCTGTGTTTTGTGTTTTGACCTCTGTCATATAATGTTGTGTTTATTGCTTCCAGTTTCCCTAATTGGTGCAGTTCTGCTGTGTTTCTTTCATATGGGTATTTTTCATCGAAGGCGAACCTTAAGGCTTTATTTTGAACTTTTTGTAGTGATAGCATAGCTGATTTGGATAATGTGTTTAGTGTATATGTTGGATATGTCAGTATTGGTAGGATACATGCTTTTATTAAATGTAGTTTTATATTAGTAGGTAATCCTGTATATCTTTTTAAAGTTGTTAGTGCTGCTCTGCTTTATTTTTGTTATGTTTTACTTGATTCAAAATACCTCTTCTGTTGAAATTTAGTCCTAGTATTTTGCCTTCGCTGGAGTAAGGAATAACTGTTCCCTCTATACTTATAGGGTATGTTTTCCTAACTGCCATTGGGATAATTTTAAATTTTGTTGAGTTCGTTTGGATTTTCCATTTATTTTCATAATTGTTGATTCTTTCTATTTCTCTTACCACCTTAGCAGCCATGAATCTTCTTGATTTATTAGGCTGTGAAATAATTTGAGTGATGTCATCGGCATATATAATATTAGTACAACCTACTGAAGGTGCTGGAATGTCTGATGTGTAGAGTGAGTAGAGGGTCGGTGAAAGGGAGCTGCCCTGAGCCACTCCGCTTCTAATCCTGAATATATTACCATTGTAGATATTTATAGTTATGCTTGCTGTTCTGTTTTCCAAAAAAGTGCAAATTAGTTGTTTAATGATGTCTGGCAATCCTGTTGTTAGTATCTTATATTTTAGGCCATTGTGCCAGACTTTATCAAAGGCTTTTGATACGTCTCGTAAAACTAAGTAGCATTGTTGTTTGCTGGCTAGAGCTTCAGCTATTTTTTCTGCTGTCACAGCCAAGGCAGTGTCTGTACCCCTAGATACTCTAAAACCATGCTGTGTTTCCGGGAGAATATTGTTAGTTTCTAGGTATTTACTAAGTCTTTTGTTAATTATTTTTTCATAAATTTTCCCTGGGACCTCAAGTAATGAAATGGGTCTATAATTGATTGGATCTGTGCTTGTCTTATTTGCTTTAGGTATAAGTGTTATTTTGGCATGTTTGAATTTGTTAGGAAAATACCCTAATGATAATGAGGAATTTAAAATTTCTGTGTATATTGTAATTGCTTCCTCTGGCATTTTTAACAATATTGTTTTATTTATTTGGCTACGACCAGGTGTGTTGTTTTTAAGTTGTTTTATGATATTATATATTTCTTGCGTTGTTATCTTAGCAGTGATATAATTCGAGTCGTCAAGTCTAGTTATATCAGCCTTGTCATATCTTGCCTGCAGGTTCCCATTATCTGCTATGTAATTATCTACTATAGCTTCATTATTTGGGTCGAAATTCCTGTTTTCTTCGGGACTGATATAAAAGACGTTTTCCCAGATCTTCCTAAATACTTCCTCCTTCTCCTCCTCAGTGTAGAGCTTTTTATTATTATGTATAATGTATGGTGAGGTAGTGTTGCTTTTATTTCCACTCAACTTTTTTACATTTTCCCAGAAATTTTGGGGGGTTTTATATAAGGTTTTAAGTTCATTTATTTTGTTTTACCAGTTATTAGTATACTGT
>JACEEZ010020422.1:180000-185000 GCA_016584305.1 Chionoecetes opilio | reverse complement strand
ATTATCGCTAATTGGCTGCTAAAAAAAAAAAAAAAAGTGATCAGATCATCCCCTAAATGGGCTTAAAAACCTCCCCTGGTCAACCGGTTTTCCAAAAATGTTATATGAGGTGATTGCGCCACAGGGGGCGGAACCTTAACCAGACACACACACACACACACACACACACACACACACAACAGACAGGACAGACACACTTTCGCTTATATTTCCCATTACCCATCACTCTCCACCTATTCCCTCACCCATCACCCATCACCCCCCACCCATTCACTCACCCATCACCCCACACCCATTACCCATCACCCCACCCATTCACTCACCCATTACCCATCACCCTACATCAAGGTTTCCTCAATTCTCGCAACCCACTTTTTTTTCACAATTATCGCTAATAGGCTGCTAAAAAAAAAAGAAAAAAAAAAGTGATCGAATCATCTCATAAGTGGGCTTATGACCTTCCCCTGGTCAACCCGGTTCCAAAAATGTGCCATATGAGGTGATTGCGCCACGGGGGCCGGAACCTATACCACACACACACACACACAGACAGACAGACAGACAGACAGACAGACAGACACACTTTCGCTTATATTATTATAGATATATATTGTAGCAGCACAAGCGATAATACTTCAGTGTACCTTTCCGTTCCGTTTTCCTTTTCCCTTTCTTAAACGTCCTCTCAGTTTTCGAAGGTGTTACTTAAATAAACATAACATCATACAAAATACATACATAATTTAATAACTGCCTGTTATAATTACACACATATAGCTACACAGTTTTTGTACATGTTTTATTCCTTATTGTTACATGTTCTTTTCATATCATTATATTAACTAATCATGGAAACACTCCATATGCAGATATATCCTGTATTTTCAGTAAATCTATTGTGTATATTCTGTTCAAGTTTTTCCAATAAAACCAGAAAAGAGAAGCAATTGAGATTGTATTATTATCATCTATAAATGGTTAGGGTTAAGGCTTAAAGGTTATGTACTGCCGAGTTTCCGGACATCGTTTTGCCAGTGACCTTAGCAGACTCAATACGGCGAGTGTGGACTGCGTGCCCTCGTTTGTGTCACTTACACCATATCCATTATGATGGTAACAACACAAGAATTGGTATCCCTGGAGTGACCTAATTACCCAGCGTGGGGCAAGGGCGACAGGACGGTTGTCAGCTATCACCTAGCCATGCAGGTGTAAGCTAGCCATCTCCCCCCATCTACCCAGTCTTAGGGTAGCAAGGGCATTGCCAGTCATACGCAGACTGGCAAGGGCATTGCCAGTCTTACGCAGACTGGACAGCGCCTACAGCGCAGGTGGACTACGCAGCTGGCCACTACCGTGCTGCAGCTGACACAACCCCTGCCACCGCTCCTGCCGCTCCGGTGGACACCGCAGTCGGCACTCCCGCTGCCGCGCTGCCCTTGGCGCTGCCCCTGCCGCGCAGCCCATGGCGCTGTCCCTGCCGCGCTGCCCTTGGCGCTGCCCCTGCCGCGCCGCCCCTGCCGCCGCCCCTGGCGCTGTCCTCGCCGCCGCCCCTACCGCTGGCAGGCTCCAGTGCAGACGCAGCCCCGCAGTCGACGCCGCCCTCTGCTGTGGACTCCGCTCTCAGGGCGCCGTGTCCTGCCTCCCGACGCCGCGTCGTCGACTCCTGCCGCCCCGTACTGACTCCTGCCTCCCGGCGCGCCTCCTGCCGCCCGGCGCGCCCCCTGCCGCCCGGCGCGCCTCCTGCCGCCCGACGCTGCTTCCTGCTGCCTGACGCTGCCTCCTGCCCCTCGCCGCCGCCACCGTCACCGTCAACAGTGCCACTAGCCGCCATGCCTGACGACGACCCCACCATGACTGCTAACGTTGCCTTCCGTGCACCTCCATTCTGCAGCCAGGACCCATCCATGTGGTTCTCAATCTTGGAATGTAATTTCAAAGCTTCCCGCATCACTGTAAGTCTAACTCAGTTCTCCCATGCCACTGCTCTTCTGCACCCGAACGTGCTCTCGCAAGTCTCTGACGTCATTGGCAAGCCTGTCAACTTTCAGACTCCTTACGAAGACCAAGTCTGCCCTTTTGTTCCGCCTGGAATCTACAATGGCTGCACGTCTTCAGGAGCTTCTGTCGAAAGAAGAGCTTGGCAACGAGAAGCCTTTAGACCTGCTACGATGTATGAAGAAGTTACTCGGAGACAAGTACACGTCTTTCGACAAAGACCTATTCAAGCAACTCTTCTACCAACGTCTGCCGCCCACCATCTAACGCAACCTCTTTAGTGTCAAGAGCAAACTCTCTCCCGAAGAAGTTGCCGAGCTTGCCGACGAGTTCACGGCGTCTCTTCCCGTGGACACCTCATCTTCTGTCGCAAGCATCGATGTAAAACAGGACACTCAGCAACTCGCCAAGCGTGTGTCTCAACTTACGCTACAAGTCAGCGCCATCCAGCATCAGCTCAATGAAGAACGAACACGTCGCCGTTCTACAACTCCCTACCGTTACCGGCGGCGATCAAGATCTGCTAGCCACTCTAGAGACAAGTCTGGCTTCTGCTTCTACCACCAAAGCTTTGGGAAGGACGCACTCAAGTGCAACACACAATGCAGCTTTGTCAAGACTTTAAACAGCAACAGCGACCACTAAAGGCGCATAGTGTCCGCCATGCTTCGTCAACGCTGCTCTACGTCTACGATCCACTCTCCAGGAACAGGTTCCTCATCGAAACAGGGGCTGAAGTCTGTGTTCTACCTGCAACAGCAAGCCATAAGACACTACCACCAGTCACGCGCCTCTACGCCGCCAACGGTACCAAGATACCCGTGTACAAGCGACAGACGCTGCGACTGGAGCTCAACCTTCGCCGTTCCTTCGAGCAGACCTTCTATGTCGGAGAAGTCTCACAAGCCATCTTGGGCGCCGATTTTTTGACACACTTCGACCTCTTCGTCGACATCAGGAATCGCCGACTCCAAGATCCTTTAACTTCTGTCGCGACCTCAGCAGCAACAACCACTGGCGAGAGCACTCGCATCTCTACCGTCAGTGCAGACAACCCGTATGCTTCACTGCTGAAGTCCTTCCTGACACTCACGCAGCCTTACTCTGCAACTGGCCCTGCAAAACACCACGTCACGCACCATATCAAGACTACTGGACCGCCGAATTACGCCAAGGCCCGTCGTCTAGCTCCAGAACGTTACCAAGCAGCCAAGTCCGAGTACGAGTCTCTCCTGCGTCAAGGTATCATCCGTCCCAGCTCCAGCAACTGGTCTTCTGCACTACACATCGTCTCTAAGAAGAACGGTGACATCAGACCATGTGGAGACTACCGTGCACTCAACTCTCGCACCGGCATGGACAGATACCCAGTACCCAACATTCAAGAGTTCTCCTCTCAAATCTCTGGCTGTACCATCTTCTCCAGGATCGACCTCGTCAAGGCGTTTCACCAGATTCCAGTCAATCCAGCAGACATCCCGAAGGCAGCCATCATCACTCCATTTGGCTTGTTTGAATACACCAGGATGCCATTTGGACTACGGAACGCCGCCCAGACTTTCCAGCGCTTCATGGACGAAGTCCTGCGAGGTCTACCCTTCTGCTTCGCCTACATTGACAACCTTCTCATCGCCAGTTCTGACGCTGAAGCACACCGACAGCATCTCTAACAGATCTTCACTCGTCTGCAGGACTACGGGATCCAGATCAACATCGACAAGTCTGTGTTTGGTATCCCTTCGGTCGACTTTCTTGGCCACACTGTCTCCTCTGCAGGCATCACACCACTCCAGTCAAAGTGGGAGTCCATGCAGCAGTTCCCGAAGCCGTCAACCCAGCGCCAGCTCAAGGAGTTACTGGGCATGCTGAACTACTACAACCGCTTCATCCCGAACTGCTCACTTCTTCTCCGGCCACTCTACGCCAGGATTAAGCCCTGCAAGAAAGGACAGTCCATCATCCTCGTCTGGACCCCAGAAGCTGACGACGCCTTCCTCGCTGCTAAGAAGGCCCTTAGTGACGTTTCGATGCTCAGCTTCCCTTCTCCAGATGCCGACACTTCCATCTCTACAGATGCTTCAGGCATCGGTGCTGGTGCCGTCCTGCAGCAGTACGTCAACGGAGACTGGAAGCCCATCGCTTTCTTCTCCCAGAAGTTCAACAATGCCGAAACGAAGTACAGTGCCTTCGGCAGAGAACTTCTTGCCATCTACAAGGCGATCAAGAGATTCTGGTACTTCATAGGAGGTCGCCGATTCCATGTCTACACCGACCACAAGCCTCTAACCACTACATAAGTCAACAACAAGACTACCTACACACCACGACAACTACGTCATATCGAATTCATCTCGCAGTTCACCACTGACATTCGCTACGTCAAGGGTGCCAATAATGCTTCAGCTGATGCACTGTCACGCAATATCTCGGCCATCTCTTCTCTCATCGACTATGCTGTCATTGCCGCTGACCAAGCCAATGATTCTGAGTTGCAGCAACTCCAGGAGAATGCTGCCTTGCAGATGAAGAAGATCCAACTTCCAGGGACCAAAGAGCACCTCTACGCTGATGTCTCTACTGACACTGCCAGGCCGTACATTCCAAAGCAGCATCGTTACCGGCTCTCCCGTCAGCTCCACGACCTCTCGCACCCTGGCATCCGAGCGTCGCAACACATGGTAACTTCCAGATTCATCTGGCAGGGCATCAACAAGGATGTCAGACAGTGGTCTCGCACCTGCATCAAGTGCCAAGCTTCAAAG
Source organism: Chionoecetes opilio (assembly GCA_016584305.1). NCBI lineage: Eukaryota > Metazoa > Arthropoda > Malacostraca > Decapoda > Majidae > Chionoecetes > Chionoecetes opilio. The sequence goes on along the minus strand of JACEEZ010020422.1, from coordinate 180,240 downwards.
GTGACACGCGACACACACTCTCCTGCAGCAACATTCAAGCCAGTCTCTTCGAGATTCGACCACGTCCACGTCGACATCGTTGGCCCGCTGCCTTACTCCAACGGCTACCGGTACATCCTTACATGCACCGACCGATTCACCCGTTGGCCCTGAAGCTGCACCTCTTGTGGACATCACAACGGACTCCGTCGCCCGTGCTTTCCTCAGTACGTGGGTCTCCAAATTCGGTGTCCCTCTCAG
>JACEEZ010020422.1:172500-175000 GCA_016584305.1 Chionoecetes opilio | reverse complement strand
ATCCCCGAGAGCACCGAGCACATCAAACCGATTTGAGACTGCCACCGCATACTCATGAGCACATGTCAAGTCCTTCAGTTTCTCAAGATGAAACAGAGTATGGTTACCTCATGAGATTCTTCTGAACTTGACATGAAGCTTAAGTGTAGCAACAACAAGTCATCTCAGAAGACAACCTACAATGATCGACACCATGAACAAACTCTGACCACACAACAGAGATTTGCAACAAATGTCCAGAGCGTGATAGATATCCTGAATGAATTAGGTAATCCTTTCACAGAAACGAGCGCTGATCTCCTCACTATGGACACGAAGGTCATCATGGCTGATCAAGTCATCAAGAATTTCTCAGAAGCTGAGGAAATAGGAAGGACTCAGTACAGCACCTTCGTTGATTTGCGAGTTGTGAAGATGGGAAAGCCTTTCAATGACACTATTCCAAAGAACAAGCTCCAGATGTTCAAGTCAGGAGAACGGAAAGGGTCTCTGAAGATAAAGTCCAAAATATCCAACATGCAGAGCAGCCTGCAGCTATTTTCGCTGATGTACAGCTCGTGTCAAGCACGAAATGGTGAGATGGACGTTTTCTTCCTGCATGAGAACCACTCGTGGCCAACGTCTCTGGCTCAAAACATCCTGATGCGTCTCGGAGACAAGGCTGACTTGCTGAAGTGACTGGAACCGCTAGCACCACGTCCACAGACTATACCTACTGTGGACGTGAAGATCTTTGATGGTGCCGCCCTCGTCCATACGTTGGATCCGAAGACTGCCACAACATATGTGAAAACGTTCAAAGACTATGCAGAGTATGTCTTTGTCCCGTATCTGAAGAGGCAGCTTGAACATGCTGCACGGGTAGATGTTGTATGGGATACCTACATGGCTGACAGTCTGAAAGCGCACACCAGAGAGGGCCGAGGTACAGGAGAAGCTCTTCGTGTGTCTGAGAAAACACGACTCTGACACAACTGGAAAAGTTTCTTGCGAGTTGACAGTTGACAGCAACAAGACAGAACTCTTCAGGTTTCTAGCCACAGCCATTGAATCTGAAGCAACAGCAACAGGGAAGATGCTGATCACAACCAAGGGTCAGAGTGTTGCCTCATCCGCAACACTGGATGCTTCTGACTTACATCCATGCTCAATAGGGTAAGCCGTAGGTCCAATGAAAAGTGAAATACAGATTATTTCGAATTTGGCAGGGTGTTTTCTTATGTAAAATAGAATTTTAAGGGTAGTTTGTCCTATTCAACCTTTTGGTTTGAGCACTTCTTGCTATGCAAAAATGGACTTTTATATTTATATGCAAAACATAGCTTAAAGTGCGATTTTGCATAGTAAGAATTACTCAAATGCAAAAATGGAATACGATTAAATCGTCTTAGAATTCCATTTTACATAGGAAATTGGCATGAAAAAGTTGAGAAAAAGATTTTTTGTTATACGGCGTACCCTAACCAGGATACCAAAATAGTTGGATTGGGTTACGATATGAGGAAGGAAAAGACCAGGGCGACGGTGCCCGACAGCTATGGGAAACTGCACCCAAGGTTGATCAGGGAGGAGCATGTGTCAGTGACAGAGGAGCCATCTGGAAGGTACCTTTGGCACTTTGTACCAGAGGACCCGGTGCCACCTGAGAAGCCTGCGTTCAAGGTGGCTCAGGCTCTCTATGATCTGCTGGTGACATACGACTCCACCGACTCACTGATCGTACTGCAAGGTGACTCAACTAGGGCCAACACGGGGTGGAAGGGTGGTACTCACGCCCATTTGGTGAAGATGCTGGGACGCAAGCTCTTCTGGAGTATTTGCACACAAACGAGCTGCCCCTGAGCCACCTTATCACCAGCCTCGACGGGCCTACCTCATCTGACACTGGCTTCACGGGTCCAGTGTGCAGTCTGCTGTCCAGCGTGAATGAGACGCAGTACAACGCAGAGTTCAGAGGAGTGCCAGGCAGTGAAGATCTCACTGGGATAACGGAGTATATCCTGGTCAACATGTCCACTGACCAGCAGGTCTCCTACCAGCTGGTCCAGGCTGTGAAGCGGGGCGTTCTCCCGTCCGAGCTGCAGGAGATCAAGTGTGGCAAGGTGTCCCACTCCAGATGGCTCACCACAGCCCAGTCGCTCGTGTACATGTGGACCTGAAAGGACTGACTGGCAAAGAACTAAACACCCTGGAAATCCTAGTCAAGTACTGCCTGCAGGTGTACTTCAAACTCTACTACGACATCAAGGTTCACCACAGACTAGAGGACTGCCCCAAGCACATCCTCACGCAGCTCAGAGTGATGAGGTCGCAGCCCAAGAAGGTCCAAACACCTGTGACCTTCTACGTGCGGACAGGAGCATGGTTCGCATACGCAGAATGTGTCCTCTCGCTGATGGCGAGTCAGAGTGAGGACGACCGCAGGTTCGCCGTGCAGATTTTGAAGCTGAGGGCTGGCGAGGAGTATGTAAGACCTCGCATCACACCCAAGCTGAACTTG
>JACEEZ010020422.1:117500-160000 GCA_016584305.1 Chionoecetes opilio | reverse complement strand
GCCTCATAAATCAGCTGCAGGATGTCGTTCAAGTAAACATTCCCTAGTAATGGCCCGAGTACACTTCCCTGAGGAAAACTGGCTTTGATAGGATTTTCAGAGGAGGTGTGACCATTCACCACCACGCGCAAAGTTCTTTCGTGGAGGTAATCTTGGAGGAGGTGTAACAGGTCACCGCAGATCCCCAGGCTTCTCAGCTTGGTAGTGATGGCCTGATGCCACACCCTATCAAAGGCACCAGCGATGTCAAGGGCGACGACGAAGGTGTCTTCGTCCCGATCTAGGGAGTGGCTCCAGGCTGCTGAGTGCAGGAGAAGAAGGTCTGCTGCGGATCTCCCCTGTCGGAAGCCGAATTGCCGTGAATTTAGCAAGCGGTGAGCGTCAAAAAGTTTAGTGATCTTGGAAGCAATGATGGACTCAAGAACTTTCCCAACAACGGAGAGGAGGAAAATGGGGCGGTAGTTTTGAGGATCGCCTCTGCTCTTTTTTTGTGGATAGCACAGACTCTCGCCACTTTCCACTCAGATGGGCATTGCTGAGATGAAAGGCACTCCCGGGAGATGGTAGCAAGAGGCACAGCAAGTTGTGAGGCACATCTACTAAGTAGGTGAGGGCTGATGCTATCTGGTCCCAGCGCTTCCATGGGATCAACTTGTTGAAGTTGTTGCAACACCTCCTCCGTGGTAATGGTGATGCTCCCTAGTGCAGCCTTGGTTAGAACCGGAACTGCAGGAGGTTCACGTTCTGGGTCAAGAACTGTCATCTTGGATGATAAGTGGGCAGCCAACACCTGAGCTTTACCACGGTGACTTGTGACAACAACCATCAGGTGCTCTCTCTCTCTCTCTCTCTCTCTCTCTCTCTCTCTCTCTCTCTCTCTCTCTCTCTCTCTCTCTCGCTCTCTCTCTCTCTCTCTCTCTCTAATAAGTTAAACGAAAGGAAATAAATCTTTAGAGGAAGAGAAGGTGAGGGAAAAAATATTCCATTTTTTCTTTCTAAACACCGAACAAGACAATCGATCTGACCAATAGAAAGAAAGAAAGAAAGAAAGGAAGATACGAAAAAAAATCCAGGATATACGCACAAGATAACAAAGGAAACAAATATGATAGAAAAATTGGGAACATAAGAAAACACTCTCTCTCTCTCTCTCTCTCTCTCTCTCTCTCTCTCTCTCTCTCTCTCTCTCTCTCTCCTCTCTCTCTCTCTCTCCTCTCTCTCTCTCTAATAAGAAAAAACTCCACAAGCAATCCCGCCCACCGCTCACCGCCCACACACCTACCACCCTCCCCTGAGCTCTGCATCGTTTCCTTCATCCACCAACCAACCCACTCACCCGCCCGCCCTCTCGCTGTTCTGTTACTGTAAATAAAAGGTGTTGCTCCAGCTGACCTTAACCGCAAGCTTGTCTATTCCTTGCTCTCTCTCTCTCTCTCTCTCTCTCTCTCTCTCTCTCTCTCTCTCTCTCTCTCTCTCTCTCTCTCTCTCTCTCTCTCTCTCTCTCTCTCTGTGTTTGTCTGTCTGTCTGTCTGTCTGAATCTCTCTCTGTATGTCTGTCTGTAGACAGTATGTCTGTCTGTCTGTCTGTCTGTCTGTTTGTTTCTCTGTCTGTTTGTCTCACTCTATCTCTCTCTTTCATACTTCTTGCTTTCCTTCCTCGCTTTTTCTTCCTATCCCTTCCTTCTTTTAGCCTTTTTCAAATTGCCTTTCCTTCCTATAGTCTAGTTTCTTATGTCGTAGTGTTCATTTTATCGTTGTATTTTTTTTTTCTCTCTCTCTCTCTCTCTCTCTCTCTCTCTCTCTCTCTCTCTCCTCTTCTCCTCTCCTCTCTCTCTCTCTCTCTCTCTCTCTCTCTCTCTTCTCTCTCTCTCTCTCTCAAACATGCTAAAAAAAAATAACTATTCCCTAAGACTTGCTACACTACGCGCCAAAATATTGTTCGGCGCATCATAACAGACGCTCCCATAAGGGAATTCTGAAAATGTACTCTATAGCAGCCTAGTGACTTCCAAGAGAGATATCCTCCAAATGGCAGCTTGTTTAAAGCACGGGCAGTCAAGTCCATCAAGACCGTTGAGGAATGTTCAGATGTCACTTGTCAATTATAGACGAAGCATTTTGAAAAGGATCGCCTCACTCCCCGCGAGTAATTTGAACAGACGCGCGTTGGTATAACTATCATTATTTTCATAATGGGTGGCAAGAAAGACCTAACAAAAAAGCAAATTAAAGTTATTGTGACTCTACACAAGGCAGAGAGCCCAGAGGAAGAAATATCAAGGATTGTGGGCGTTACGAGGAAATGTGTGATGAAGTGGGTGGAGAGTTTCGTGAACGTGGCGGGGTGGCCACACCGTAACATAAAGAAGTGGCCACAGCGAGAATGTAAATGTCATATCGTAATAATGCTCTTCCTCTTATTTGAGGATGTGCATCCACTTGACGTTTCATGACATTTACGGTGCTTGCTGATGTTTTACATTCTCGCTGTGGCCACTTCTTTATGTTACGATGTCGCCACCCCGCCACCCCGAGAGAGAGAGAGAGAGAGAGAGAGAGAGAGAGAGAGAGAGAGAGAGAGAGAGAGAGAGAGGAGAGAGAGAAGAGAGAGAGAGAGAGAGAGAGAGAGAGAGAGAGAGAGAGAGAGAACCACTTAAGACTCAGATTTAGAAACACTTAGAAGGGTTCCAAAAAGGGCCACAGCATTAAAAACTTTTCTTGGCGAGGACGTAAATATGGCATAATTATGATCATTCTTATGGACTAAAGTTAGTAAAGGCGATAATGCGTTAATTCATAAAGGTATTCTGGCGTTATGAAGTATGGAAATGGTGCCGAGGCGAGACTTTTGCCGCCACCAAGCTCAAAAAGGTGAACCCTAACTGTCTTTATTCGCCATAAAATGTAATTTTTTGAAATTTTTCATGACGTTAATGAATTACTTACGAAAAATTTGGTTTGTTGGTAATTCGTTCAGTTGTGTTGGGATACAATAAAAGAGATGTAGGAAAATTTCTTACGGCTAGTAATCAGGGTAGAACAACAGTAGGGTGGTCCTTATTTGTGAAAGTTTGAAATGTGTGGCTCCCACCCTCTAAACTTGTTTGTATTCATCTAAAAAGTATGTAAAAAAATATTAAGAAATTGAAATTTTTTGAAAGGTTGCACAATGACCTTGAAGTTTTACTATTTCAGCCTATTTTGAACGAAATACTACTAACCTTCAAAATGCTATCCCATTGAAAAATAATAATAATACAGTCATTGGCGAATGTTATTGGCGAATGTTCATTATAAGTAATGCTCTAAACTTGTTTCTATTCATCCAGAAAATATGGAAAACAATACTAAACATTTTTGAAAGGTTGCACAATGCCTATTGACCTTGAAGTTTTACCATTTCAGCGTATTTTTGTTAAAAATACATAACTAACTAGTAACTATACATTATATTATATAATGTAGACACATCACAAACATCACTAAATACATTTATAAATAGATACATCAAAATATATCTATTTATTATATATATATATATATATATATATTATATATATATATATATATATATAAAATATATATATATATATATATATATATATATATATATATATATATATATATATATATATATATATATAAATATATATATATAAATATATATTTTATATATATACATATCTAGTTATATATATATATATATATATATATATATATATATATATATATATATATATATATATATATATATATATATATATATATATATATATATATATATATCTATAATAATATAAGCGAAAGTGTGTCTGTCTGTCTGTCTGTCTGTCTGTCTGTGTGTGTGTGTGTGTGGTATAGGTTCCGCCCCCCGTGGCGCAATCACCTCATATGGCACATTTTTGGAACCGGGTTGACCAGGGGAAGGTCATAAGCCCATTTATGAGATGATTCGATCACTTTTTTTTTCTTTTTTTTTAGCAGCCTATTAGCGATAATTGTGAAAAAAAAAGTGGGTTGCGAGAATTGAGGAAACCTTGATGTAGGGTGAAGGGTAATGGGTGAGTGAATGGGTGGGGTGATGGGTAATGGGTGTGGGGTGATGGGTGAGTGAATGGGTGGGGGAGATGGGTTGGGGTGATGGGTGATGGGTGAGGGAATAGGGTGGGGGTGATGGGTAATGGTAAATATAAGCGAAAGTGTGTCTGTCTGTCTGTCTGTCTGTGTGTGTGTGTGTGTGTGTGTGTGTGTGTGTGTCTGGTATAGGTTCCGCCCCCCGTGGCGCAATCACCTCATATGGCACATTTTTGGAACCGGGTTGACCAGGGTAATGTTTTAAGCCCAATTATGAGATGATCCGATCACTTTTTGTTTATTTTTTTAAGCAGCCTATTAGCGATAATTGTGAAAAAAAAGTGGGTTGCGAGAATTGAGGAAACCTTGATGTAGGGTGATGGGTAATGGGTGAGTGAATGGGTGGGGTGATGGGTAATGGGTGTGGGGTGATGGGTGAGTGAATGGGTGGGGGGTGATGGGTTGGGGGTGATGGGTGATGGGTGAGGGAATAGGTGGGGGTGATGGGTAATGGTAATATAAGCGAAAGTGTGTCTGTCTGTCTGTGTGTGTGTGTGTGTGTGTGTGTGTGTGTGTGTGTGTGTGTGTGTCTGGTATAGGTTCCGCCCCCCGTGGCGCAATCACCTCATATGGCACATTTTTGGAACCGGGTTGACAAGGAGAAGGTTTTAAGCCCAAATACGAGATGATCCGATCACTTTTTTTTTTTTTTTAGCAGCCTATTAGCGATAATTGTGAAAAAAAAGTGGGTTGCGAGAATTGAGGAAACCTTGATGTAGGGTGATGGGTAATGGGTGAGTGAATGGGTGGGGTGATGGGTAATGGGTGTGGGTGATGGGTGAGTGAATGGGTGGGGGGTGATGGGTTGGGGGTGATGGGTGATGGGTGAGGGAATAGGTGGGGGGTGATGGGTAATGGTAAATATAAGCGAAAGTGTGTCTGTCTGTCTGTCTGTCTGTGTGTGTGTGTGTGTGTGTGTGTGTGTGTCTGGTATAGGTTCCGCCCCCCGTGGCGCAATCACCTCATATGGCACATTTTTGGAACCGGGTTGACCAGGGGAAGGTTTTAAGCCCAATTATGAGATGATCCGATCACTTTTTTTTTTTTTTTTAGCAGCCTATTAGCGATAATTGTGAAAAAAAAAGTGGGTTGCGAGAATTGAGGAAACCTTGATGTAGGGTGATGGGTAATGGGTGAGTGAATGGGTGGGGTGATGGGTAATGGGTGTGGGGTGATGGGTGAGTGAATGGGTGGGGGGTGATGGGTTGGGGGTGATGGGTGATGGGTGAGGGAATAGGTGGGGGGTGATGGGTAATGGGTGAGTGAATGGGTGTGTGGTGATGGGTAATGGGTGAGTGAATGGGTGGGGGTGATGGGTAATGGGTGAGTGAATGGGTGGGGGGTGATGGGTAATGGGTGAGTGAATGGGTGGGGGTAATACATACATTTCTACATCCATGATTTCAGGAAAGTTAGAAGCGGCTATCTGGAGAGTCCGTGTTTGGTGGGCCGAAGGCCCACCAAACACAGGTGGTAGGCCGAAGGCCCACCACCAATAGCCCTCCGCAGGAGCTAGCCAAAAAGTCCGCCCGGAGGGCGGCTTTGCGGCTAGTATATATATATAAGCGAAAGTGTGTGTGTGTGTCTGTGTGTGTGTGTGTGTGTGTGTGTGTGTGTGTGTTATAGGTTCCGCCCCCCGTGGCGGAATCCCATCATATGGCACATTTTTGGAACCGGGTCAAGCAGGGGAAGGTTTTAAGCTCACTTATGAGATGATCCGATCAATTTTTTTTTTTTTTTTTTTAGCAGCCTATTAGCGAGAATTATGAAAAAAAGTGGGTTGCGAGAATTGAGGAAACCTTGATGTAGGGTGATGGGTAATGGGTGAGTGAATGGGTGGGGTGATGGGTAATGGGTGTGGGGTGATGGGTGAGTGAATGGGTGGGGGATGATGGGTTGGGTGTGATGGGTGAGGGAATAGGTGGGGGGTGATGGGTAATGGGTGAGTGAATGGGTGTGTGGTGATGGGTAATGGGTGAGTGAATGGGTGGGGGTGATGGGTAATGGGTGAGTGAATGGGTGGGGGTGATGGGTAATGGGTGAGTGAATGGGTTGGGGGTGATGTGATTTCAGGAAAGTTAGAAGGGGCTATCTGGAGAGTCTGTGTTTGGTGGGCCACGGGCCCACCAATAGCCCTCCGCAGGAGCTAGGCAGAAAGTCCGCCCGGAGGGCGGCTTTGCGGCTAGTATATATATATAACCTCTAAATATATACAAATAAATATAAAAAGGAAGGAACAAACATAAAGTAGAAAAAGATAGTAGAAACTGTCACAGTTGTTTGTCCATTGAAAGTTTTATCACAGCAGCTATTTTTGATACTTATTTTTAAAAATAATTAAAACTTTTATATTCTTTGCAGATCTGAATTGAACTAGTGTAATGGCCACACATCGATTGGAAGTCTTTTTGCTCACTTCTCAAGAAAACTTGAGAGGGGCCCGTCTTCCCTCCAGTGGAGAAGTTCTGGTGTACTTCCTCCATCTCCACCAGGAGAAGCAACTCACCATCAGAGACAGTGCCACCACTGTAGTAGAGCAGATCAACAGTTTCTGGGCAAGAGCCAGAATCCCTACAGCACGGAAGGACCACTGTATTGAAAAAGTGGAGAAGCTGTATGGGGAGTACCAGCTGTTGAAGAAGGGAAAGAGTCAGCGGTCAGCACCACAGATCCAGAAGGAGGAGGCATTCCAGTTCCACATGATGAACCTCTTTGATGTGGCGGCTGAAGAAGAAGAAGCACTCTCCTCAATTCCTGTTCAGGAGGACAGATTTACTCCAGTCTCGACGTGAGCCAGGACGCAGGGGATGCATGGGCTCTGTCGACACTTCCCTCACTAACAAGGAGAGCCGTGCCTCCCATCGCAAGATGGAAGAGGAACACAGGAAGCTGCGATCTGTCAGGAGGCCTTGACCTCTTCAGCGATGGCCCAGTTGGAGTCCTCCCCCTCTGATGACTCCACTGATGAGGATGCTGCAGGTGGTGCAGGTGGCAAAGCAAGTTCTCCCAAACGAGCTAGAAGGGGTACCAGAAATATTATCTCACCTGGAGTTGCCTCCAGTCTAGACCGCTGCAACATTTCAGACCGGCGTGCAACCTACATGCTGCTTGAAACGGCACGCCAGCTTGGCCACCATGTTGAGAAACTTAATGTCAACCGGTCTTCCATCCGACGCCAACGACTCCTCCACCGTGAACAGTTTACCACCTCATTGAAGGCTGAATTCACTGCTGATGTCCCCTTGGTTGTCCATTGGGATGGACAACTAATGATGAACATAACCAACAAGGAATACTGTGACCGCCTTCCTGTCATTGTGTCTGGGAATGGAGTTAAGCAGCTCCTCCAAGTAGCCAAGCTCCCCAGTGGCACTGGTCAGATGCAGGCTGATGCTGAAGTTTCTGCATTAGAGGACTGGGGCCTGTCAGAGAGAGTTGTTGGGATGTCATTCGACACTACAGCCACAAACACTGCTCGCAACAAAGGGGCCTGCACGCTTATTGAACAACAACTGGAGACAAGTCTCCTCTACTTTGCATGCCGCCACCATATCATGGAATTGATCACAGCAGCTGTATTCACCGAGCTGATGGGGATGACAAAGGAACCTAAAGTCTTCCTTATCAAGAAGTTCCAGGAAAGGTGGAAGTTCCTGGACCAGACATCTTATGAGACAGGAGCAGAGCATGACAAAGTCCTTCCCCTCATCAGCAGTGCCATGGCTGATCTGCTGGCCTGGGCCAAAAAATCCCTGGAACAGCTTTCTCTCAGAGGCAATTATAGGGAATTCCTGGAACTCTCGCTGATCTTCCTTGGGGGAATTCCACAACGCGGAGTCCGGTTCCCTGCTCCTGGGCCTATGCACCATGCGCGTTGGATGTCAAAGGTGATCTATTCAATGAAAGTCTGGATGCTACGATCACAATTCAAGTTGACACCCAAGGAAGAGGCATCCTTCGGCGCATGTCAGTATTTGCTGTAATGGTGTATGTGAAGGCCTGGACTGAGGCACCACTTTCAGCATGTGCTCCCCGCAATGACCTGGCTCTACTTAAGACGCTTCATGCATATTATGCTGTGGACAAAGCAGTTGCCAAGCCCGCTCTGGCCAAGTTTAGCTCCCATTTATGGTATCTTTCTGAGGAGTTGGTGGCCCTCAGCTTTTTTTACTCCAACGTCCCCTCTGCCACCAAGCGCCTAATGGTACAGGCCATGAGGGAGCGACCTGCAACCATGAATCCTCCTAAACGGGTTATTCTCAGTCCTAATGCAATCCCTGGAAGCACATTGGAGGACTTTGTTTCAAAGGGAACAGTGACCTTCTTTAAGAAGTTGGGGCTCCCAATGGAATTTCTCTCCATGGACCCTGAGTGCTGGACATCTCGAGAGGACTTTCAAAAGGCAACAGTCACTGTCCAGTCCATCCTCGTGGTAAATGACAGTGCTGAAAGGGGAGTTGCCCTCATTCAGGAATAACACCGGAAACTGACCCATGATGAGGACCAGCTTCAGTTCCTGCTTCAGGTTGGGGCAGAACACCGCAAACAGTTCCCCGACAGCAAGAAGTGCACACTTCTTGGGCAACAATGAATGGCATGACACTGACAGTCTGACACCACCATCCGTACTATTGAATATGGGGTGAAATTTCAAGTTCATTGTGCAACCCCCTAAATATATTTTATATTTTATTTTATTTTTTTCTAGAGTTTCTATATGGAAACAAATAACTTTGAGGGGCGGGACATTAGCAATTCATGATTTTTTTTTTTTCCATTTATAAGGACCACCCTAATAGAACAGGATTCAAATAGTAACGGATTCAAACTGGAAAAACGTAGATTTGGAAAGGAAATAGGGAAAAACTGGTTCAAAAATAGGATGGTAAATGGTTGGAATAGACTCATTCGCCTGGTACTTAGTGCAGAGTCAATAGGGAGCTTTAAAAGGAGGCTATATAAATTAATGGATGGGGATAAAAGGTGGATGTAGGTAGTGTTAAGTAACTGGAACTACTTCGTGTAGGTCTCTCAGCCTCGTGTAGTTTCCTTATTTTCTTATGCTCTTATGTTCTTATGTGTTAGTTAATTTCCTCTGTTGAACAAATATGAACAGAAAACTATGATACGTAGTCTTCTATAATGCTAAAGACATCAACGTAATTAAGAAAACAGAAAGAAAGACGTAATAGTATGTAAAAATATATAAATAAACTACTTTATAAAACCATTGTAATAGTCAGCAAATACTTTCTGCTAAAGATATCGTGACGGTAAACTTGTTGTTTAAATTTTGATGTCAATTTAGCTACGCATAAGAAAATAACATACATATCAAAAAATATATATATAACATTGTCACTAATTGGACCTGAAACTTACTGTAAAACTAACGATACGATTAAAATCATTGTATGCTACCTTAAAATAAAAAGAAATAAAAAATGCTTTACAATAGCAATAGCATTGATAACAAAAACAATGACAATATGCACTGAGAATAATACCAAGAATGACCCGCTACTTATACAAATTGTACTTGTTGAAACATTAAACAAAAAGAAAAGAAAACTTCCCACAAACTCGTAAAAAAAATGAAAAATAGAAAGAAAAAAAAATTCTTACGTTCCTTGGAGAGAGAAACTGTTTATCCTATTTAACTTAATCCTATTTAGGAGCAACAAATAGACTACCTAACAAAAACAAGGAATAAGGAACAAGGAACAAGGAACAGTATTGTCCTTCCCTCCACCACTAATTCCTCCGTTACTGAAGGGGAAAAGTAACGAATTTTTTTTTTTGTGGGAGGGAAGAAAAGAGGAAGGGAGGGAGGGAAAAAACTGAGGTGAGGAAACAAGTTTGAAAAAAGTGGATTGAGAGGCGTAAAAAGAGGAAAAAAGGATAAGGATAACAGAGAAGAAAAGGGAAGACGGGAAAAATGATAGAGAGGAAAACGATTTGGTAGAAAACAAATAACTGGAAATATGGAATGAATGAAAAACACAAATAAAAAAACATAATAAAAAAATTGAGATAAAATTACGGGAAATGCAAAAAACATAGAGAACGTGGAAATTGCAACAAAGGAAAAGAGACAAAAAAAATGTATTGATTGAAAAGATGTTGAAAAATATAAATAGGCTGAAAAAATGGATAAATGATACATGAAGAACGAACAAGATGAGAAGTTATGAGGGAAAAAGACAAATGGAGTAAAGGCGAGAAAAAATAAAGGGGAATAGGGATAATATGATAGAAAGACCTCACGCTTACATAATGTTGACTTTGAAGCCTCAGACAAAATAGAAAGTCTCTCTCTCTCTCCCTCTCTCTCTCTCTCTCTCTCTCTCTCTCTCTCTCTCTCTCTCTCTCTCTCTCTCTCTCTCTCTTAGGAGACCTATTGGTCCATAACTAGGGTATCTGTCGAACTACATACTACTAACTATCAACTACATGTAAGAAGACAGTTGGAAAATGATACCATGTCCTAAAGAAAATAGGAACATGGAAGTTTCGTGGTGAAAAATGATAGGATATGAAATATACTAACTACAATTACCACTAACACTAATCGCTCCGGGGGACTATAATATGAATTCGCAGGGTACTATCAATACCCATTTACTTTACAGTGAGCGTCAAGTCTGTTTTTAAATGTAGTTATTGTGCTGGCTTCGACAACATTTGCTGGTCACTTGTTCCATCGATCTAACCTAACTCTAATATTGAAATAATTTTTCCGTAGATCTGTGATGCAACTTTGACCGTTTAGTTGTAAACCGTTATTTCTTGAGGAGGAGGAGGAGGAGGAGGAGGAGGAGGAGGATTACATAGGATTACATAGGAGTAACAGACACCAGGAGACCTATTGGTCCATAGCGAGGGTATCTGCTGAACTACATACTACTAACTATCAACTACTTGTAAGAAAACAGTTGGAAAATGATACCATGTCCCTAAAGAGAATAGGAACATGGAAGTTTCATAGTGCAGAATGATAGGATATGAAAAATACTAACTACAACTACCACTACCACTACAACTAATCGATACGGGGGACTAGATACGAATTCACACTATCAATACCCATTTACTTTACAGTGCGCGTCAAGTCTGTTTTTGAATGTAGTTATTGTGTTGGCTCCGACAACATTTGCTGGTAACTTGTTCCATCGATCAACGACTCTAACATTGAAATAATTTTTTACGGAGATCGGTGATGCAACGTTGACCGTTTAGTTTTAAACCATTATTTCTTGTTGTCACTTGAGTTGAAAGCTCGAATAGGTTTTCTTGATTAATGACATCAAAACCTTTTAGGATCTTAAAGGTTTCTATCAAGTCCCCACGGATTCTACGATCCTTTAAGGAAAACATATTAAGTTTCCGCAGTCTCTTTTCATAAGATGAATTTCGCAGAGATGGAGTTTGTTTGGCTGCTCTTCTTTGCACTGATTCCAATTTGGCTTAATCTTTTACGAAGCAGGGCGACCAGAATTGAACGGCATATTCCAAGTGCGGCCTAACCAAGGACGTGTATAATTGTGTCATTACTTTCGGAGTTTTATGTTCAACTAGCCGCAAAGCCGCCCTCCGGGCGGACTTTTTGGCTACCTCCTGCGGAGGGCTATTGGTGGTGGGCCTTCGGCCCACCAAACACGGACTCTCCAGATAGCCCCTTCTAACTTTCCTGAAATCATGGATGTAGAAATGTATGTATTACCCCCACCCATTCACTCACCCATTACCCATCACCCCCCACCCATTCACTCACCCATTACCCATCACCCCCCACCCATTCACTTACCCATTATCCATCACCACACACCCATTCACTCACCCATTACCCCCCACCCCCCACCTATTCCCTCACCCATCACCCATCACCCCCAAGCCATCACCCCCCACCCATTCACTCACCCATCACCCCACACCCATTACCCATCACCCACCATTCACTCACCCATTACCCATCACCTACATCAAAGTTTCCTCAATTCTCGCAACCCACTTTTTTTTCACAATTATCGCTAATAGGCTGCTAAAAAAAAAAAAAAAGTGATCGGATCATCTCATAATTGGGCTTAAAAACCTTCCCCTGGTCAACCCGGCTCCAAAAATGTGCCATATGAGGTGATTGCGCCACGGGGGGCGGACCTATACCAGACAGATACACACACACACACACACACACACCACACACAGACAGACAGACAAAAGACAGACACACTTTCGCTTATATTTACCATTACCCATCACCCCCCACCTATTCCCTCACCCATCACCCATCACCACCCCACCCATTCACTCACCCATCACCCCACCCATTCACTCACCCATTACCCATCACCCTACATCAAGGTTTCCTCAATTCTCGCAACCCACTGTTTTTTTCACAATTATCGCTAATAGGCTGCTAAAAAAAAAAAAAAAAGTGATCGGATCATCTCATAATTGGGCTTTTAACCTTCCCCTGGTCAACCCGGTTCCAAAAATGTGCCATATGAGGTGATTGCGCCACGGGGGGCGGAACCTATACCAGACACACACACACACACACACACACACACACCACACACACACACACACACAGACACAGACAGACAGACACACTTTCGCTTATATTTACCATTACCCATCACCCCCCACCTATTCCCTCACCCATCACCCATCACCCCCAACCCATCACCCACCACCCATTCACTCACCCATCACCCCACCCATTCACTCACCCATTACCCATCACCCTAACCCTACATCAAGGTTTTCCTCAATTCTCGCAACCCACTTTTTTTTCACAATTATCGCTAATAGGCTGCTAAAAAAAAAAAAAAGTGATCGGATCATCTCATAATTGGGCTTAAAACCTTCCCCTGGTCAACTCGGTTCCAAAATGTGCCATATGAGGTGATTGCGCCACGGGGGGCGGAACCTATAACAGACACACACACACACACACACACCACACACACACACAACACACACACACACACACACACACAGACACACTTTCGTTTATATTTACCATTACCCATCACCCCCCACCTATTCCCTCACCCATCACCCATCACCCCCAACCCATCACCCCCCACCCATTCACTCACCCATCACCCCACACCCATTACCCATCACCCCACCCATTCACTCACCCATTACCCATCACCCTACATCAGGTTTCCTCAATTCTCGCAACCCACTTTTTTTCACAATATCGCTAATAGGCTGCTAAAAAAAAAAAAGTGATCGGATCATCTCATAATTGGGCTTAAAACCTTCCCCTGGTCAACCCGGTTCCAAAAATGTGCCATATGAGTGATTGCGCCACGGGGGCGGAACCTATACCAGACACACACACACACACACACACACACACACACAGACAGACACACACTTTCGCTTATATTTACCATTACCCATCACCCCCACCTATTCCCTCACCCATCACCCATCACCCCCCACCCATTCACTCACCCATCACCCCACCCATTCACTCACCCATTACCCATCACCCTACATCAAGGTTTCCTCAATTCTAACCCCGCCCCGGGGGATTTATAATATGAATTCGTGGGGGTACTATCAATCCCCATTTACTTTACAGGCGCTTTAAGTTTTTTTTAAATGTAGTTTTTGTCCCTGGCTTCGACAACATTTGCGGTAAAGTTCCACGACAAAAACCTAACTTAATTTTGAAAAAATTTTTTTCCGTAACCTGTGTTTGCCCCCTTTGACCGTTTATTTGTAAACCGTTATTTTTGGGGAGGAGGAGGAGGGAGGGGGGAGGGAGGGAGGAGGGGGAAAGGGAGGGGGGAGGAGGAGGGGGAAGGGGGAAGGGGGAAAGGAGGGAGGAGGAGGAGGAGGGGGAAAATTACTTTAGGATTACATAGGAGAAAACCCGAAAACCGGGGAGACCTATTGGTCCATAGCGAGGGATTTTGCTGAACAAAACTATAATATCAACTACTTGTGGAAAAAACAGTTGGAAAATGATCCCAGCCCCTTTTAAAGGAATGGGGAACATGGAAGTTTAATAGGCGGGAATGATAGGATTTTTAAAAAAAATACTAACTACAACTACCACTACCACTAAAAAAACTAATCGATACGGGGGAAACTAGATAAAAATTCGCATTTATAATACCCACTTATTTACAGTGCGCGTCAAGTCTTTTTGAATGTAGTTATTGTATGGTCCGACAAACATTTGCTGGTACTTTTTCCCCTCGATCAACGATTTCTAACTTTGAAAAAAATTTTTACGGAGATCGGTGTTATGCAACGTTGACCGTTTGGGTTTAAAACCCTTTATTTTTGTTGTCACTTGAGTTAAAAAGCTCGAATGGTTTTCTTGATTAATGACATAAAAAACCTTTTAGGATTTTAAAGGTTTCTTTCAAGCCCCCACGGATTCTCCCCGACCCTTTAAGGAAAAAAATATTAAAGTTTCCGCGGGTCTCTTTTCATAAGATGAATTTCCCCAGAGATGAGTTTTTTTGGCTGATCTTTTTTTCCCCACGGGTTTCCAAATTTTGGTTTTAATTTTTACGAAGCAGGGCGCCCAAAATTTTTAACGGCATATTCCAAGTGCGGCCAAAACAAGGACGGTATAATTGTGTCATTATTTTCGGATTTTTTATTTTAAAAACTAGCCGCAAACCCGCCCTCCGGGCGGACTTTTTGGTACCCCCCCCCCCTGCGGAGGGTATTGGTGGTGGGCCTTGGGCCCCCCAACCCCCCTGTTTTTGGGGGCCTTCCCCCAACCAAACCCCGGACTTCCAGATGGGCCCCCTTTCAAAATTTTTCCTAAAAATTCATGGATGTAAAAATGTAGGGTTTTTCCCCCCACCCTTAATCACCATTCCCCAAACACCCCCCACCCTTTCACCACCCTTTCCCCCATCACCCCCCCCCCCTTTCACTCCCCCCTTAAATCCATCACCACACCCCCATTCACCACCCATTACCCCCCACCCCCCCCCTTTTCCCCTAACCCATCACCATCCCCCCCAACCCAACACCCCCCCCCCTTTCACTCACCCATCACCCCACACCCATTACCCACCCACCCCCCCATTCACCCCATTATTCTCGAAACCCACTTTTTTTCCCCTTTACGCAAAATAGGCTGCAAAAAAAAAAAAAAAAAGTGATCGGATAAATCTCTTTAATTGGGTTTTAAAAAACCTTTCCCCGGGTAAAAACCCGGCCCCAAAAAATTGTCCCCTATGAGGTGTTTGGGCCCCAAAGGGGGGCGGACCTTTTACCAGACAGCCCACACACACACACACCCAACACACACCCCACACACACAACACACACACACACACACACAGACAGACGACGGGAAAAAAAACCCCACTTTCGTTTATGGGTTACCTTTAACCCATCACCCCCCAAACCTATTCCCTCACCCAACCCATCCCCCCCAAACCCCATAAACCCCCCCACCCATTCACTCCCCCAAACCCCACCCATTAACCCCCCCATTACCCACCCCCTACATAAAAGGTTCCTAAATTCTGAAACCCACTGTTTTTTCAAAATTTATCGCTAATGGGATGAAAAAAAAAAAAAAAAAAGTGATGGATCATTCATAATTGGGCTTTTAACCTTCCCCTGGTAAACCCCGGGGGTTCCCAAAAAAATTTTGCCAATGAGGGGGTTTGGGCCACGGGGGGGGGAAAACCCCTTCCCAGCCCAACACACACAAAACACACACACCCCACACACACACACACACACACACAGAAACAAAACAGACAGACACACGTTCGCTATATTTCCTTTACCCATAAACCCCCCCCCTATTCCCTAAACCCCATCACCCATCCCCCCCAAAACCCATAAACCCCCCACCCATTCACTCCCCCCATCCCCCCAACCCATTCCCCCCAAACCCATTCCCCATCACCCTAACCCAAAAATCCCGGTTTTTTCTAAATTTTTTTTCCGCAACCCATTTTTTTCCCCAATTACCCGCTAATAGGGAAAAAAAAAAAAAAAAAAGTGATCGGTCATTCTAATGGGTTTTAAAAACCCTGCCCCTGGAAAACTTTTTTCCCAAAAATGTGCCAAAATTGAGGTGATTGCCCCAACGGGGGGCGGAACCTATACCAGACACACACACACAAACCCCAAAACAAAAAACTACAAACACACAACAGACAAAAGTTCGTTTATTTTTACCATTCCCCATCCCCCCCACCTAATTCCCTCACCCATCACCCATCACCCCCAACCCATCACCCCCCACCCATTCATCACCCATCACCCCAAAACCCATTCCCCATCACCCCACCCATTCACTCACCCATTACCCATCACCCTACACCCAAGGGTTTTCCCTTCAATTCTGGGAACCCCCCCTTTTTTTTAAAATTTATCGCTAATAGGCTGAAAAAAAAAAAAAAAAGTGACCGGATCATTCAAATTGGGGTTTAAAAACCTTTCCCGGGTTTCAACCCGGTTAAAAAAAAAATGTGCCTATGAGGTGATTGCCCCCCGGGGGGCGGAACCTTTTCCCGGGACCCCACAAACACACACACACACAAACAGACAGACGGGGACAAAATTTCGCTTATTTTTACCATTACCCATACCCCCACCTTTTCCCTCACCCATCACCCATCACCCCCACCCATTCCCCTCCCCCATAACCCCACCCATTCACTCACCCATTAAACCCACCCCCCTAACATAAAGGTTTCCCTTTAAATTCTAACAACCCATTTTTTTTCAAAATTATCGCTTTTAGGGCTAAAAAAAAAATAAAAAAGGTTTGGGATATCTAAAAATTTGGGGCAAAAAACCCTTCCCCGGGAAAAACCCCGGGGTTCAAAAATGGTCTTATGAGGTAAATTGCGCCACGGGGGGGGGGGAACCCTATCCCAGACACACAAAAACCCCACAACACACACCACACACCCCGACGGGAAAACACATTTTCCCCTTAATTTACCTTTTACCCATAAACCCCCACCTATTCCCTCCCCCCATCCCCCATCCCCCCCAACCCATCACCCCCCACCCATTCACTCCCCCATAACCCAAAACCCATTCCCCAAACCCACCCCCCATTCATTACCCATTCACTCCCCCAAATTCCCCACACCCTACATAAAGGGTTTCCCTTTCCTTTCCAAAACCCAAAATTTTTTTTTTCACAATTATCGCAAAAGGGCTAAAAAAAAAAAAAAAAAAGTGATGGGGGTCTTTCCAAAATTTGGGGTTTTTAAAAAACCTTTCCCCCTTGGTCCCCCGGGGTTTCAAAAATGGCCATATGGGTGATTGGGGCCACGGGGGGCAAAAATTTATCCCCAGAAAACCCCCCACACACACACACACACACAACCACCCCACAGACAGACAGACGACAAAACCCCACTTTCCCCTATATTTACCTTTCCCCAATCCCCCCCCAAAACCTATTCCCTCCCCCATCCCCCACACCCCCAACCCATAAACCCCCAAACCCATTCACTCCCCCATCAACCACCCCAAATTACCCATCCCCCCAAACCCTTTTCCCCAAACCCATACCCATCCCCCAAAATTTCAAGGTTCCTCAATTCTCACAACCCACTTTTTTTTCAAAAATTATCGCTAAAGGCTGTTTAAAAAAAAAAAAAAAAAAATTTGATCGGATAAATTTCATAAAGGGTTTAAAAACCCTTCCCCCTGGTAAACCCCGGTTTCCCAAAAAAAGTTTCATATGATTGGATTGCGCCACAGGGGGGGGAAAACCCAAAACCAGACACAACAACACACACACACCACAGACAGCCCAGACAGAAACACTTTTCGCTTATTTTTTCCCCATTCCCCATCCCCCCCTACCTATTCCCCCCCCCATCACCCATCCCCCCCAAACCCCACACCCCACCCATTCACTCCCCCATCCCCCCAAACACCCATTACCCTTTAAACCTCCCCCATTCACTCCCCATTCCCCAATCCCCCAAAATTTCAAGGCCCCCTCAATTTAAAAAACCCACTTTTTTTTTCAAAATTTACGCTAATAGGCTGCTAATAGGCTAAAAAAAAAAGGTGCTAATAGGCGGAAAAAAAAAAAAAAAAAAAGTGATCGAATAACCCATAAGTGGGTTTATGACCTTCCCCTGGCAAGGGGGGTTCCCAAAAAATGGCCATATGGGGTGATTGCGCCAGGGGGGGCGGAACCTATACCATCACCACACACACCACAGACAGACAGCAGACCCCACTTTCGCTTATATTTTTATAGAAGAAAGATAAAATTTAAACGTTAATAAAGCCCAACACCCATATTTGGTTTTTTTAAATGGCAGCTAGGCAATGCAAACGGGTTTTTCAGCCCTTTACTGATGATGACACCTAAACATTTTTCCTTGCATTTTAACCGGGTTTAACGATTTTTTTTGTTTTGTTTAGTTTTTTTTTGGGGTTTATCGTTCCCCTTGGGTTTACTTTACATTTATCGGAATGAATTTTGATAGCCATTTATATTTCCAATCTGATGTTTTTTCGAGTTTCACTTTGTATGAGTTTGCAGTTTTCCCCAGTTTTAGGCTTAAACCCCCCAAATTTTTGGTGTCATCGGAAAAAATTCGAAAAATTTAGATACAATTCCGCAGCCCAAAGATCTTTGATATATATCAAAAAAGGGAGTGGCCCCAAGGGACCAAACCCCTGAGGAAACCCATTTGGGGGGGGGGGAAAATCTCCCCAAAACAGATGCTCCCCTTTTTTTACACCCGTTGTTTAAAGTTTTGAAAGCAACCCCCAATCCATAAACTTTTTTTGCTCCCCAGCCAGTGCCCTTAGCTTGGTCAAAGCGCTTATGTGGAACTGTATCGAAGGCTTTCGGAAAAAAAAGGTATATTACACCCAAAGGGAAAATTTTAGCGCCCCATTTTGAATAAAGGGACATTAAAAAAATCCAGTGGGTTTTGTTAAGCAGGACTCTTTTTTCGAAATCCAGCTGGGGGTTAGGTTTTAGAGTTATTTTCATCGAGAAAAGCCCACTTTTTATCCCGCAATATTTTCTCCAAATATTTTAAACCAAATCACGGACGTTAGACAAATTTGGGGCGAAAAATTACTTGCGAGGCTCTTCACCCTTTCGGGGAATATCGGGTAACATTAGCAAAATTTCCACTTTAATAGGAACTTTTTTTCCCTTTAGCGTTTTATTGAAAATAATCTTTAATGGGAGGCGAAAGTTGACTGTGACTTTGCAAATTTAGTCGCGGCGAGATTTGCCCAAACCCCCACGGTTTTTGGGGTCAATTTCAGCAAATATTTTGATTTTTCGTTCTACTGTTAAACTTTTCCCATTTCCCGTCTTTTCCCTTTTGAGTCCTGCATACATGTTTAATGGGTTTTGGTAATGGGAGTTTTTGTCTTCTTAATAAATACCGCATTAAAGATTCATTTAGTACGAATGCCCTACCCCTTAATCATTTACCAAAGGGTATTTATTATTTTTTCAGTGGGCCCCAAACTTGTTTTGGGCATTTTTTTAAATTTGAACGTATTGAAAGAACCTTTTCGGGTTTTTTATTGGGTTTTTGCAATTTTTTCTTCATACTCCCCCCTTTTTTTGGGCTTAAATTTGGCCTTTGCAGGACGTTTGACCGTCATTGTATCTTTAGAAACCCCAGGTTTTCATTTGATCGTTTTTTAAAAAATTTATACGCTCGGGGCTTTTTGCCCAAAGATTTTGGGATTCATTATTTATCCCAAATGGGTTGGTTTTTGTTTTTCAAAAAAGTTTTCTTACCAGGGAACATTTTTTTTCCACCACCCATTGGAGTTTTGGGAGTGAATTTAAAAAACCCCATGTTTTTGGCGTTATTACCATTTAGTAGGTTTAATTTTATTCCCAAATTTGGGTTAGTACCCTGGATCTTTTGTGAAAAACTGGGTTTATTTTAATTTGGGAACCCAATAAAGAAATTTTCCCTTTTGTCTACATTGCAAAATTTTTTGGGCCCCATCTGATTAGCCTGTCTGTGACACTATTTGCCAAATGTTCACCCATATCGCAGTAAAAACATCAGATTTAATGTCGGTAGTGAAAACTAAATTAGGATAAAATTATCCCTTGTAGGTCCCCGGGGCCCCCCTGATTTAAAAATACTTCGTTCACCATATCAAGGGAATCGCCTACATTCTCATCAGCAGAATTTATTTTTTCCCCGTGTATAGGGGGTAGGTTTAAAAAACTCCCCAAATAATTGTATTCCCTTTTTATTGTTCACAAAAATTTACTTTATTTTCGCAAAAGGAGGCAAAACTACTTTTCCCCAATTTGATTTGGGGAGGACGATAATTGTTTCCCCAAAAGTTTGCAATTTTCCGGTTAACTTAGTCTTTTCGTTAAAACTGAGCATAAGGGTCTTTGTTTTACTTTTCGTTTCGAATTTTTTTGCAAAAAATTTTTTTTAATGGAAAGAAAAGGGCACCTCCCCCCTGCTTTAGCGTGCGACAATTTAGGAATGTCTTTTTAAACCTGGAATGGCTATTTAGCTAATAAATGTTTTTCTTTTGTGTTTACCCAACTTTTCAGTGTACTGACATAATTTTGGCGTTTCCCGGGAACAAGTAGCTAAAAATTTGTTTCGGGGTTTTTTTAAAAATGGTTCTGGCATTTGGTAGAGTAATTTTAAATTTCCCTTTATATTTTTTTGGGAAACCTTTCTGAGGGGTTTTTCCCGGGAGGGCGTTACGGGCACTGTTACAGGGCGCTTGATTAAGTTACCTTTTATAAATATTGCGGAAAAAAAGGGCGTGACCCCAAAGGTTTTGTGGGGTAAGAAAGGGGTTAAGGGGATCTGCTTTCCCCCCGTCCGTTCGTTTCCTTTTTGATCTGTAAGAAGAAAAATTTTTCATTTTGCAGACGTCCTAATCGTTTTCATGGCCCCAAGGGGCGAGGTGGGGGTCCGCACCCCCAAAAAGGGTGGAATCCCCAACCCGGATGGGGGTCCTTTGGAGAAATTACCCAGAATTTGCGAAGTCACATTTCCTTGCCCAAAAAGACCTCAGTCGGGTTTTTTGCGCTGAATGCCCCTTTTCGTAAAAACGTCGGCCCATCCCAGTCTGGGGAGAATTCCTGAAATTTAAAGAAAAGATTTTGTTTGTCTTGAATTTTTCCGGGTCAATTCCTGGACTTGTTCCCGGGGAAATTTTTTCAGATCCGCTACGGGGCCCCGTGTTTTTTCCTGCCCGGTGACAAAAGAGGGGGTTTTTGTTTGTATTCTTTGGACGTCATCGCCCCGGCGCAGTGGGTTTTCGCGAGTTTTTCCCCGGGAAACAGAAGCGCTTCCCCTTTTTTTAAATTGTGACCCTACCACAAAAAATCCAACCAAATTGTTTCCTCGGAGAATTGAGTCCCCGATCAATTTGGGCTCGTGTAAAAACTTTCCCTTTATTTTACCAAGAACCGAAAATTTTTTGTAATTTTGATCGGGAGGGGGCCTTGACTGTTTTTGGTGGCTGTCCCCGCCCCTTTCGGGAGGGGAAAGGGGGCAGGGGGAAGGGAGGAAAAACGAAAGGGGGCGGGGGGAGGAGGAGGCTGGCCCTAGAGGGTGAGAAGGGGGGAGGAGGAGGGGGAGGGGGAAGAGGGGGGAGGAGGAGGAGGAGGTGGAGGGGGGAGGGGGGTTTGGGGGGGGGAGGAGGAAAGGGGGGGGAGGAGGAGGAGGAGGGGGAGGAGGGGGTTGGGGGAGGGGGAGAAGGAGGAGGAGGGGAGGAGGAGGAGGAGGAGGAGGAAGAAGGTTTTAAAAATTTAGGGGCTTTTGTTTTTTATTCATTTCTGAGGTAAGAAAAATTTTGGGATTCACCCCCAAAATCTTGGGCCCCCGGGGAAAAGAACTCGCGATCGCCAGTTTCACCCTCCCCCGGGGGCGGGGTTGGAGCTCCTTAATTTCCAATTTTTGAGTAATCTGGGGCCCACCACCACAACCCCCCCTTCCCTTTGGTCAAGAGGGCCCGTAACCGCCCGCATTTGGCAGTGAAATATCCCCGGAAAGGAGGAGGGGTCAAAACCCCAAACCACAGAAAAGGCCAGCACCCCACTACCACAACAAAAGCAGGGATGCGGTGTGTGTTGTGTTTGTTTGTGGGAATTTTAAATTTATATCCTTTTCCCCAAACGTACAAAAAAATTTCATTAAAAATTGTACAAATTTTTTATTCCCCCTTTTTTCTCTCCTCTTTCATCACTTCTTTACTTAAAACCCTTTTGGGGTACTTAAAATTTTAAAAATAACAGAGAGAGAGAGAGAGAGGAAAAGAGAAGGAGAAAAGGGGGGAGAAGAGAGAAAAAGGGGGAGAGAGAGGGGGAGGCCCGGGGGGAGAGAGAGAGAGAGACTTTTTGCGGGCGGGGCGGATAATATGGGCGCGAGCCCTTTCTTCCCCCCTCCGGGCCTTCAGAGCCCTCATGTTTCCACACCCCGACTACCCTCACCAAAAACCCCCCGGGTCCCGGCCCTGGTTTGGGGTACGTTGCCGTGTTTTGCCGGGGGACAAGTACTCAGCGGGGCCCGCTTTTAAGCGGAAAACCCCACTCCCGGGGCAAAAAAGGGGCCTGCCCGGGCGGCCGCAGGAGAAGGGGGGTGTCCAGGGAAATAGGCCAACAAAAGGGGAGGGAGGGGGCTTGCGCCGGGAAAAATATAGGGGCCCAGGCGTGGGAAAAAAAGACTTTGGTTTGGGCCCCCGGTTAAGGAAAAAAACAAAGGGAATCAGGCCCCCCCAAGATTCAATTTTCCCCCCTACCCAAAAGGGCGGGGAAAAGCGGCGGTCAGCAGGAAAGGGGAAGGCTAGCTTGGCTAAAACCCCTTTTTTGCAAAGATGAAGGTGGGGGCCCCCCCGGGAGCCCCGCCCCGTCGGACAGCAGTGTGAAGAGACAGTCCACAAGGGGGGGAGGGAGGAAGGGGGCAGGTCGAGCACCCTCCTGCGAGGGCTCGACACCAAAAAAGCCAAATGGGCCCCGAGACGGAGACCGCCCCCCTTTTTTTTTTAAAAAAAAGTGCGCCCCCGGGGGCGGTCTGTCCCCTCAACCCCAGTCTTCCCCTGCCTGGGCCCGAAAGGGAAAAAACCCGGCCTTTAGTTGGGGAAGGAGGCTCGAGTGGTTCCCGGGGACACAAAAATAGTTCCAGATTTGACCCCAAAAAAAATAAAGGCTCCCCTCTCCTTGTTGTTTTGGGGGGAAAAAATGTTCGAGAGGGGTCGGACAGAGGTAAAACCTGTCGTCACCTCAAACCCAAAATACCTTTCCCCTTTGGACCAACAGTTTGGGTTTTAACCGGGGCGGTCCACCTCTGAAATGCGATGTCCTAACCCGAAAAATGGGAGGGCGCCCTGGGATGGGCGGCCGGCAATCGGGTGGCCCTTTACATAGCGGGGGCTTGACAGGGTGTGGCACGGAGGCCTTCTCGGAAAAAAAATCCCCAGCAAAAGGCATCCAGGGGGACTTCCCGCTGGCCCCGGGGAAATACCCCGCAGGGGAAAAGCCCTCAAATCGTCATTAAAAGGGGAGGCCTCCCAGTCCCTGCCAGGGAAGCACCCGTACCCCAGGGCTCTTTTGCGGGGGGGTCCGGGGGAAAAATTACATTGGACGATTTCCCGGTGCTGCCAGCAGTCTCGGCTTTCGCTATGACCCTTTCTTCTCCGCTCCCACCCCCGAAATTGGGCTTGGGCGTGCTGCTGATGAGATCAACCCGCAGCTGAGGGTTTAAAAGGGGTGGGGTACCGTTTGGGGGGTGACTTTTTTCTCCGGGCGAAAAACACAGGGCAATGGTGGTTTCTCGGTTCCCCGCTGCCCGGGGGAGCAGTGGAAGGGGGGGCTGTGGTTGGTGGCTTCCTCCCCCCCCAGGAAGCCCTTTAAGGTTTGGGGGGTAGAGGTGGAACCGGGGGCTTTAAAGGGTTTGGGCGGGCCCCATTTTAAAAACATTGAAAAAAGGCCTTTTCAAAGGGTCCTGCCCCCGCGAAGGGTAGCCAGCTTCCCCGACCCGGGGAGGGAAAATTTTTTTGCTCTACAAGGCCCAATCGGCCTTACTTAAGGGGTTTCGGCCCCCCTCTCCGGATGTCCCGGGGCAGCCTGCACATTTGGAGGGGGGAAAAAAGCATCCAGCGTCGGGGCCCTGCGAATGGTGGATGCTGCAGACCCCCCAAACCTACCAAACCCCGTTCGGGGCCGGTAAGTCCTCTCGACTCACTGGGAAAAACCCCAGGGACGTCGCCGCGCTTGTGGTATTCCCCAAAGCACCGGTGCAGGGAAATGTCCCCACCTGGCGGGTTAAGACAGCTTCCGGAATCACCACGCGGGAAAACCCCGGGAAAAAACGGTGGGTTTCCCGTGGTGAGGGAGTGGGGGGGTGCCGCTTTTCCCTTTTCCAAACCCGCCCCCAAAAGCACCCTTTGTGGGCCCCAGTCTTTAGGATGGGGGAACCTTTTTAAAGGCCGCCGTCCCCCCCCATCCAAAGGGTGAACAAAAAAGTGAAAGTTGGCGGGCCCAAACGGTTTGGGGACTGTCAAAAGCCGGGCCCGCCCGAGCTATGATTTCCCCTGAAACTAGTTTACAGCCAAAAGTGCCTCAACAAAAACCCTTTTGTGATGCTTAATGTTTTTAATTGGGAAAATTTTCCCTCAAAACCACCTTCATAATTTGTTTTGAGTGGGGGTTTTGGGTTCCCCCCCCCAAACCTTTTGAGGAGGGATTTTTGTGGGAATAGGGGAAATGGTTTTAGGGTGGATATATAATTTAAGGTTAAAAGGGTATAATTAAGGTAATTTTAAATAAATGATTTGTACTGGGATAGGATAAAAAAAATCTTTACGTGCTATTTAAACCTTTTTTCAACTTTAAAAAATTAAAAACCTTGGTTTTAGGCGGGGGGCATTTGGGTGCCGCCCCTTAGTTTTTTAGGCCCCCTGTAATTTGTCAAAGTGGGGGATAGGGAAGGTGCGGGGATTTGCTACCGCCCCCACGGGAAAAATCCCGTTCCCTCCAGACCCTCCCCTTTAATACATCTCCTACTAATATACGTGCTTGTATAAAGAAAAGATTTGTACATATAAGTATAAACCAATAGGACTGTGTTAAAATACAACACACTGATGATAGCCCTGCGTCAGTAACTTGGTGTGAAAACCCACTTGACGCCAACAAAGTACTTGTCTCCACCTTCGCTTTTGTCAATCACGGGCGGCCTCGATCCCGGCGACCACATCGGATCACAAGACCATGCAGTGTTGATGAAAATCTACAGCCCATTTCAACCCACTATCCACCGATAAGTATCCTAGTTAGTTGATTAGCTGGGGTAATGTGTCGGGAGATAGAACATGGGTTTGATTGATTAGGTAAGAGCCTCATATTAAATATGTATGCGATATAAATCACCAGATATTTTGGTGCCCCGAGTAGAGGAATATTGATGTTCATGTGATTCAAGGTGGTCGTTGTGAGGTGAGATAATTATGGGCCTACCACAATTGCTGGTTATGGGGCTGGAGGCGGGGTGCTTCGAAGCGTCAAGAATGACTCAGGTGTTCAACTATCACATGCCATCACCCTGTGGTAGTAGATAGCATCAGAGGTTACGTACTAGTTAGTTGTAATAAATAAAGTGGGGGTTGGTCATAGGCCTGGTTATGCGCCTTGTTAGGCCAGCCAACAGCGCTTCCCGCATTTAGATAATAATTACTTATCAACTAATAATTATAGTAACGTAATCTTGCATTTAATATTTTATTTGAGTTAATTAACTAGATTATGGCGAAGTTAGCTAAGCTTTCATTATTTTTTATCAGCTAAGTTAGCAATGCTCACAAGGATTTATAATAAATGTGAGGACGCAATTAAGGCAATTCCTATTGATTATATTAATTTAAAGACAGGTCTACCATTGCTAAATGAGCAATGGGAAAAATATGAGGAGGCTTACTGCCTATATGAAGTTCAATTAAGACGAGTTGGGGACAAAGAAATTATTCAGCAATGTGTTATCAATCATGAACACGAATGTCAAAGATGACTCGATAAGGTAATTGAATATGAGGAATTACTGGAGTGTGCTCATATTTCATCAACAGCTATAGCTTCTTTAACCCAAAGTTTGCAAGGTATTAAGCAGGAACCCTCCCACGGGGAGATCACGATTATTACGCTTGAGGGTAATCAGCTATATCAGCCACCCTCAGAGTTTAAAGATCCCTCCTTAGTGGGTAGTTATCCTGCACCTGTTACGCAAATCAAACAGCCTGTAATTACGATTCAAACTTCTCAGCCTGCCAGTAAACCACTTAGACCTACTCAAATAATAGATACAAACCTTAGCCGTATACTTACTTAACCTTACCTTATAACCTTTATACAAACTATATCCAGGGCGACTTCTAGTGAAGTACGAATAATAAAGTGTGTCTTATGTGAGGGGGAACATACGCCCTCCACATGTAATATCTATTCAGATTGTTACACGAGAGTTGAAAGGTTAATGCGCCTTGGTAATTGCCCTAACCTGTCTCCCTGGTAACATGCTTCAAATGCATGCCCCAAAAAGCTTAAGAAAATTGTAGGAAATGAAAAAATCCGTTCAAACATCGCTCTTTGTCCTAACAGTGATAATAACTCAGACCCTACAGTAGTTAAAATGGCAGTCACTAATAAGAGTAGTTCAGCAGCTGTTCCCACTGCGGATTTGAATGTCTATAATAATATAAGCGAAAGTGTGTCTGTCTGTCTGTCTGTCTGTCTGTCTGTCTGTGTGTGTGTGTGTGTGGTATAGGTTCCGCCCCCCGTGGGGCAATCACCTCATGGCACATTTTGGAACCGGGTTGACCAGGGGAGGTCATAAGCCCACTTATGAGATGATTCGATCACTTTTTTTTTTTTTTTTTTAGCAGCCTATTAGCGATAATTGTGAAAAAAAAAATGGGTTGCGAGAATTGAGGAAACCTTGATGTAGGGTGAGGGGTAATGGGAAAATGAAGGGGTGGGTGATGGGTAAGGGGTGTGGGGTGATGGGGGAGGAATGGGGGGGGGGTGATGGTGGGGGGTGGGGAATAGGTGGAGAGTGATGGGTAAGGGTAAATAAAACAAAGTGTGTCTGTCTGTTGTCGTTGGTGTGTGTGTGTGTGGTGTGTGTCTGGTATGGGTTTCCGCCCTGTGGCCAATCACCTCATATGAAACTTTTTTGGAACCGGTTGCCAGGGAAGGTTTTAAGCCCATTTATAGATTCTGATCATTTTTTTTTTTTTTTTTTAGCAGCCAATTAGCGAAAAATTGTAAAAAAAAAAGTGGGTTGGAGAATTGGGGAAAAATTTTGATGTAGGGTGAGGGGGAAATGGGTAGTGAATGGGTGGGGGAGGGAAATTTGGGTGTGGGGTGAGGTGAGGAAGGGGTGGGGGGGTGATGGGGGGGGGGTGAGGGGGAGGGGTGGGGGAATGGTGGGGGGGTGATGGGAAACATAATAATATAAGGAAATGTGTCTGTCTGTCTGTCTGTCTTCGTTGTTGTTGGTTGTGTGGTTAGGTTCCCCCCCCGTGGGCATCACCCATTGGCAAATTTTTGGGGGAACCGGGTTGCCCGGGGGAAGGTCAAAAACCCCACGTATGAATATTCGATCACTTTTTTTTTTTTTTTTTTTTTTTTTAGAACCCTATTAGCGAAAATTGTAAAAAAAAGGGGGGTTGCCGAGAATTTTGGGGAAAAAATTGGTGGTGATGGGTAATGGGTGATGAATGGGTGGGGTGATGGGAATGGGTGTGGGTGATGGGTGATGAATGGGGGGGGGGGTGAGGGGTTGGGGGGTGATGGGGTGAGGGGTGGGGGAATGGTGGAGGTGGGGTATGGAAATATAACGAAAGTGTGCTTCTGTCCTGTTTTGTGTGTGTTGTGTTTTTGTGTGGTGTGTTTTTGTGTGGTTTGGTATGGTTTCCCCCCCCCTGTGACCAATACCTCATATAAACATTTTTGAACCGGATTGCCGGGGGGAAGGTTTTTTAACCCCATTTATGAGTGATCTGATCACTTTTTTTTTTTTAGCACCCAATTAGCGAAAATTTGGAAAAAAAAAAGTGGGTTGCGAGAATTGAGGAAACCTTGATGTAGGGGAGGGGAAATGGGTGAGTAAATGGTGGGTGTGGAATGGGGGGGGGGGTGATGGGTGAGTGAATGGGTGGGGGGTATGGGTTGGGGGTGAGGGGTGGGGGGTGAGGGAATAGGTGGGGGGTGATGGGAAATGGTAAAAAAAGCGAAAAGTGTGCTGTCTGTCTGTCTGTCTGTGTGTGGTGTGTGTGTGGTGTGTGTCGGGTAAATTCCGCCCCCCTGGGCGCAATCACCTCATATGGCCTTTTTTTTGGAACCGGTTGACCGGGGGGAGGTTTTAACCCAATTATGAATATCCGATCACTTTTTTTTTTTTTTTTAGAAAAGCCTATTACGATAATTGTGGAAAAAAAGTGGGTTGCGAAAATTTGAGGAAACCTTGATGTGGGTGATGGGTAATGGGTGAGTGAAGGGGTGGGGTGATGGGTTGGGTGGGGGGTAGGGTGAGTGAAGGGGTGGGGGTGTGGGTTGGGGGGTGATGGGTGGGGGTGAGGGAAAAAGGTTGGGGGGTGAGGGAAGGGGTTAACGAAAGTGTGTCTGTCTTCTTTTCGTCTGTCTGTTGTGTGTTGTGGTGTTTTTGTGGTGTGTGGGGCGGGTAAAAAATTTTCCCCCCCCGTGGCGCAATCCCTAAATTGAAACATTTTTTGAACCGGGTTTGCCCAAAGGGAAATTTTAACCCCCAAAATTTGAGATACCCACACTTTTTTTTTTTTTTTAGCAGCCTATTAGCGATAATTGTGAAAAAAAAAGGGGGTTGGGGAAAATTGAGGAAACCTTGATGTAGGGTGAGGGTAATGGGGAGTGAATGGGTGGGGATGGGTAATGGTGGATGTGAGGGGTGGTGAATGGGGGGGGGTGAGGGGTTTGGGGGTGATGGGTGATGGGTGAGGGAATAGGGGGGGGGGTGATGGGTAAGGGGTTTGAGTGAATGGGTGTGGGGTGTGGGTAAGGGGTGGGGAAAGGGGGGGGGTGAGGGAAAGGGGTGAGTGAATGGGTGGGGGGTGATGGGAAAGGGGTGAGTGAATGGGGGGGGTAATACATACTTTCTCATCCATGATTCGGGAAAAGTTAGAAGGGGCATCTGAGAGTCCGTTTTTGGTGGGCCAAAGGCCACCAAACCAGATGGGGGGGGGCCGAAGGCCCCCCACCAATAGCCTCCCGGAGTACCAAAAGTCCCCCCGGGGCGGTTTGGGGCTAGTGACCAAATGGTCATTCAGTAAATGTAAAAAACGATTTTTTGACAGGGTGCCAAAGATCCTTCAAAACAGGGAGTAGTTTTTTATTAAACTACCCATCTATAAAATATAACGAAAGTGGTCTGTCTCTTGTGTGTGTGTGTTGTGTGTGTGTGTGTGTGTGTGTGTGTGTGTGGTGTGTGTGTGTGGTTGGGGGTTCTGCCCCCCGTTGGGAACCCCCCATAGGGGCACAGTTTGAAAAACCGGCTTGCCGGGGGAAGGGTTTTAAGCATACTTATGAGATATCCACATTTTTTTTTTTCTTTTTTTTTTTAGTACCCTTTTAGCGAGAATTGTAAAAAAAAGTGGATGCGGAATTGGGAACCTTGATGTAGGGGGGGGGGTAGGGGAGTGAATGGGTGGGGTGAGGGGTATGGTTTGGGGGGGTGAGGGGAGTGAATGGGTGGGGGGGGGGTTTGGGGGGTGATGGGTGATGGGGAGGGAATAGGTGGGGGTGAGGGGTTTTAGGGGTGGGGGAAATGGGTGTGTGTTGAGGGGTAATGGGTGAGTGAAGGGTGGAGGGTGTGGGTAGGGGGGAGGAATGGGGGGGTGATGGGTGAGGGTGAGGGAAAGGTGGGGGTGAGGGGTAAGGGGTGAGTGAATGGGTGTGTGGTGAGGGGGTAATGGGTGAGTAAATGGGTGGGGGTGGGGTAAGGGTGAGTAAAATGGGGGGGGGTGAGGGAATGGGTGAGTGAAGGGGTTGGGGGTGATGTAAAGGGGTTTTGGCTTTAAATACATAATTTCTACTTCTGATTTCAGGAAAGTTAGGGGGGGCTATCTGGAGGTCTGTGTTTTTGGTGGGCCGAAGGGCCCCACCAATACCCTCCGCAGGAGCTACCCAAAAAAGCCCGCCGGGGGGCGGTTTTGCGGTAAAAATTAATAAAGGGTACTTAACCATACCCGGGTTTTTCCTGCCAAAAAGGGAAGTAAAAACCTTTTGCATAGTTAAACCCCCTTGGCCCAAATTGGGGAAGTTTATAAATGTGGGGTTTAGCTGCTGAAAGTTAAAATTTTGGTATCAGTTTAAACTTTTAATTTGGACAAAAAGCCCACGCTAAAAGGGTGAGGGAAAAGGGTGTTAAACTATTAGTAATACCTTCCGGGGGTTGGGGCCCTTTCCAATTAAAAAATGGGAGCCATTATTTTGGGCTTTAAACCTTTAAGGGAAAGGCCCAAAAAAAATTTCCCAAAACCGCCCTTAATGTTTCCCCATTGCGGGTTTGGAATTTAATAAGGGGGGAACCCCCCCCACAACCCATAAAAGCCGAAAAAAACAGGAGAGTATTTCCTAGCATCCCACAACCCCTATTTAATTTCCAAAAAATTGGGAAAAACCACCTTTTTTTTTTGCCCCACCCAAAAAGTGAGGTTTTTGGGGGAAAGTGATTTTTATTCCCAAAATTTAAATTATTGCCACAAATGAAAACCCTTTAAATAATGTTCGCGAGGAGATAAAAACCTAAAATTTTGAACACGGGATTAGGGTTTTAAAAGGGCCCCAAACCTGGCTGAAAGAGTGTAAAAATTGATCCTATACATTTTTCCACTCCAGTCAGTTTATCTGTAGATATAAAAAGGGGAACCAAATTGTTTCCCAGACCCTGTGATAGAAATAAAGGTTTTTTCCAAGGGAAACCTCATTAAGACTACTAATAAGCCCTTTTTCCCAACCCCTTAAAGGGAAAAGGGGTTTTTATCCTTTGGGGGTTTTTGGGGGAGCAAAACATTACAGAACTTTTTTTTTCCCTTTAGGAATTTTCACCCCAGCCTTTTTTGGGCCTCAGCCAGCCCCCATGGGAACAAATTAAAAAAAGATTTAGGTCTGAAAACCTTTGGGCATGGGGGGCAAATTAGGTGCCCGAGGTCGAATTTGAAAGCTGATTTTCCCCAAAACCCCCCCCTCCCATCCCATAACCCTAAATTCCAAAAACCCGCCACCCATCAAATTAAAATTTTTTTTTGGTGAAAATATCACAGGAACTCATTAACATGGGGGAAGGGTTTTACAATTTAGACAATCAGGTGTCTTTTTGGATAAATCCTGGAAAGACGGCAGTAAAATATTTCTAAAATCTCCTAAATAAATATAATAATCTGGTGTAGCTAGCCCCTTTATCTAGGTCCCCCCTGAATTTTCCCGCTGAATAAATTATTAGCTCCAAAAACCCATTTGAGGTAAATGGATATATACTGGGGGATACTAAAACCATCGGAAAAATAGCTCTCCCCCCCCCCCAATTTTATTTTTGGTCAGCAAAATTCACTTTTAAAACTCTATCAGGGCTTTTTAATTTTAAATACAAAAGCCCCAAGGGCCAAAAACCACTAATCAAATTTCCGGGGGGGCCGGGGTTGGCCTGGGGTGTGTCAAAATAAAGGCGGAATTTCCCCAGTTTTCGGGGCCCCGCCCCCCCCCAGTGGGGAAAAATTATCCATCAACCCCCTCTCAAAATTGGTAAGTGGTGGTTTTTGTTTTCCCCCCCCCCCCCCTTTGTGATTGGGTTTTTTTTCCGCTCTCATAGGGGGTGCGTATGGGGAAATATAAAATAATTAAAATGGTAAGGGGTAAAAATTAAAGGGAAATTTTAAATTAAATGATTAGTATTGGGAAAAGGATAAATTATATTCTCGGGTGCAAATTAAAATCATTTGCAACTTAAATAATTAGCCCTTTTGGTTTGAGGCGGGGGTCTTTTGGCTCCCGGGCCCTTTTTAATTCTGGGCCACCTGTTTCGTCCGTGACATAGGGAAGGGGGCGGGGGGGACGCTTACCCCCCCCTCCCTGAATTAAAATCAGTTCCCCCCCCCCCAACCCCCCCTCTCGCCTTAATAACCCCCCATCTTTTACAAAATATACGTGCTTTATAAAGAAAATTTGTAAAATATAAGTATAAACCAAAAAGGATTTGTTTAAATACCACACGATGTAGCCCTCCTCAGCAACTTGGTGTAAAAACCCCCTTAAACGCCAACAAGTCTTGTCTCCACCCTCCGCTTTTGTCAATCCGGGGCCCCCGACCCCCGGCCCGACCACATGGGACCAAAGACCATCGGTGTTGATGATAACCTACACCCTTTTTAAACCCACTATCACCCGATAAAAAATCCTATTAGTTGATTAGCTGGGGAAGGGTGTCGGGAGTTTGGGGAACTGGGTTTTGATTGATTAGGTAAGAACCTCATATTAAATATGTATGTGACATAAATTCCCACAATAATGTTAGTTTTTTAGGTCTTTGTATTTGTGTATATAACTATATTTACTTGCCCTTAAGATAGGTAGCACACGACAGTGCACCTTTGGGCTTCATGTATATGTATGTTTAAATAAAAAAGAAAGAAAAAAGAGAGAGAGAGAGAGAGAGAGAGAGAGAGAGAGAGAGAGAGAGAGAGAGAGGAGAGAGAGAGAGAGAGGGAGGCTTGGAGGGAGAGAGAGGGAGGTTTGCAGTGTTGAGCCATTCCGATAAGCCACGCGTAAGCCAGCTCGTCAATATGATGGCTCTTTCATCCCCTCCATGGCGTTGTCACCGTCGAGCTTGAGCCTGAGATGGACAGCGAGACACTGGGCTTGAAGGGTGAGGAAGGAGAGCGGAGGGAAAACACGTAAAAGAATGTATAGAAAAGACTAAAGAATGCAAAACAAGAGTAGTAAGGTTACATCTCAAGTGTGGGGAAAGAGACCGGCAGTAAAAAGAATGTAAAGAAGACAAAAAAATACAAAACAAGAACATTATGAATTCTTCGGTGGGAAAAGACGAATGTATAGAAAAAACAAATGAATACGAAACAGGAACATTATAAATTATCTGGCGGGAAGACTTTAAAGAATGTATAAAAATGATTCAAGAATATAAAACACGAACATTAAATTCTCCTCCACTTTCTCTAATTCCCATTTCTAATTCCTTTACCTGTAATGTTCTCTACAAGACAGGTAATAAGTGGGTCAGGTAAGAGGCAAAATTTTGAAGAACTGAACACAATGACGAGAGAAAGAGAGAAATTAATAGAGAATGTATGACGATAAATCCTCACCGTTAATCCCAGACTGCATGGCGTCCTGCGTGTTGGAACTAGACGACACTATATGAAAGAAAGGAGAAAACACGACATTAAGAAGGGAAGTAAGAGCGGTGGTGAGCGAAAAGTTACGGAACGGTAAAGGAAATGCAAAATTGAGAGGAGTGAGTCACGAAGAGAGTAAAAAGATGCGAAACAAAAAATTAAATACGATATAGGGAAAATTAGTAGGCGAGGGAGTGAGTGAAAAGTTACGAAACAAATAGGAAAATAAATAGCAAAGTAATAAGTAGCTAAGGAAAAATGTGGAAAGATGCGAAAATTATGGAATCATTTAGTGATTTGGAAAAACAAACGGGAAAGAAAAGTAAGGAAAATATTTTCATGTTAAAGGATATGATAAAATATAGAAACAAAAAAATTTAAAGACCAATGGAAAAGATAATAACAAAAAATATTCGTGAACTTTCAAATAAAAGAAAGCAAAAGTGGAAAAAATATATCCATGAATGCAAGAAATTTAAAGGAAACTGAAACACGAGTAATAAGAAGAAAAATTGGCCGAAAAAAAGCAACAATTGTGTAAAACATCTTCACTTAAATACACGATCAAATTTAATTTATGAACATGTATAATCTTCACTTTCTCTTATGCTAAGCTGTGTGTGTGTGTGTGTGTGTGTGTGTGTGTGTGTGTGTGTGTAATTAAGAAGCTGAGCAACAAAGCAGCCTTTAAAACGAGACAAATGAACATGCAATTAAACGAGACGAGTGGTTGAGAGTTACAGCTCTCTCTCTCTCTCTCTCCTCTCTCTCTCTCTCTCGTCTCTCGTCTCTCTCTCTCTCTCTCTCTCTCTCCTCCTCTCTCCTCCTCTCCTCTCTCTCTCTCTCTCTCTCCTGTCTCGTGTTAGTTTTAAAATGTGTGTAGTAAAGGGATATGAGTAGAAGGGAGATGAAGAGAAAGAGAGAGAGAGAGAGAGAGATGAGAGAGAGGAGAGAGAGAGAGCGAGAGAGAGAGAGAGAGGAAAAATAGAGAGATAGAGAAAGAGAGAGAGAGAGAGAGAGAGAGAGAGAGAGTGTACGCATGTATATGCGTGTACATATGTGAGGAAAGATATACATGAAAATTCCACACACACACACACACACACACACACACACACACACATACACACACACACACACACACACACATACACACACATACACACACACACAGTGGCGGCTCGTGGCATAGGGCTACGGAGCTGCAGCACCCCCAGACACTCACTGCCAGGTGTATGATGTCTTTAGAGACACAGCAGAATTGATACACTACTAACAAATATATCATAATAAAAAGTCATTTAAGGTTATTTTCAATACGTTACTAAGTGACTTTTCATTAAAACCAGACCTAAATGGAAGTTACTCTCATATTTGCTGTACGATTCATGTCCTGGGGCTGCCCCCGCGCCCACTTGTAACGCCAAGAGCTGCAGCCGTGCAGCTTTTTAGTCTCGTCCCCCAGCTTTTAGTCTCGTCCCCAGTGCGTGTAGACGGTGTGCATAGTGACGGCGGGCGGCGGCAGCAAAATCAAGCGGTACTGACTTTATTTTCAAGTAATACTGTAATTCTACCATCACCACCTCAGCAATCCCCTCTACTGCCAACACTACCACCCCTACCATCCCTTCTACCACCACCACTACTACCATGCCCTGAAATCCGTAAACATCAACTACAACTCATACATGAGATAGGTAAAATGTATGTATCCTACTGTTGTGTGAAGCTGCAGTCCCCCCTTTTATTTTATCACGAGCCGCCACTGCACACACACACACATACACACACAATAGTAGTAGTAGTAGTGGTAGGGCGAGGCGACGCGCCCCCCGGAGTATGCCTCCAATGATTGATTGATTGATTGATTGAGATAAAATCCCTCCCTGTCGAATACTATTGAGCGTCTTAAATGGCAATGAAAAGGAACTACCCCACTTGACAGTAAATTCATGGGTAGTGTACCCGTATATTAATAAGTTTACAATGTACCCAGGTGTATCCCTGACGAAAAGTTATTGAAGAGCTTCCAGTAATAATGATACTGTCAAATGCTTAGCTGTACAGACGGACGGACGGACGGACGGACATTCGGTGAATTATAGTAAGATTACGGGTAACGTTTGCTGTTAATAATACAAATTATTAAATAGAAAATATATATAATATTAGTGATAATAATAGTGATGTTTATTAGTAATGGTAATGATGATGATAGGATGATGATAAAAAAAAAAAAAATAATGACAAAACAAATACTGTAATGTAAGTAATGATCACAATGATAATGAAAACAAGTTCTGCAGGCGGTCACTCCAGCGCGGGAAATTACCGGTGGAGGCGGTCACTCCACGACGGCCTCGCAAGTCCGCCACACGGCTTAACGGCGGCATGACACTCCAGCACACTGGTCTTACTGCCCTTGACATGCAGCCTGCGGCGTGCTGGATCCTGGAGGACCTGGACGGAGTAGCGGCCTCGCAGGTAGTGGAGGAAGCACTCCCCAGGCCCCGCCAGCCGCTCCACGAATCGTCGCAGCACCAGGAGTCTTTGCCGCACCAGGCGGTTGGCCTCCTCGTCCTCCTCTCCGTCAGGACTTGGCTCACTCACGGGGTCTGCGTCAACCCTCTTTGAGATCTCGGCTTGCACTGTCCCGCCATGTGCGGGCAAGGCTAGTGCCTTCCGTGTCACTGCAAGGCGGCCGTCATCG
This sequence comes from Chionoecetes opilio, assembly GCA_016584305.1. Taxonomy (NCBI): domain Eukaryota; kingdom Metazoa; phylum Arthropoda; class Malacostraca; order Decapoda; family Majidae; genus Chionoecetes; species Chionoecetes opilio. Next base: position 123,765 of record JACEEZ010020422.1, on the reverse strand, counting down.
TGAAAGCGGACGTACCTGCCTTGCCGGGTCATCAAGCCGTTATGGGTTATCACAACGAGGACGCGTCGCTGCAGTGGGAAAAGAGGTGTTTCCATGCAGTGTTGTGTCTCACTGAGACACAAAGTGACGGTCTGCTTCCAGCAGCAACAAGGCGTTGCTTACCTGCTCTTTCCGGTGGTGGTGTTGCGCCAGGGCGTGCCGGACCCAGGGGAATCCTGCCCCCAGGGCCACAGACACACCCACATCCACAACACACACGGCCACCACGAACCAGAACACAAACATCTTGTGTTCTTGTTCGGCCTGCTGGACCTGCCTCCTCAGGCAGGCCAGCCGTTCCTTGCTGCCCACCACCAGGGGCAACACTTCCAGCCAGCTGTCACCCAGGGGGAAGCCGCACTCTCCAGAGGGGTCCCTCGGGGAGGCCAGCCACGAGGCGGCGGCCAGGCGCCCCCCTCACCTTCCCCAGCAGGGTGGTGTGGGATCCCACGTCCCGCCACGCCCGCATCGCCTGGCGCAGCTTGTCGCCCTCCAGCACCAAGCCCCTCAGCACGAGGGTGATCCCGACGAGGATGCAGGAGATTTTCTACATCATTTTATCACCATCATTGCACACGTAGTTTCAAGTCCGCTGGGTGAGAGGTTAGCTTAAACAAGTGTCATTTAAACCTTCAATTAAATATTACTTCAGCCATTACTATTGTTACGAACTTTCCTACCTTCTACCTCCCATGTCCCCGTCGTAACCAACTTACTAACAGGTTCGGCGTCTGTGTGGGATTACAAGTCACTCCGGCCCCTAGTCACTCCGGCCCTCCGTCACTCCGGCCCCCACCCTGGTCACTCCGGCCTACCACCCTGGTCACTCCGGCCTACCACCCTGGTCACTCCGGCCGCCAATAAAATATTAAGCTATGTTGGTGGAAACTGGAAAGTGATATTGCTTATTCTGCAATGCTGCCACACACCAACACTAATACTTTAGATTGGCTATAAGGAACATAGTAATAGGCTTTCACTTCATTAATTTATTACGTACCATAGATAACACTAAAGTCGCCAGGACAACGTTTTTTTCGATGTACAGACGTGTGGTGGCGTTCATACTTACATTTCTACATCCATGATTTCAGGAAAGTTAGAAGGGGCTATCTGGAGAGTCTGTGTCATTTTGTGTATTCATCTGTGTCATATTATGGCTATAAATGAACAAATTACAAAAATATCTACAAAGTGGCTACCAACAGTCAAGTCGCCATCTAGTATTTATTTACTGAGTGTCGTACCGCTGTCGTCGTCGCCCGTAAAAAACCGCGTAGCGAAGTTGTAAACCGTCTATACTTGCAGACACCAAGCATAAAACAACGCTGAAACAGGGTAGATTATACAGTCATGATATAAACTACTGTGTATCATCTTCAGTGGCACATAAAAATCAGTAGTGATGCTATAATTCGAAATATTTGGCGGCTGGCGACATGACTGCAGGTGGCGACTTTACTGTTATCTACGGTAGTGTTTAGTGTCCTCCCGCTGTCGTCGTCGTCCGAAAAAAAACGAGTAGTGAAATTAGCCTGGCATGTTAGTGCCTTGCTTCTTACGCTGCAGCGCCAAGTGTACTTGCCATCATGCTGAGTTTTCTTCCTTCCTAAGGCCTTTTTGTTATAGGTATAGCCTAAGGAATCTACCATAAGGGTCTTTCCTCCTCTCGTAGCACGCTCGACGAGTTTATAGGAAATTTTAAGCTCTTCGCCTACACCAGGCACCTCAACAATTGCGTCATCAGCTATTACATCTTCACATTCATATGGAATTGCTGGTCGGGTGCTAAAGTCGGGGACAGGCGTAACCTCGACGTCATCACGAGTCTCCAAGGTCATGTCTTCCTCATACGCATCTGGGGGATACGCATCATACTTCACTATACCATCACTGTCATCACTATACCAGCACTATGTCATCATCACTATACCATCACCTATTACTGTTACTGTTACTTGGTACTGTACCTGTGACATCTGGCAGCGAGCACTCTCCACAGTACCACTGTTGGTCTCGAAGTTCCCCGCGTACCATACGACGGTAATCCTCCTGAGTAATAGTATTTGTGCAAGTTCGGTGTTGCCACCGGTTACACCCATCACACTGTAGCGCCTGCTGGCGTGCACGGACTTTAGAGGAACAAGCAATACAAGGAAAGGGAGCCATGGTCAGAATGTGACTCTGTGCAGGGTTATGCTCATAAGTAACTTTGTTTCATATTAATTCCAGTAATTTTGTTCTTCGAGCTTCGAAACTCTTTGAGCTTCGGTTCATCAGAAAACAGTTCGTCAGAAGCATCCCAGGTATCGAATCCTGAGAGTGAATCTCGTGAGTGGTCGTTGCTTAACCTTCGAGTTTCGAGACAAACAGGGTTCAAACAGTTCATCAGAAGTATCCCAGGTATCGAATCCTGAGAGTGAATCTCGTGAGTGGTCGTTGCTTAACCTTCGAGCTTCGAGACAAACAGGGTTCAAACAGTTCATCAGAAGCATCCCATATCACACAAAACGTAAGTTAGTCAAAGCCTTCGTCAGAAAGGCATTGACTAATGGTTAGTCAATGCCTTTTATCGTGTACACGAACTATTCTTACTTCTGTTTATCAAAGATTTACTCATTGTGAAATATTTGGAATACAACACTGATTCTGTACCAATGCACTAATGATCATGATAATATATTATAAGTCTTAAAACGACGGTTCTTTAAAAGCATTTATTCATATTGCGACGCTTGGCATTTCTCCTCCGAAATATTGCCAAGTAGCCTACCACATTTACTTCAGTTGAAAACTGATGAAGCTAAAATAAATATTTGGCGCAAATGTGATTTGGTTCGGTTAGACATGCTGCAGAGAAGAAAGAGATACTGAGAAGAGAATATCCATCATTATCATGGCTAAGCAGTGTGCCCTGTGCAGAGCAAGGCAAAGGATTATACGGTAAGTAATAATTTTTTTTCTCTGAATTGGTTCTTGAAATAAGTATAGTATTAATTAATTAAGGAAGCATGACAAATAAAATAAGAGTTGTGAAGAGCAGAGTATTGCGCATCATAGACGTCAATTGTTCGCTTGTTTTGCTTTGGGTTAAATACTTGAATAGTGCCGCAGGGCAGCTGCCACGCCTGTGATAGCATCATTGGACATCACCAGGGCTCATAGTGTTCCCCAAGGGATCCTCGCAGCCCTAAACAATAGCAGCAGCCAGCATAATAGTGGCGAGGCCAGCCAGACTCACGGCACTCATGGCAACACGGCTGCTGACCTGGATATCCTGCCGCCCTTCGCCTCCCTTCGAGTCCCTTGCTATACACATCCCTCACCTTCCCTTGCAGTGAACCTTTCTATTCCACGATCAGTGTATGTATTGGTACATTTATTGGTAAATTGGTTTTTCTGTAAGGCATTTCTAAGTATGTCAGTTCAGTATACCACCATGGCAGTTTATGTTGGTGTTGTATTGTGCTGTGAGGATCTCTTGGGGAACACTATAAGCCCTGATCATGTCCTATGATGCTATAACAGACGTGGCAGCTGACCTGCCTTCTTTAGGAAGGCACAGGTGAGGCGGATGACAGCGTGTTGCCGTGAGGGGGGGACGCCCGCCTGTCGCCAGAATCACTAAGGCGGTATAAGTACAGGTAATATTCTAGTGTCCTTTCCTGCCCTTATTAGTGGAGAGGTTATCCATGAAACCTTCACAAGTTCCTTCAGATACCTCTAAAACGTAATTATAAAGTGTGTGGTAAAATTTTGTTAGGTTACCGGGAGGGTCGAGGAATATGGAGGAGAGGGGTGCAGTCAGTTCGTACATAAGCTATTTCGTACACTAAAAAGTTGCGTAGTCTATATGAAACCATAGTCGTTTCGTACACTCAGCTCAGAGTTGAACTTGACTATATAGTCAAGAATTTGACTATATTTCAAAGAAGAAGAAAACTTCCATGGTTCAATTTTCATATATTTGGTGTTAAGATATTTAAAACTAAATAACGTAATTTGTGTTCAGTTTGCAAAGATAAGTATCAGCAATATATTTCCATCCCCCTGATCTTTTAGCGTTGAAGGACAAATCGCGAACTAAGTAGATTGTCCTTCATTCCTACCCTGTAAACATGTACACATTAATCTAACATTGTATTTTTTTCTAATCTCAAGTTGTTTCAGCTTTAATAAAGATGTATTTCTATAATCATGTATTATATCCTTATTAACTTAATCCTGTTATTTTTCCTTTAATGCATATTTTTCGCTTTAAAGACAAGTAAAGTAGACAATGTTAACATGAATAAAAATTAAAATGTTAACATGAAAAATATGCATTAAAGGAAAAATAACAGGATTAAGTTTATTAAGATCCTTGCTTTAATTTTGAGAAGTACTTATTGGGCAGGAACTTCCACATTGATTTGGGCATCGGAGAAGTTGTTTGTGTACATGTCCCTCTTGCAGCAACAACCTCACCTTCAAGAATGCAAATTTATGTTCATTACGGATCTTATAAAAGGAGGAATTCATGATATTATAATTTTCGATAGCAAGTTACTTTAACTTGCCATAAAAAAATATGATATCGGGAATTCTTCCTTTAAAGATCCATAAAGGACAGATAACTCTAACTGCATTCCTGGAGGTGCAGAGGTACAGCTTTTGCACCTTCTGGAGGGGTGCATAATTGCACCCTATTTGTACAATAGGGTGTAATATTGCACTCTTCCAGAAGGTGCAATAACTGTAGTTTTGAACGTGGGTGCAGCTTTTGCACCTTTAAAGGTGCAAAAGTGGGACATAATTTTGCATCTTTAAATGTGCAAAGTTTCACCCGTAAACATGCATTTGTTGCACCCATATGGGTGCAATAGTGCATCCTTCCAAAAGGTGCAAAAGCTGCACCTATAAAGGTGAAAAAGTTGCACCCCTAAAGGTGCATGTTTTGCACCCATATGGGTGCAAAATCGCACCCAAAATTCCAATTCCAAAAGGTGCAAAAAGTTGCACCCTAGTGTTAAGGTGCAACCTTGCACCCTTATAGGTGCAATATATGTGATATAGTTTTGCACCTTTAAAGTTGCATTTGCTGCACCTATATGGGTTCAAAAGGTGCACCTATAAAGGTGCAAAACCTGCACCCCTAAAGGTGCATTTTTTTGCCCCCCTAAAGGTGCATTTTTTGCCCCCTTAGTCAAATTTACTAATGTGGATACTCAAAACGGTGAACTTGAACTGGTTAGTCATTTTGTTTTGACTAAGACCATACTCGGATTTACTAGGTAGTTACTCAAAAAATGACTAACCATTGTTACTCAGCGTGACTAACTTGGGTTACTCGTTTTAGACCCCATGGCTTTAGTATGCAAAGTTAGTCACCATGACTAACTTTTGTTTTGTGTGCAGGTATCGAATCCTATGATGGGAGCATACCAATCTATCAATAGTGGTGTTCCCCAGGGTTCTGTCCTATCACCCACTCTCTTAATATTATTCATTAATGATAATGTTGCTTCTCTTGCTCTCTTCTACCGTTATTTTCATGCTCACTGCTCTTCTGAACTTGCTAACTGCATGCCTCCCCCCCTCCCGCGGCCTCGCTGCACAAGACTTTCTATTATTTAAAAAAATATATATTTAATTATTATATTTTATTTTATGGTTATTATATTTTTATCAATTTTTTTTTAGCATACGCATAAGCATCAAACTCAAACATACGTTTTTTTTAATATCTAGATTAACATTATAAATGTACACACTTCATGGGCTCGAACACGCAGACACGTACACTCAGCTCTGGGAGGCCGCAGTGACTAGGGTTGAGCCTCTGAGAGGCCGGAGTGGCTGGGGCCGGAGAAACTATGTGCATGGCCTAGCTTACACAACCTGTTTGTACAGCAGTGTTATAATAGTAATGTTGTATGTACAAACAGATTGTATAAGGTAGGCTATGCACATAAGGTAGGAAATGATGGTATGGAGCATATCACTGCATATAATATACTACCATATTAGCTACTGGCATTCTTGTAAGCAGTAATAAATAGAATTAGCATGGCATCTAGGCCAGTCATTTGATATGTGGAATTAGCCATCATATTCCCACTGGCCACTGCGTTATTTTATTGTGTATCTTGCTTCTTTTCAGTGAATGTCTTTCATCTTTTCCAGTTTTCTAAAAAAAAATTATGAGGTTGTATTTTTCCAGTTGTTAGGCTTTTTAATGCTAAAC
>JACEEZ010020422.1:107500-110000 GCA_016584305.1 Chionoecetes opilio | reverse complement strand
GGAAAACAGGGCTGTTGGGCTATTTTTGGGTACCTGTATTAATCGGGGGCCCCCGGAGATGTCTCTGGGTGGTCTCGATTATATAGATGGGGGAAAACTCGATTTTGGGCGCCATTTTTGGTCCCAAGGCCCCTCGTTCACCCAGACCCGGGAAGTTCTAAAGGCATTCCCCCGCTATACATTTATACATTTTAAAAAGGGTTTTTTATTTTTCGGAAATTTTGTTTCATAAGATTATCACATAAAACTAGTAAACACTTTAAAAAAAGTATTATGGACCTAAGAAATATGAGAATTTAAACATTCATTTAAAACTCGTCGTCATGTATACTTTTTGGGACACTTATAAATGCAGATTAAATCACAAATTTAATTAGCTTTCCTTGACATATTTTGTTTTCTGATACATACAATAAAACCTGCAAACATTTAAGGTTAAATAATAAATTTCTCTCTCCCCCCTCTCTCTCTCCCCCGACCGCCCCCCTCTCTCTCTCTCTTCTCTCCTCTTTTCTTCTCTCGTTTTTTCCTAAAAAAGGGAAGGGAGGGGTATGTGAAAAAGAGATGAGTGAGAGTTAGAGAGTAACCAAAAAAACTGTATAACTCTCTCTCTTCCTCTCTCCTCCCCCTTCCCCTCCCCTTCCCCCTCTCTCTCTCCTTTTTTCTCTCCCTTCTCTCTCTCCCTCTTCTCCCTCTCCTCTTCTCTCCCTCTCTCCTCTCTCTCCTTTCCTCTCCCTCTCTCTCTCTTCTCTCTCTCTCTCTCTCTCCTCTCTCTCCTCTCTCTCTCTTCTCTTCCCCCTCTCTTCTCTCTCTCTTCCTCTCTCTCCCTCTCTCCTCTCTCTCTCCTCTCTCCTCCTCAATATATATATATAAAAAAAAAAAAAAAATTAAAATATATATTATTTTATATATATTTGAGAGATAATTTAAAAGGGTTTTTGGGTTTCTTTTTTTCATATCTCTCTTATATCTTTCCTTCTCTTCTCTCTCTCTTCTCTCCCTTTCCCCCCCTCCTCCCCCCTCTCCCTCTCTTCTCTCTCTCTCTCTCTCTCTCTCCTCTCTCTCTCCCTGAAAGAAGAGAGAGAGAGAAAAGAAAGGAGATATGAGAAGTAAACCAAAACCCTTTTTTAAATTCTCTCTCTCTTCCCTCCCCCTCTCTCCCCTTTTCCTTCCCCCTCTCCTCTCTCTCTCTCCCCTCTCTCTCTCTCTCTCTCTTCTCTCTCTCTCTCTCTATATTAAATATAAAAATTTTTAAAATAATATTATTATAATATTATATTATATATATTATATTATTTTATTTAATATATATTTTATTATTATATTATATATATTAATATATATTAATATATATATATATATATATATTATATATATTAATTTCTATATATATATATTTAGAGAGAGAGAGAGATAGAAGAGGGAGAGAGAGAGAAAAGAGAGAGAGAGAGAAAAGAAGGGGGAGAGAGAGAGAAAGGGGGAAGAAGAGAGAAGAGGAGAGAGGAGAGAGAAAAGAGAGAGGAGAGAGGAGAGAGGAGAGAGAGAGAGAGGAAGGAAAAATTATAAAAGGGTTTTTTTTTTTTACTCTCTCAACTCTCACTCATTCTCTTTCATTATATCTCTCTCTTTTCCGGGAGAGAGAAGAGAGAGGGAGAGAGAGAGAGAAAGAGAGAGAGAGAGAGAGAGAGGAGAAGAGGGGAGAGAGAGAGAGAGAGAGAGAGAGAAGAGCGGTCGGGGAGGGAGAGCGGGAGGAAACAATTTATTTTAGTTAACCTTAAAGTTTGCGGGATTATTTTGTATCAGAAACAAATATGTCAGGAACTAATTAAATTCGCTTGATTGAATTTTGCAATCTTTTAAACTTCCCCAAGTTATACTGACGACGAGTTTTAATGAATGTTAAGTTCACATATTTCTTCAGATCCATAAAGACCTTTTTTTTAATGTGTTTACATTTTTTATGTGATAATCTTTTTAGAACGCTTTTTCCCAAGATAACACCTATCCTTTATACATGTATAACATGATATACTGCGGGGTAATGCCTTGAAAACTTCCCCGGGTCGTGGGTGAACGAGGAGGCCTTGGCACCAAGATGGCGCCCAGTAGCGTTTAACATAGGGCCTATGAATGACATTACCCTCTTTATGGCTACGTCACCGCCGCGCTGGTAACACTGGCTGGTTGGGCTACATCACCGCCGCGCTGGTAACATGCTGGGTTGGGCTACGTCACCGCCGCGCTGGTAACACTGGCTGTTGGGCTACGTCCCGCCGCGCTGGTAACACTGGCTGGTTGGGCTACGTCACCGCCCGCGCTGGTAACACTGGCTGGTTGGGCTACGTCACCGCCGCGCTGGTAACATGGCTGGTTGGGCTACATCACCGCCGCGCTGGAAACACTGGCGGGTTTGGGGCTACTCACCGCCGCGCTGGTAACACGGGCCTGGTTGGGCTACATCACCGCCACGCTGGTAACACTGGCTGGTTGGGCTACATAA
>JACEEZ010020422.1:72500-100000 GCA_016584305.1 Chionoecetes opilio | reverse complement strand
GATTCCTGTCAATTTTCGTCTAGGGTCAAAGGTTTCGTCTTGGGTTCGTCTTGCATGTATTTAGCAATGAAAAGAAAGAAACGTCAAACCAGATACAATAGTTCACAAGGGTACATACGTTTTATAACATCACTGCAATAGAGCTGAATATACGGTCACTATGTACAGAACCTTCGCCCTTACAATCTTCATTTCATCCGCGAGTTGCATCAGAGGCATGTGCTTGGAGTTAGTTAGAATGGAACCACTCCATCACTCCAAATGGATTCCAACCTGAATTTTCATGAAGAAAAAACATCCTTAAGGTGCGGCCAGCAGATTGGAACCAATGAGGTTGGAGTTGAGGGGTGAGGAAAAGACGCTACATAAGAGTCATTATTCCGTATTTACTTATGTGTATTGTTCTTAACGACCACGAGGGTGAACCTCCAAGCTATGATCTCTAGGACGGCGTTTCACACCTTAAATACGGCGGGGGTCCATGTTTGACAAACCCATCAGGGTTAAGAAATATCTCAGACCACTGATGGAAGGAGCTACTATTCAAACTCTAAGAAAGACAATGCATCCCAAGAGACAATCCACAACAACAATGCCTTGCCAAGGAGTGTCTGATGCCTCCTCAGCCCCCCAAGCTGGGCCCGCGCGTGTAGCGTGGGCCCGACGCGAGGCCGCCACCAGGGAGAGGCAACAGGCCTCAATGGTCCCTCAGAAGAAGGTCGATGTCCGAGAGCCTGAGGGAAACCATAACGAGAAAATGCATCCGACCCGTCACTATGGTCAACGAAAACCCTGGCGCAACCAGCGACGGGAAGCCTGCGCTGACAGGTACGCCGCGCGGCACCCTCGCATCATGACGCTGCCGTACGAAAATGACGTTGTGATGAAAGCCTGCGCTGACAGGGACGCCGTGCGGCACCCTCGCATCATGACGCTGCCGTACGAAAATGACGTTGTGATGAAAGCCTGCGCTGACAGGGACGCCGCGCGGCACCCTCGCATCATGACGCTGCCGTACGAAAATGACGTTGTGATGACCGACCTTAGCGGGGACGGCGAGTCGTCCGATAATTGGGTCTATGAAAAGTGCGTCACAAGGTTCAATGGATCCCCCGGAGAGTGGGTCTATGACAACGAGGTGACGATGTTTGACGTGAGCGGTGGAGGCAAGTCTAACGGCGAGGATGTCTACGCCAACGAAGTGGGCATGGTAGATGTAACCAGGAAAAGTGATCCCCACGGTAGGAGGGTGTTCGCCAACGAAGTGAGCATAGTAGATGTAACTATGGAAAGTGATCCCCGCGGTAAGAGGGTGTTCGCCAACGAAGTGAGCATAGTAGATGTAACTATGGAAAGTGATCCCCGCGGTATGAGGGTGTTCGCCAACAAAGTGAGCATAGTAGATGTAACTATGGAAAGTGATCCCCGCAGTAAGAGGGTGTTCGCCAACGAAGTGAGCATGGTAGGTGTAACTATGGAAAGTGAGCCCGGCGGTGAGTTGGTCCACCAAGATGACGTCACTAGGATGAAGGTGAGCGGGGAGTGTGAGTTTCGCAGGTCACAAAAGCAAAAGCTGAATTATGAGCAAGAATAAATGCCTACTCGCGCCGCTAAACGTTCTAAGGTAAACTTTAGCTCACCGAAAAGTAATGTAAGGGCAATGGAGGGACAGAGGGTCAACCAGCACTTCAAGGCGGGAATTGAGGCACTTTGCAGTGTGCAGCAGTGGCAGATTCCCGCACATGACAAACCCCCGCGGCCACGACGCCTTCGCTTCAGACTGGATGACGTGCCTTACCCCGTCAAAGACCGGGAATTCCTTTATTATGATTATCATAAGCTGAACATGGGCACGTTGCAACAATGGACTGCCCGCCTCGAGGCGCTGGACAACGACCAGGAGGCGTTCAAGAAAGATGTGCAGGCCATGGCGGCAAGGTGCGGCTTCACCCATTCAGGAGACACGCGCATCACCTTACTATATCAAGAAAGAAAAGAAAGCACGCCTGCGTTAGAGAAAGGCGTTCCGGAAAAACAAAAGTGGCAGGTTCCCTCCCGGTGGGTGCAACGTGTGCCCGTAGAGCGTATTAAACATAACAACGAAGGCACAACATCTACATGTACCGCACTAACAAACTCAACACCGAGGAGATATAGAAATGGTGAGTACCGCCTCAGGCCTCGTTGAGGAACTGCAGCGCTACCAGCAGCCGCTTCTCGTCACACCACGACTCTGACCGTGAGGAGGTTTTGCCCACGATCAGGACCATGGCGACCACCACCGCCACCCGTGGGATTCGAACGTGCCCTAAAAGTACACTAGGGTGGTGAACCGCGGCGAAGAACGCAACGCAGGTAGCAAGGCCGCTGGTAAATGCGGAAACATGGACGCGACGACTCTGAGGAAACGCATGACTCGGTCCAAGAAAGAAAGAGGAGCGTTACAAATTTTGAGGTAAAAAGAGGAAGCTGTATGACGCCAAAGGGCAATGTAAGCGACAGAAGAGAAGAGAGGAGAGCGGCTCGGAAGAAGACAAGGAAGAATATCAACATTCTTGGGCCAAGGACGAGGAAGACAACTTCTGCGATGGGTACAAGGAGAACGGTTGCGAGCAAGGTCGTGAGGGGAAAGGCGGCAAGCGTTGGGTGTCGAGTGAGTGTTATGACGCCGCCGCGGAGGACCAGCTGCCGCGGGACATGGACGCCTATTAGGCCAGGAAATAAGCAACAAAAAAGTGCCGAGGTTGGACAAAAATGTTAACAAAGCAATTTTACCTGAAATGGGTTCTTTGGAGGTATCTCTAACCACACAAAAAAGTCCACTCGAATCCACCCATGGCAAATACTCGTTTGCACTGAAAATCCTAGATGCCCGCCGCCGCGGAAGGTAAAATATTGAAATAGGCATAACTTTGCTGAAAATCAACATAGAAACACAATTAAAGTGTCTAATCCTACTAATTGTGAGGTGCTCTTTCACTTGGACATATTTTCAAGGTCATATAAGGTGGAATTCATGCTCAAATGTCAAAATCAACGTCATTTTTGGTATAATATTGAAGGGAAATGTGAAAATTATATGATCCTCTGAACATATCTGTGGGACTATTACACCAGTACGATTGAGAAATGTATATACGTGTATGCAACGCATTTAGTAATACTTTTTTCTTTAGTTCGTAGCCGTTCGTAGTATCGTAGTTCGTGGCCGTGTAGTTCACAGACCTCTTCATAGAACAAGTTCTGATGGCTAGCATCAAATCAACTGGCGGCTTAACACAAGGGCGTGGATTCAGTGACAGCACTCGACTTCTCTTCCTGCTCTCAAGACTTGTGTGTGCCAATATAAGCCAGTCCATTTTCGCGATAGCTGGTTTATCTATGGATACACCTGAAGGACATCGTGAATTAGCAGCAGCCAGGATACGTCGTGACGAGTGATATACAGAAGATTCTCCAAGTGTTCATTGAGCGTGGCATATTCAACAAACCATCAAAGAAGATTGTAAGTCTATCAACTGGCTTGGTGACAAATGATTCTGTGAATGCATATGAGACTCAAAGTGTTGGAAAGAAGATCCTTGATTCCATGGTCGGACAACCTGTCGCAGAATACAAGTTTTCTCAGAAGAATCAAGTTAAGACCCTGGCATTAGCTACTCATGTGAAAACATTTTCTGGTGCCCAAATTGAGATGGATTCACAGCGTCTCTATCAGCGTCTTCTTCTTACAGGTTTCAATGGTGACATACCACTTCCAGATCTCTTCCGATATGAGATGTGCTCTTTCCCACCATCTCTCTTTGACAACCATGTGTGCATGAGGATGGGGGATAAATCGGAAATCATTCACCATCTCCTCAAGCTTGTTCCAGAGAGCAGTAGTGCAACGTCCTGTGACATGAGTATGCAGTACATCATTGATGGTGGTAGCCTGCTTCATACATTCTCATGGCCTAAAAATGCCAGCTACTCGGAGATCTGTGAAATGTACGTCCGACACATCAAGCAATCATACTGTCATGCTTTGGTTGTGTTTGATGGGTATCATGGATCTAGCACAAAGGATGAAGCACATCGTCGCAGGATGGGGAATGATATAGGTGCTACAGTGTTGGTTTCACCAGAAGTGCATGTAACCATGACCAAGAAGAGCTTTCTTGCCAATCCTTCTAACAAGCAAACATTCATCAATCTACTTGCAGAGCAAATGACCAAAGCGGATATCGCCGTTGAACATGCAAAAGGTGAAGCTGACTACAAGATATGTATGTCAGCATGTCTTCACGCCAAAGAGAAGCCAACAGCTGTTGTCGCAGAGGATTCTGATGTGTTCCAGCTGCTAACGCATCATGCCAATATTGTTGACAAAGACTTATACATGGTGACATCCAAACAAACAGTGTGTGTCACAACTTTGGCAAAGAAGCTTGACCCATTACTCTCTGGCGCCCTGCTCTTTCTGCACGCTTTCAGTGGGTGTGACACTACGTCTAGACCTTATGGGATTGGCAAAGTGTCAGTACTCAAGAAATATGCAGAACTAGAGCGGTGTAGTTCAATATTCATGTCTCCATCTTCATCTAAAGCAGAAATAGAAAGAGCTGGAGAAGATGCCTTGTTGATCATCTATGGCTGCACAACATATCTGAGCCTTGACTCGGCAAGAGTGGAAAAGTTTCAGCAGAAAGTGGGTACTGCCATGCAGTATGTGTCGCCAGAGAAGCTTCCGCCAACATCTGATGCAGCCACTTTCCATAGTCATCGCGCATACCATCAGGTTCAGGCATGGAGTGGTAATGATCTTCCTGCAGAAGAATGGGGCTGGACGACTTCTCCTAATGGCTTATATCCCGTCAAAATGTCTCAGCCGTCGGCACCTGATCGACTACTTAAGATAATGCGATGCAATTGTGGTGGAAATTGCAACACAAGAACATGTACATGCCACAAAAATGGGCTCCATTGCACTCCAGCTTGTGGTCAATGCAAGGGCATTACCTGTTTGAACGGTCCACCTGTGGATATTGAAGAAAATGATGTGGAAAACGATGATGATGAAACGGGACTATAAATAAATGAATGTGTTTGAAAGTCACTTTGGAATATACACATATACATATTTATGTACATATATACATACACAATATACACAATACAATAATACATATGTAAAAGATTATAGCCGGTTGTTCAGACAATTAATTTTGCTCATTTTAGGGTAATTTTAGGCCAAAATTTTGATTTTTCGAGGATTTCAATATGAACACATCCGCCAATCTCTTCCAAAGTAACTTTAAATGAAAGAGCACCTCAAAATTAGTAGGATTAGACACTTTATTTGTGGCTTCTATGTTGATTTTCAGCAAAGTTATGCCTATTTCAATATTTTACCTTCCGCGGCGGCGGGCATCTAGGATTTTCAGTGAAAACGAGTATTTGCCATGGGTGGATTCGAATGGACTTTTTTGTGTGGTTAGAAATACCTCCAAAGAACCCATTTCAGGTGAAATTGCTTTGTTAACATTTTTGTCCAACCTCGGCACTTTATTGCCTGGCCTATATCTGGAGGACAGCCCGCTGAGGCTCTGGCAGCACAAGCAGAGGCATGCCGCATCTCCTCGCCGCCTCCTCAACGCGTCACCCAAAACATTGAATACGTTACTGAAGAGTACGAGAGAAACCTGTGGCAGAAAATGTACCACCAGGTTACGTACGTCATGGGCCGCCAAGACAACATCAAATGGTGACTTGCTTGATTACTGCTTGCATGAAACACATGAAAACCCTGCGACAGCCGAAAACGACCGGCGACGTGCTGGACAAAGTGCAGGAATGCGTGAATCCCGTGGCGCGCCAGGCGCAGAGCTGGGCACTAAATACATTGAATGTATTTAAATACTAAATACTAAATACATTTTACGAATGTATTTAAATACTAAATACTAAATACATCAATTGTATTTAAATACATTTGAAAATGCACTTTAATTAAATAGACACAAATTTGTACATGTCCGAAAAAACTTTTAATAGGATTTCCTTAGGATTTCCTTAGATTTTGGGTTTCCTTAGAAATTTCCTTCTCAGGCAGAAATTTCTTTAAATTAAGGAGATTTCCTTGAAAGTGGAACAACAGGTTCACTGTAACATCAGACTTGCCAGATATTTGGGCGGGTTTATAGCCAAATTAACTGATAAATAAGTATTTACATTTTTTTATTATGAGTATTTAAATACAATGTATTTAAATACTCATAAAAGTATTTAAATACTGTATTTAAATACATGACAACCAATGTATTTATAAATACATTTCTAAATACAGAAATGTATTTAAATACGTATTTAAATACAAATGTATTTAAATACTGCTCAGCTCTGGCCAGGCGGCAACTCACAAGTCCTTCAGGAAGAAAGCAGTCAGGTGCTGAGAGCTCGGGACGCCGCGCGCGTATGACAACACCAACAGCAACATTGACAGTGAGGGGGAGGAAGGCCTAAAGAGCCACGACAGCGGAGATGAAAGCACTGACGGTGAGGACTTGTACCGTGAAATACAACAGCAACAGGATGAGCGCAGCGACAGAGAGGAGGACGAGTGTGTGGACCAAGATGAAGGGCGTGGCGCCGCGGCTATTTCTATACTACTATATTACTTACTATATTGTTCTACTATCATTACTACTACTACAGCATATATTACTACCACGACCATTATAACTTCTGCTGCTACATACTTCTGTTGTCTCTAACCCTACTGCTCATACAGCTTTTACCATAAAATATCCCCCCTGCATAAATTGCTAAGGATTTCACACACACACACACACACACACACCCCACACACACCACCACACCACCACACACACACACACCACACACACACAAACACACAACACACACCCCACCCACACACACACACACACCCACACACACACACAAAACCACACACACACAACACAAAACACACACACAAAACACACAACACACACACACACACACACACACACACACCCCACACACACCACACACACACACACCACACACACACACCACCCCACACACACACACACACACACACACACACACACACACACCACAAACACACACACACCCACACACACCACACACACACCACACACACCACACACACCACACACACCAACACCACACACACACACCACACACAACACACACACACACACACACACCCCACCCCACCCCACACACACACACACACACACACACACCACACACACACACACACACACACACACACACCACACCCACACACAACACACCACACACACACACACACACACACACACACAAAACACACACACCACCACACACACACACACACACACACACACACACACACAACACACACACACACACACACACACACACAACACACACACACACACACACCACACACACACACACACACACCCCACAACACACACACACACACACACACACACACCACACACACACACACCACACACACACAACACACACACACACACACACAAAACACACACACACACCACACACACACACCAAACACACACACACACACACACACACACACACCCCCACACACACACACACCACACACACCACACACACACACACACACACCACACACACCAACACACACCACACGTGTGAATGTTTGAAATTATCTAATCAAATTCTAATAATTACATAATACAAACAGACATCAGTGATCATTATCCAGTTGTTTCTCAATTTAAGCTGTTTTATCCAAGACAAAGTGACCCAGTATATATTAATAGAATAATTGTAACACAGACTGCATTAAAACACTTTAGTACCGATCTATCACAGGTGAATTGGGCTGACGTATTACAGTTAAACTGTCCTAATGAAGCATATAATGCATTCTTTCTTAAATTCGACAGTTTGTTTCAAAAACATTTTCCGGCAAGAAGAATTTATGTAAATAATAAAAAGGAACGAAACCCATACATTAAATTAGCATTAAGAAACAGTATTAAAGAAAAACACAGACTAGAGAGACTTACACATAAATGGCCTTTAACATTCAAGGAAAAGTATAAGCAATATAGAAATAAGCTGACAACCATTCTAAGATAAAAAAAATAATTATATTATAAAAAACAATTAAAAGGCAACAAAGGAAATCCAAAATCTCACTGGAAATCTATTAACTCTATACTTGGTAAAAATTCCAACATAACAAAGAAACATAAAATCGAGCTATAACCATTGTGCCCTGAAATGTCAAATAAATTTAACGATCACTTCCTAAAAAGAGATGAGAACCATAATATACTTGATGGGAATGACCTTAATTACTTACTTAATCAATTCTCCTGCGTTCTCTATGTATTTATCTCCTTCAAGCCCCACTGAAACTGAAAGATATTTACAAGCCCTTAAAACTAGCACACCCGGAATTGACGATGTGCCACCAAGAATACTAAAATACACATCAACTATATTGTCAAGCCCACTGACTCACATAATCAATTTCTCATTAAGAACAGGAATTTTCCCCGACAGACTAAAAAAGGCCAAAGTGATTCCAATATACAAATCGGGCGGGGGGGGGCACTCAGTAGAGCGCATACCTCCGCCCGAATATAAAAAGGAAAAAAAAAAAAGGAAAAATAATATATAATATATATATATATATATATATATAATATATATATATATAAATATTATAATATATAATATATTTTATATATTATATATATTATATATGCACTCAGTATGAGCGCATACCTCCAGCCGAATAATTCATAAATTGGTTGCCATGGCAACACTTGTCAATAGATTTCATCCAAAATGAAATCAGTCCTTCTTTATACCAAATAGACTTGGTATACCGAGTTTGGTTCAAATCTATTCGTAACTTTTCGAGAAATCCTGTACACTAACAAACAGACAGACAGACAGACAGATCGGGGTGAAAACATAACCCCTCCAACTTCGTTGGCGGAGGTAATTATCGCCCCATTTCCAGACTACCAGCTTTCAGCAAAATATTCGAAAAAGGCATTGCAGCCCGTTTGATTAATTACTTAGAAAATATTCAATTACTTTCTAAATACCATCATGGTTTTCGGGCACTTCATTCAACAGAGTCAGGAATAATACAATTCACAAATAATGTCTAAAAAGTTCTTGGAAAAAATATCATGTAGTCGGGATATTTCTCGACTTATCAAAGGCCTTTGACTCTTTAAACCATCGTATAGTGCGGGATAAACTTGAACATAATGGCATTAGAGGTGTACCACTGCAACTTTTTGAAAGCTATTTAACCAATAGGTCACAGTCAGTGTATTGTAATGGTAATTATTCTTCTTCAAAAACTATAACCACAGGAGTAGCACAAGGATCTATTCAAGGACCATTATTTTTTCTTGTTTACATAAATGATATTGCAAATGCTAGTTCCAAATTCAAATATACTATATATGCTGATGATACCAACTTGCTATTAGCGGATAAGGTATACTAAATTTACATAGAAGTTTAACTATAGAACTATAATTAATTAATTAATGAATACAAACTAACAAATTAAAACTGAATACTTCCAAAACTAACTATAACCTCTTTCAAAATCGTTCCTTAAACAATCATCTCCCTCCACTGTTTTTAGAGGGTGAAATTATTAAAAGTAAAACTCATACAAAATTCCTTGGGGTCCATATCGATGTAAATTTGAATTGGAGCTTTCAGATAAATGATGTATATTCCAAACTATCCCGAATGTGTGGCATATTATATAAGGTACGTAATTACCTCACAATCGAAGCCATGGTCAGTATATGTATACTACACGTTATGTTATGCTCACCTTATATATTGTGTGTCAGTATCGGCAAGTACTTGGCCCCTTTCATTAGAAAATTAAAAAATAGCACAAAACAAAATTTTGAGATGCATATTTCATTTCGGTAAATTTGATTCTACAGCCAATTTATTCTCAGAACACAAGCCTCTAAATATTTACTCTATTCATAAATGCTTTCTTCTACTATGCATATTTAAAAGTATTACAAACAGAAAAGGAACTTCCATTTTAAACTTACAAGAAACCATTCACAGCACCAGAGGTAATAATGTTGATAATAATTATTTTATTATGGCCCGGAGGCATACAGAGAAAAAAAAAACAAGACAAAGAGTTACCTTAAAGTAATCGTCCAGATCCATTTTTGTTTTGCCTAATTATGTTGAATGTACATTCAAAACACCTAATCAACCTAAAATAATTGATTTTCAGGCAATATTTCCGTAAAAATACGACTTTTGTAAAAAGCGCACGAAAAAAAATCTTCCCTCCAACAGGGCTACGAATATTATTGATGACGTCAGAGGAGGAGCGCTCCAATATAAACATCTGTATGACACCTGTCGGCAAATGTTATGATGAGCGATTGTACTTCGGTGTCAGACAGTGAATCTGTCGCTGTGACAGATCTAGAGTACGATACTCAATCTGAGACCGAAAGAAATGACGCTGGTCGCGTATATGAGGAAAACGAACCTCAGATTGTGATGGGAGCCCAACCCTATATGTTTGAGCCAGAGTACGAAGCTGACGAACAAATGTTAGCGGAGCCTGAGGTTCAGCAGGAGGACCTGGCACTTCTCCAAAACATGGATTAGTAAGTGTGGGAACCCATGTGTGTGTGGGAATCACAATGAAGGTATTTTCGAGAAAATCCTATGGTTAGTTTTGGAGCTACAGTCAAACGTCATTACTCGGAAACCATATACTAGCATTAACTATAGCATAGAGTTGGAAAATATGCGGGCGGGAAGGCAGACAGTGTGACAGCCAAGGGAGGTTGACTGGTTTGTGATGCGACTGCCATCATAGCAGTCTGCCCTGTGGTCCACTCTGCACGGTCTCCCAATGGTCTGCCCACAGTCTGCCCAAATGGCTCAGGGCACTCGATTGCCTAGCAGTCTGCTGCAGAGTACCACCGAGACTCTTCCCCTCCCTCTGGCACGCTAATTGCCATTCATCGTATTTCTGCTGCACCTGATTACCACGGGACGCGAGTCATCTCTCTCCTCTCTCCTCACTCTCCTTCCCTTCTCTCTCTCTCTCTCTCTCTCTCCTCTCTTCTCTCTCTCTCTCTCTCTTCTCTCTCTCTCTCTCTCTCTCTCTCTCTCTCCCCTCTCTCTCTCCTCTCTCTCTCTCTTCTCTCTCTCTCTCTCTCTCTTATCTCTCTCTCTCTCCTTTCTCTCTCTCTCTCTCTCCTTTCTCTCTCTTTCTCCTTCCTTTCCTTTCTCTCTCTCTCCTTTCTCTTGCTTTTCTTTCTCTCTCTCTCATCTCTATCTCTCTCGTGGAGGATGAAGAGGGAGAAGGAAGAGGAGGAGGAGGGAGAAGAAATAGTAGATGAAAAAGAAAGAAAAGAGAGGAAGAGAGAGAGAGAGAGAGAGAGAGAGAGAGAGAGAGAGAGAGAGAGAGAGAGAGAGAGAGAGAGAGAGAGAGAGAGAAGAGAGAGAGGGAGAGAGAGAGAGAGATGAGAGAGAGCGAGAGATGAGAGAGAGAAGAGAAAAGAGAGAGAGAGAGAAAAGAGAGAGAGAGAGAGAGAGAGAGAGAGAAAGGAGAGAGAGATCGAGTCCGCTGTACAAATCTCTTCCACACATTTAACGTTGTCGTATCAGTCGGAAACGTGTGCAAACTTCTCTCGAAAGGCACAGCTGTCTTGCTGCACCCATAAAGGATGCATGCATGTGGCATATCGCAAAAAAAATCTATCAGAAACACCCAAAAATCTTCAAGTACTATATTTATCTCTTGTGTTTACGTGCTTCTGAATCTGCGAGGGGAGAGGAGGCCTTCCTCCTGTTACGTCACCGAGCCGTGCTGCGTCTGCAAACCTTGAAGAGTGTTTTGAGAACTCGGGGAATTTGCAGATTTTGATTGCGGATTATTTAAAAACGGCTGACTGGATGCAAAAAGTGACGACATATTGTTGATATACTCGTTAATGGCTATAATTTGATTGCATTAAATCAGGAATGATGAAATGGTCTGGACGATTACTTTAAGTACTAGAGCAAAACAAACAAAAAAAGTCGCAAGGATTAGATCAGCCATAGACCACTGTATACCTGGACTGCGCACGAGACAATGTTTTGAATTGCGGGGCTGCATAGGGGCCTGCGGGGCGCCCGACAAAGAAATATAGTGGTCTATGGACTATCATATAGACTGGTTTATCAGTATATATGATATACTGTAATCTTCGTAAATGTTTGTTCTACAATATCATCAATTAAAAAACAGTAAAACACGCTAAAGAAATGCCATTACGAGACTATGAAGAAATATGCATGAACTTAATATTCACTTACTCTTCGCCATTTAAAACTTTGCTAGTCAACTTTAATCATGAAGGGTATCAATAGAAGCGCAATTTTATTAGCTTTCCATTGCTGTATTTCGTTATCTGATAAATGAATTAGAACCATGCATAAATTAGCGTTAAGTAAATAAATAAAATCATCAATCGGGTAATTTTCCCGATTGATGATGTTATTTATTTACTTATATATTTCGTTTTCTGATAAATGAATTAGTACCATGTATAAATTAGCGTTGACTAAATAAATAACCTCATCAATCGGGAAAACTACCCGATTGATGATTTTATTTATTTAGTTAACGCTAATTTATGCATGGTTCTAATTAATTGATCAGATAACGAAATATAGCAATGGAAAGCTAATAAAATTGCGCTTCTATTGATACCCTTCATGATAAAAGTTGACTCGCAAAGTTTTAAATGGCGAAGAGTTGAAGTGAATATTAAGTTCATGCATATTTCTTCAGAGTCTCGTAATGGCATTTCTTTAGCCTGTTTTACTGTTTTGTATTTGATAATATTATAGAACAAACATTTACGAAGATTACAGTATATCATATATACTGATAAACCAGTCTATATGATCCGTATTATATATATATATGAATCCGAGCGGCCCTCCGATTACACACTGGACAACAACATGTTTGCTACTGGAGATGTGTAAAGCGATTTAGACTAATTTGGGTACGCTGATTTCAAAAATCATAACCGTTTTGCTGTATCACGTCAGGATTTTGAGTTACAGAAATACTCCCATTGCCTAGAAGTCAGGATTTCAATGAAATTTACAAAAATTCATTTATTCATTTATTTCATCATGATTGCTTCAATTCCATATGTCTTTAACATGCCTATTTCGTAAGAGGTGGTAGGCTGCAGACTGCACTCTGAAGGTCGCTGTCTGTAGCTAGATTTGTATAGCGTATTGATTGCGGGGTGATGTGGTTGGTTGCGCGTGGTCTAGTTTGTGGCCTTGTGAGCCGTTGGCTGCGCGCAGAACAAAGTCACGCGCTCTTGAGAAACGACTTTCTTTAACACAAACTAGACCACGCGCAACCAACCACATCACGCCGCAATCAATACGCTATACAAATCTAGCTACAGACAGCGACCTTTAGAGTGCAGTCTGCAGCCTCCCACCTCTTACGTAACTACGATATAACGTACTTATATAACTACTAATTTTGTTTCTTTCTTTCTTTCAGTTAAACTGAGTAGACGTTCCTGTACCAATCATCCAGACAACTTCTGTTATGTCTGTGGTCGGTATACCAAAAAAGATCAACAGCGAAGTGTATCTACGGCAGTGAAAATGAAGGCCGCCTACTTTCACTACTTCGGGTGTAAGGTGGGGTACCAAGGAAAGAGCTGGGCACCACACATCTGCTGCACAAGCTGCCACTCAGCCTTGACTCAGTGGTTGGTGGGCAAGCGCGCGAGCATTCCATTTGCGGTGCCCATAATATGGCGTGAGCCGCAGAATCATCATGATGATTGTTATTTCTGCTGCACAAGCATCGCCGGCTTCAACAGGAAGAAAAAAGGGCCCACATCAAGTACGCTGACTGCGTCTCTGCTCGTAAACCTGTGCCTCATGATGACGAGAACCCCGTTCCAACATGTCCAGCTGATCAGAACATAACTGTAAGCAGTGGGAAGAGGATGGTGATGAACCTTTTGAACCCGACACTCAAGAACAAGAATCACACCTTCTGAACCAGGGAGAGTTAAATGATCTTGTAAGAGATCTCTCGCTGTCAAAGGCGAAGGCAGAGCTGCTTGGATCAAGGCTGCAGCAGTGGAATCTACTTGAACCTAACACCAAGATATCCTTGTTCAGAGCACGTCACAGCGACATGGCTCAGTTCTTTGAGATGGAATGACATTCTGCAGTGACATCAACGGTCTGTTGAAAGAACTTGGGTGTGATCACGATCCTGCAGACTGGCGCCTCTTCATCGACTCGGGGAAGAACAGCTTGAGGCTGTTTTGCTCCACAATGGCAACAAGAAACCATCAGTCCACTGGGTCACGCGTTCGGCATGAAAGAGACCTATGAGACTATGCGGCAGCTGCTTGATTCCATCAAGTACAATGACTTCAACTGGCACATCTGCGGAGACTTGAAAGTGGTGGCGCTGTTGTTAGGGCTGCAGTCAGGCTACACGAAATACATGTGCTTCCTTTGTCTCTGGGATAGCAGAGACGACAAGAATCACTGGACGAAGAATGATTGGAAAGAGCGGACGGAGCATGTACCTGTGCGATACAACGTGAAGCATGTCGCCCTTGTCGACCCAGCCAAGATTTCCTTCCACCACTCCACATAAAGCTCGGCTTGATGAAGAATTTTGTACGGCAATGGATCTGAATGGGCGTGGGTTTTTATAACTGAAGGAGAAGTTTGGCAAACACCTTGTCGGAGGCTAAGATCAAGGCTGGGTCTTTGTTGGACCGCAAATCCGAGAGGTAATGAAGGACGAAACTTTTCCGACAACTCTAAAACCCCAAAGAGCTGGCAGCGTGGAGGAGCTTCAAAGCTGTGACGGACAACTTCTTGGGGGAACGAGCGCGCGGACAACTATGAAGAAATAGTGCAGCAGCTGCTGGAGTCCTTCAGGAAACTTGGCTCCAGGATGTCCCTGAAGATCCTTTTCCCCTACCCCAAAGCCCCTGCCCTTTTTCCCCGGGCAACTTGGGGGGCTGTCTCCGGAGGGCGCCCCCCGAGCATTCCACCAAGGGGGAAACCCAACTATGGGCGCTTTTTTTCCCAAAAGGGGGCCAAAAACCCCGAAACCTTGAAAAAGGCAAATTCTTCTGGTTTTTCCCTGTTTTTCTAATTTTTTGAAAAGAATCACCCAAAAACGAAAAAATTTTTGAAACATTTTTTAAAAATTACTTCTAGGAAGGGAGTTTTTTCTGTTTTTTCAAAATTTTGAAAGAAAATTATGTTTTTTGAAAAATAAAGGGGAATTTTAAATTTTGAAAATTTTTTTTAAATTTTGTTGTCCTGTTAAAAGGGTTATTTCGCCCAAAACCAATTTTCCTTGGAGTGGATACGGGCCAAAACGGTTTTTATTGGGTTTTGGAAATAGGCCCCAAATTTGGGAAAAATTTTTAAAAATTTTCCCGTAAAATTTTTTTTTAAAATTTTTTTTTCCCATTTCATGAATAGCAAAACAGGGTTACCTTTTCCGCAAGGAAAAGGGCCATTATCCGGGGTTTTTTATCACACGGTTTTTTTTTTTTTTGGTTTGTGGGCAATATAGTTTTTAGAAAAAAAAAAAAAAAAAATTGAAAAAAACGATTTTTTTGGGTTTGGGGTTTTTTCAAATTTAAAATTTTAAAAAAGTAAAATAATTGGTTATTTTTTTTAAAATTTATTTTTTTTATTATTTTATTTTTTTTTTTTTTGTTTTTCTACTTTTTGTCCAGTTAAAACCAAAGACTATGTATCCCAATTAGTTTTTGCCTGGCCCCTTGGAAATTTTTAGGGAAACAGCATGCAAAACTTTTTTAGTTTAAAGAAAAAAATTTTGGGGGAATAGTGCAAACGCCCAATAGCATTTGCGGGAAAAAAACTTTACATTTTTTATTTTAAAAAAAACGTAAAAGTCCATTTATTAAAAACTTTTTTGGCCCCCAGTTCCCAATCAAAAATAAAACTTTTTTTCACCCATCATTTGGAGATTTTTTTTAAAAGCCGCCCCCCTTTTACTGCCGAGGGTTGAGGCGGTTTTGGAAAACTTTTTCCCCATCAAGGGGGGGACAAGGGGTTTGTCCCGGGGATGGGGGAAACGTTGAGCCAGTCTTGTGAAACGTTTCCCTGTCGTGCAGTATTATAAAGGGGTTTTCAATGCACCCACGCAAATTTGAAAGGTACACCCGACCACACATACACAAACACGCACACAAAACACCCCAACTAGCCTGTTCAGAAAACAATTTTTTTCCTTTTTTTTTATACCCCCCGGGAAAATTTTTCCCATTTTTTTTTGACCTTTTAAAAGGGCCAAAAACCCAAAAACTATTTTGAGCAAAAAATGTCAGGAAACCTTTGCCTCATTGGACCTCAAAAAAATTTTAAAACCCCGCGACGTGAAAAGGGCGCCAAATTTTGGCCTTCCCCCCAAAGACTTTTTTTAAACCTGAAACTTTTTTTTACAAGGGGGATAGAACAAAAAATTTTTTTTGGGGAAATCAAATTTGAAGCTTTTTTTAAATATTATTTCTGAAAAACAATCCAAGTAAACTTCAAAAAAAAAAGACACTTTAAAATTTAAATTTCCAAAAAAAAAAAGAAAAATTTTTTCAAAAAATTTTTCATAAAATTTCATAAATTTACAATTTGACTTTCAAAAAATGTGTGAAAAAGCCCAAAAAACCCTATTTTCAAGTGGCAGAAAACTCAAAAATTGTCAAAGGGTCAGAAGGACCTTCACGGGTCTTTTTTTTCAGATTTTGGCTTCTTGAAAGCTACAAATCGCTCAGGGTTTTGGTATTCCACATTTTTAAAAGAAGGGGACTTTTTTTTTGGGGAAGGAAACCCTGTGGTAATGAAGGTTTGGGGAAAATCAGTCACCCTTTGACTCCCCCTCAGCAAGAAAATTCACTTTTTTTTTACTTGCCTGACATTTTTCCAAGTGCCTTTTTGAAATTCATCATTTCCTTGGCCATGTCCCACAGGTTGCAAAAGCCGTCATACTAAATCCCAGGGGTGTCAACAAAAATTGAATCTCTGGACCCCCAATTAATCACCAGAGTCGTCTTGGTTTGAAACCCTGGGGGGAAAACATGGGTTTTCCCTCGTCTGAACTATCTGGCTTCTCATGGCGGGGGCAGCTTGGCAGAAATGTCCCTGCTTCTTTTTGTCACTGAGTCGGTTTTAACCGAAAAAGGGCGAAGGGCCCAAAACCCTTTTCGGGGTGTCAGGTACCCCCTTGTGGTTTTTCCCAATTTTTTGTGGGCCCCCTGCCTGAGAAATCTCTGGATCTTTTTCCCCTTTTTAACTTCATCATGCCCCTTCATAAACTGCAGATCTTTTGCAGGGAGCCCCCTGCAGCAAGTTTTAGATAAACACCCCAATGGGTGTATAGAACATCCTAGGAAAAAGGTTGGGCGTTCCAGCTTCAAAACATTTTTTTCTTTCGTACTCCAGCTGCTCGGGCAAACTGAACATCTTCATAGAATACAGGTTTCTGGCCATCCACCCTCCTTTAAAATAAATTTGGCTCCAGGACGACTCCAGGGGATTCCGGGGGGGGGCGGTTTTCTCCAAAAACGATCAGTGTAACCCTTCACCCATCTCAGGGGTAGTCAGCTCAGGAGGCTTTTTCCGCCCCCGGTTTTTCCCCTGTATTTTTCCTTGAAACTTTTTCCCTTCCCTTTTTTTAAATTAAACCCCTTTTTTTGTCTGATGGACAGGGGTTGTAGGGAAAGGGGTTAAGTTTGGGGTGATCTGCCCCAACGTCCTTGAAGTGCTTAAACCCAAAAGGATTCTCTGGGCCTTAAACCTTCCCAAAAACAGATTCCCCCCTACAGCCCCAAACCCCAACACTTCTAAAATGTTTTGTCTGCAGGCCAGGTGGGAACCCCTTTCCTGTAAAGCTGTTGCTCCAGAAGCTTGGCAGTCCCCGATGTTTTCCAAACTTTTTTTGCTGGCCGTTTTGTCAAACACAAGGGCAGTGATCATTTCCAGAAAAGCCCCCATGCCTCCACAAATCCATGGAGGGCCTCTGCCTGACCGGTTCCTGTTGAGCTGCCCTACCCACGGGGTACCCCCAGTAGCTTCCCTTCAGGATTGCAGGTGGTCCGGAGAAAAGGGCCACAGCCAGATTTCTCTGACTTGGGTTTTCCCGGGATCACTTTTCCCAGGACATCTCTCGCATCTTGCCTTTCCCCGTGGAGAGAAAAAAATACTTGGGGGGTCCCCCGCAAAATCCCTGCCATGTACTCCTGGCTGTTTTTGGGGTCCGCTTGTCAGCACCTTTTTCCTCTCGTTGTTAAATTTAATGAAAAAACTTGTCCGGGCCCACCCTCCCCACCTTTCCAATTTTAGCAGAGACTAAGCTGTCACTTGTTGTCAGAAAATTCCCAAACGATAAATTTTAACTGCGATGCCCAACACACTAAATGACCCCCCCGGGGAAATGTGAGAGCCCAAAAGTGTCTTGGGGGAATGTGAACACCCCAGGACGGGGTTTGTTGGTAACCAAATGTCCCTGCATTCCCCTTCCCTGTGGGTTGCGTCAGCCCGGTAAAAACATCAGCAGCAGTCCTTCGCTGTGTGGGGGGCTGAAAAATTTTTAAAAATTTTTTGTGACAAAATTCCATATTTTGTTCCTCTCTCTGCTGCAGTTTTTGCAGCCCCCCTTTTGTTTTCCCTGCGGGGCCCGGGTGACTCAAATCTTTGTCATGCCCCAGACATGGGGGCCCTTTTTCTCTCTATCTTCTGATCCTGGTAAAACCCCTGATTTCCTTTTCCTTCTTCTCCCCTTTATAGCAGTCGGTTTCTCTCTATTTCCTGGTGGCATCTTTAAGCTCCCATGTCCCAACAGGCTTTTTAATTTCCGGGCAAAGGCACTCCTTTTCCCTCCCGGTCCCCCTGTTCTAAAAAATTTATTCCTTGCCCAGATCTCTGTGCTTTTTGGGAAGTGTCCTAAAAAGCTGCGCTGCTTGTACTTGGTCTGGTCTTTATCCTACCATCTGCCAAATGGGATGATAGCCCCCCACGTTTCATTGGCGAGGTTTTTGATGCTTAGATTCCCCTTTTTTTCTGGCAAAATCTGGAGATGGAGGGAAATACTGGAAGGCCCCGTCTGTTGGTTTGGGAACTGGGAGCCACTGAAAGCTGGATGAGGGTAGCCGATCAGGGAAAGGTTTTTTGTAGCAGATCTAGTAGGGAGGTCGGGGGGGGACGCTTGTCTCTGGGCTGCCCGGTGGAAAGGTTTTTGAGATGTCAACTTTGGGGTCCTCGGGGCTCCTTTCTTACTGGGGGGGGCCTAGTGAAGTTATCTTGGGGGAAGTATCTCTGGATTTGGTTTGCGGTTTTTAAACCGGTCTTCAACAAACATAAAAGACCATTAGATGTCCATGCTAAAAGCATTGTGAATTTGTGACTAAATGAAAAAAAATTATATTTAGTTTTTAAATTTTTTTGGGAAAAATTTTTCTTTTAAAAAATCACATGTAAAAAATTTCCCCTAAATGTTTCTAAAGCATTTTGATGTTTCAGTCAGCACTAATTTTCTTTCTTTAACCCCGCTTAAAGCCCATTTATTGGGGAAAAAATAGGGTGAAAATAAACATCAAAAAAGCTCCGAAAAGGGCGTTTCAGAAAACGTGGGATATAATAAAAATTCATGCTTTTTATGAGGCAAAGGTTTTTCTGCTTTTGGGTTATAATGGGGGGGGGAATTTTCCCCTTTTTCCCGGTCAAAAGGGATTGGGAAAACCCTGCAGGGGGGGTATAAAAAAAGGAAAAATTGGGTTTTCCCGAACAGGTCTAACCCCACACCCACCACAAACAAACACACCACACACACAGGTGTGTGTTTACCGTCCGTGTGGCTGATTTGGTTTTGGGCGGGCCCGGCCCATCCCTTCTGTAGTCCGGCGTTTCAATCCCCAAACCTGCCCCAATCCCGGGGGGTTTTTTTTCCCCTGTGAAATTCGGGGGAGTACCCGCCCCCCTTGAGCAAGGGGGATGGGGGGGGGGGGGGTGTTTGAGGGGCCCAGCATTGCCCAAAGGGTCGGTAAAAATTTAGCTCCAAAATTCGCACGAAGGGGGGAAAATGGCGGGGGGCGCGAGCTACTCGGTGGATAGCACCATGGGTGAAATTTCACAAAACACAAAAACACACTTACGCACACCCCCAAAAAACCCCACACCCACACACACACGCCACACACACCTGTCTGCCACCTGCCCATCGACGCACCATGACGTTATCAAACGCTCAGGAATGCCAGAAAAAAAAAACTAAAAGAAAAAAATCAATGGGACAAGGTGAGAGACTACATCACTCGTATCCCCTTCCTTCCACGCGTCACCTGAAGGACATGACGTGAACACAACACTGCACTCCGTCACACCCGCAGCTGCTGTCTGGTCGAGGGCTTTTATCGCTTGCAACACTTGTATGCAGAAACGGAGAGGTGAGGAGCGAGGGGAGAGGGGGTTAATATTTGACAGGTTACAGGAATGTAAGTGTATAAGATTCACTTTTTATCTACAACTACTCCTACTATAACTGTGAATATCTTCAGTCTTTCCATTTCTTGTTTGTACAGCTACCCTACGACTACTACTATACTACTTTCTACTTTCTACTTTCTACACTAAATACTACTGACTACTAAAATACTAAATACTGCCTATACTACTACAACTACTACTACTATTACTACTATTACTACTACTACATCACCTTTTACTTCCCACCCACTTATTCTTATAGTGAAAAGAAAACGCTTTGCTTGATTAATAACAACAATATCAACATAAGACAGATTTATTTTTCTTCAAACTAACCAAAGTAAAGTATCATTGACATTATAATATAAAAGGGTGAAATTAAAATTTCTTTCCTACTATAAAAATTTTTTTTAAAAAAGATTAAACCAAAAAAAAACTGGCAAATACGGCTTTTATAACATAAAACAGATAAATTTAAAACAAAAACAATTCCTATTTAGGATTTTCCCCCACGGGTGACCGAAACCCTTTAAACAGACAGTGAAGGGGAAATGGAACCCAAAAGATTTAAAGCAACGCCCTTTAAAAGGAAAAACGAGAGGCCCCGGAGACAATGTACGTACGTACCTGTTTCCCCCCCCCCTCTCTCTCTCTCTCTCTCTTTTCCTCTCACTCCTTCTCTTCTCTCTCTCTCTCCCCTTCTCTCTCTCTCCCTTTTCTCTCTCCTCTCTCATCCCCTCTCTCTCCTCCTCCTCCTCTTCCCCTCCTCTCTCTCTCTCCTCTCTTATAAGATTTAAAATTTTTTTTTTTCAGTAAAAAAAAATAAAACGTTAAGCCCCCTCATTTCCCCTTTTTTGTTCACTCTCTCTTTTCGCTCTTCTCTCTCTCCTCTCTCTCTCCTCTCTCTCTTTTCTCTCTCTCTCCTCCCTCTCTCCTCTCTCTCTCTCCTCCTCTTTTCTCTCTCTCCTCCCTCTCTCTCCCCTTTTCTCTCTCTCTCTCCCCCTCTCTCTCTCTCTCTCTTTCCCTTTTTTTTCATGCGCCCTTTTCCCGTTTTCGTCCCTTTTTTCTTTATCGTCCTTGCTCTTTCTCTTTTCTCTCTCTTCTTTTTCTCTCACACACATTTCCTCCATAATTACCCGCCATTTCTCTCCTTCCTATCTTATTTTTCCCTCCTCACTACAACCTACTTTTACCACTTTCTTTCTCATTTCCTTTCCTTCCTCTTTCTCTTCCTCCTTGCATTGATATTTCCTTTAGTCATTTCCTCTTCCCCTTTATTCCTCCCCCTCCTCCTCCTCTCCCCTTCCTCCTCCCCTCCTCCTCCCCTCCTCCTCCTTTCCCCCCCCCCTCCTCCTCCTTTTTCCTCCCTCCTCCTCCTTCCTCCTCCCCCTCCTTTTCCTCCCCTCCTCCTCCTCCTCCCCCCCCCCCTTCCTCCTCATCATCATCCTCATCAGAAAATAAAAATAATCTTTTATATTTCTGATATTTTTTTTTCCTTTCCCTTTTTCCATGCTGGTCTTTTTCTAGCACGATTTCAGGAACGGAGGGATTTCAAGGTTGTGGATGCGTGGGAATTATGGTCCTGAATGTTTTTTGACTGTGTTTCTATGTTCATGGGTAAATAGACTTATAAGGTGATGAGTGTGTATTGATGTGGGTGTGTTTGTTTAGCTGTCCGTCAGTCTGTGTGTCTTTTGTACCTGTCTGTCTGTCTGTGTGTCTAATTGTGTTTTTGTGCGTTTTGATCGGGGTTTTTTTTTTCTCTTCTATGCTTGTTGATATCAGGAGGGGAGAGGGGAGAAAGAGGAGAGAGAGAGAGAAAAAAAGAGAGAGAGAGAGAGAAAAGAGAGAGAGAAAAGGGGGGGAAAGGGAGGGGAAGGGAGGGAGAGAAAAAAATAGATAGAGAGAAGAGAGAGAGGGAAGGAGAGGGGAGAGGGAAGGGAAGAAGGAAGAGAGGAGGAGAGGGGGGGGGGAAAAAAAAAAAAGGGGGGGGGGAAAAGGAAAAAAAAAAAAGGGGGGGGGGGGAAAGGGGGGGGGGGGGTTTTTTTCCTTTTTCTCCAGTGAGGGTAAAGAAGTGAATTCTTGGAGGGGGAATGAAAGAGGGGGAGGGGAGGGGGAGGGGGTTTTTTTAAAAAGGATTACAAAGGAAACACAAACAGCAACAGACCAATAGGTCCTTACAAGGTTGTTTGCTATAACTACACTACCCCTAACTAGCTAATAAGAGAGAAAGGATAGGAAAGTAGAAGTCTCCTCCCCACCCCACCCATCCCTTCACCGAAGCTGGCCGGAAATGAAGTGATACCATGCAATATAGAAAAAACTGCAGGGAAATTTTTGTGGGGAAAAGCTGCAAGCTGTAATCTATGGCTAACTACTACTAGTTTGTGGGGGTAGGTTTAGTGCTTGATAGATAGGTCATGTTATGTGGTTTTGTAATGATGGGAACACATTTGGAGGTTCAAGGGTGGTGCGGCAGCTTTGCCTGGCGCTATTTTTGCCTTCTCCCAGGAGGAGGAGGAGGAGGAGGAGGAGAGGAGGAGGAGGAGGAGGAGGAGGAGGAGGGAAAAGGAGGAGGAGGAGGAGGAGGAGGAGGGGGGGGGGGAAAAGGAGGGGGAGGAAGAGGGGAAATTTAAAGGATAAGAAAGGAGAAGAGGAGAAAGAGAGGAAGGCGTGCTAATTTTCAAAGGTTACTAATTCCATAATCTCTATAAATGGAGAATGAATACAAAAAGGTGAAATAAAAAAAACCCATTAATGCAATGGAAACAAGCAAAACAATAAATACTAAGAGCATAAACTG
This sequence comes from Chionoecetes opilio, assembly GCA_016584305.1. Classification (NCBI taxonomy): domain Eukaryota; kingdom Metazoa; phylum Arthropoda; class Malacostraca; order Decapoda; family Majidae; genus Chionoecetes; species Chionoecetes opilio. The sequence continues at coordinate 76,602 of JACEEZ010020422.1, read as the reverse complement.
TGATAACTTTTTACATAATTGATTTTTTGCATAATGAATAAAGTTTTACCTCAAATTTAGGTACATACGTGGTGTGTGTGTGTGTGTGTGTTTGTGTGTGTGTGTGTGTGTGTGTGTGTGTGTGTGTGTGTTGTGTGTGTTGGTGTGTGTGTGTTGTGTTTTGGGGTTTTGTGTGTGTGTGTGTGTGTGTGTGTGTGTGTGTGTGTGTGTGTGTGTGTGTGTTTGTGTGTGTGTGTGTGTGTGTATGTGTGTTGTGTGTGTGAAACGGATTTTCAGCTTTGCTCATACACCAGAGTGAGTTATCTCTAATTTTTATCTTTTACGCACAGCCTATCCACGAGCTAAGCTAAACTGAAATCTCTCTCTCTCTCTCTCTCTCTCTCTCTCTCTCTCTCTCTCTCTCTCTCTCTCTCTCTCTCTCTCTCTCTCTCTCTCTCTCTCTCTCTCTCTCTCTCTCTCTCTCTCTCTCTCTCTCTCATTATTTCATCCTCTCCTTTCTTCAACTATTATATTATTCATTACTACATCTTCATTGTTATTTACATTACATCCAAAAACTAGTAATTGATTGATATCATAAATATTACTATAGTCTATTCACTTAATCTGGCTGGATTCCTGGGCTGGGAGCTGCTCGATGCCTACCCGAGTTTGTAAGGACGTCGCTGATTGGCTGATGCACGCGGGCTGGGTGGTGATGGTGGTGGTATTTTGCCTCGCCGCTGCCAAACACTCATGCGTTGCCTCAGAAAAATATTCATATTTCTTTGCTTTACTCACCTCTTACACAAGATAGGTCTATGTTATTTGCATCAGTGAATCAGGCAGTGATTGTTCAACAATAACATACTATTCATAACTCAATAGGGAAAACAATAAAGTCATGACTGATGAGTATCAGAAGAGTAGGCGACTTTTCAGGTTTTCAGTGCATTGAAATCTTGTACACCTACCCGATATTACCAAGCTACCAGATAATATATAGGAACATTGAACCTACCATCGTGTTCATGATACATTGCTGCATATCATGAGCATAAAAAAATTACAGTACGCCTACACCAATATTAACCCTTTCACGCACGGTGACGCGATCGCATCAAAACGGGCCCGTCTGCAATTTGAGCTTTTGACGCGAATTGCGTCAAAAAATAGTAAAAATTTCGACAATAAATAAGTATTTATCAGAATTGCGTCAAAATTTTCTGCGTCAAAGATCCAACCTAGACCTATAAAATAAACAAATTGTCAACTCTCGTGTGAGTGGATGTGAAATGATAAGGGTTTGTGTGTCAGTTTCCATTCAGCAGGCAGCCTGTGCGCGCATGTTGTTGTCCCTTTAAAACGTGTTCCGAGCTGGCCTTAATGGCCATATGAAAATTATAATGGTAGTGTTGGAATCCTCATAAAAATTCGCTTTTATTGGCATAAAAACCATAAAAAGTTGGCGCAGGAAGTTTCGAGCTACGAAGTGGTGAACGTAAGTATTTCTTATTTCTCTTTACTCAATATTTTTTCGGAGTGGGTAAATTCCGCTATTTATTTGCATTTCTTGTAATTTTTTTCTTGCATAAGGCAGAATAATCTCTTGCAAAACCAATGATATATAATAATGCCAGGAAAAAAGAATACACGTTGGTGAAATTGATAACATAAAAAATGTATTCGCCGCACAGTCTGGCCATTTCGCGGGGCCCCTTAGGGAGCATAAGACGGATGTTGCAGTGGACGGAAAACCTTATAAAACTTTTCATGCGTGAAAGGGTTAAGATAATTGAAGGAAAGTAAAATAGTGTATAAACATTTTGTCTTGCCTTTTTTGTTTCAACTCGCTGTAACTCCATCAGTATTGCTCGCATTACATTTTCAATCAGTGTCTCAAAATTATCACACTTTTCCGATTCCTTTGGTATGTAGCACGTACCAATAAGGAAAAAAGTAGGTGGTCAGAATGGCTGAGAAAGTAAAACTGAAAAACTGGCGCGTGACGGGTGAGCAATTGTTCCTACAGGAACAATGAGTTCTCATGAGGGCTATCAGAGGCTCCACCCGTCATGGCGCCAGTTTGCTGTTTTACTTTCTCAGCCATTTTGACCACCTACTTTTTTCCTTATTGTTACGTGCCACATACCTAAGGAATCAGAAAAGTGCGATGATTTTGAAACAGTGATTGAAAATGTAATGCGAGCAAAACTGATGGAGTTGGAGCGAGTTGAAGCAAAAAAGCATGACAAAATGGTTATACATTATTTTAATTTCCTTCAATTATCTTAATATTGGTGTGGTCTTACTGTATTTTTTTTATGTTCATGATATGCAGCAATGTATCATGAACACGATGGTAGGTTTAGTGTTCCTAAATATTATCTTGTAGCTTGGTAATATGGGGTAGGAGTACAACATTTTAATGCACTGAAAACCTGAAAAGCCGCCCACTCATGTGATACTCTGTTATGACTTTATTGTTTTCCTTATTGAGTTATGAATAGTGTGTAATTGTTGAACAATCACTGCCTGATTCACTGATGCAAAAAAATAGGCCTATCTTGTGTAAGAGGTGAGTAAAGCAAAGAAATATGAATATTTTTCTGAGGCAAATCATGAGTGTTTGGGAGCGGCGAGGCAAAATACCATCACCATCACCACCCAGCCCGCGTGCATCAGCCAATCAGCGACGTCCTTACATAATCGGGTAGGTATCGAGTAGCTCCCAAGAGTCCAGCTTAAGTGAATAGACTATAACAAGTGCTTGTGGGCCCTTCGGACCCATGTATTGCTGTTTGTAATAGTATACGTATATTAGACAACATGTGATTGCAAACTCCAATCGTGTTGTTGCTGTCGTTGGTCACTGGTCAAAGTGCCTCGGGGTAGACCATGTTCCGTGTGATTCCAACCCTTTGTGAAATTGTGTTCCATGTGATTCCAACACACACACACTCACACACGCACACAAACGTCCATGAGTCTACTGAGTTTGTGGAGTACGGCAAGACGTTACCGCAGACTTTTTCATGTAATCTAATACTCCTAAAGTGTGTTTAGCCCAAAACCCCCCTTCAAAATTATTCAATCGACATGGGACCAAACCGCTTACTACCTACGATTTATTTGCGAATTTTTAAGTCTACTCTCATCAAAATTGAATTTACAGTTTCGGCTACCCAAAACAGACAGACAGACAGACGCACACACAGACACACGGCTACTCCTATAGTACACTAGCCGTAAAGCCGCCCTCCGGGTGGACTTTTTGGCTAGCTCCTGCGGAGGGCTATTGGTGGGTCTTCGGCCCACCACCTGTGTTTGGTGGGCCTTCGGCCCACCAAACACATACTCTCCAGATAGCCCCTTCTAGCTTTCCTGAAATCATGGATGTAGAAATGTATGTATTTTAACGCCAACCCATTCAATTCACACCCCAACCCATTCACTCAACCATTACCCATCAACCCCCACCCATTCACTCACTAAATTTCCCATCACCCCCCACCCATCACTCAAACCCATTACCCATCACCACACACCCATTCACTCACCATTACCCATCACCCCCCATCTATTCCCTCACCCATCACCCCCACCCTCACTCACCCATTACCCAAAACCCATTACCCATCACCCCCCCCATTCACTCACCCATTACCCATCATCCTACATCAAGGTTTCCTCAATTCTCGCAACCCACTTTTTTTTCAAACTCCGCTAATAGGCTATAAAAAAAGAAAAAAAATGATCGATCATCTCATAAGTGGGCTTAAACCTTCCCCTGTCAAACCCTGGTTCCAAAAATGTGCCCTATGAGGGGGTTCCGCCACGTGGGGCGGAACCCAGAGCGGACACATAGACACAAGAACCCCACAGGACACACTTTGGCTTTTATATTATTATAGATTAGACAAGTGCTTGTGGGCCCTTCGGACCCATGTATTGATGTTTGTAGTAGTATACGTATATTAAACAACATGTGATTGCAAACTCCAATCGTGTTGTTGCTGTCGTTGGTCACTGGTCAAAATGCCTCGGGGTAGACCACGTTCCGGTGATTCCAACCCTTTGTGTCCCCCTGTGATTCAAACCCTTTTTGTCCCCTGTGATTCCA
>JACEEZ010020422.1:0-70000 GCA_016584305.1 Chionoecetes opilio | reverse complement strand
GGTGATGTGGTGGGGGGTGGTGGGGGTTTGGTGTGGTGGTGGTGGGGGTTTGTGGTGTTGGTGAAACGGTGGTGGTGGTGGTGTTGGGTGGGTGGTGGTGGTGGTGTGGTGGTGGTGTGGTGGTGATGGGGGTTTTGTGGTGGTGGTAGAGGTGGTGGTGGTTGGGGTGTGGTGGTGGGGGTGGTGGTGGTGGTGGTGGTGTGGTGGTGGTGTAGTGGTGTGGTGGTGGTGGCGGTGGGGGTGGTGTGGTGGTGGTGGTGTGGTGGTGGTAGAGGTGGTGGTGGTGGTAGAGGTGGTGGTGGTGGTAGAGGTGGTGGTGGTGGTGGTGGTAGAGGTGGGGGGTGGTGGTGTGGTGGTGGTGGGGGTGGTGGTAGAGGTGGTGGTGGTAGAGGTGGTGGTGGTGTGGTGTGGTGCTGGTGTGGTGGTGGTGGTGGTGTGGTGATGGTGGTGGTTTTGGTGGTGTGTGGTGGTGGTGTGGTGGTGGTGGTGGTGTGGTGGTGTGGGTGGTGGTGGGTGGTGTGGGGGTGGTGGTGGTGGTTGGTGGTGTGTGGTAGTGGTGTGGTGGTGGTTGTTGGTGGGGGGTGGTATAGTGAGCGGCGACGCTCACCGACACCATACTATATGAAAAACAGACACTGTTGTTGGGAGGGTTACGAACACATTTTATTTTCATTGCACTAATGCAGTACTTTCGCCGCTGGAGTAATGTCTCCAGGCGCAATATATTACGAATTTTAGCATAAATGGTAAAAGCTCGCTTCGCTAGCTTGGGACAAATGATTAAGAGACAAAATATAACTTTCTTCCGCCAAATTTTTTCCTTTGCGCCTGTATACCCGTCCCCAAAAGTGCCCACAAAGAAAGAAGAAGCAGAGGAAATAATTTTACAAGCCTATATGACCCGATTGGCTTGAAATAGGTGTATGAAATCCCAAAAGAAATAGGTGCTGAAAATAGCTTCGACAAGAAACATCAACTTGCCCAGCCACGACCCTTTGTGGGCGCCCCCTTGGCCTCCTCCACGCCGGATTGTCTCTTTCAGATAAACCCGATGGGAAGGATCGGTTTCAGGGTAGCGTGCCACATGCCCATATAGCCGAAGTTGGCGCTGACGGACTATGCAAGTAATAGGCCTCGATTCAGTCTCATGGTGCAATCGCTGATTTGACACGTAATCATCCCAGCGATACCCCATGATTCTGCGAAGACACTTATTACCAAAGGCATTGATTCGTCTCTTCAAGTCACTATTTAGTGTCCATGTCTCACAACCATAGAGTAAGACAGGGATCACAAGCGACTTGAAGATCCGGATCTTTGTCCTCCTGCACAGGTACCGACAACGCCAAATACTCCCGCTGAGCGAGTCCATAACACCGTGGGCTATGCCAATCCGCCGTGAGGCTTCTTGACGTGACCCGCCGCCATTATGGACTGCGCTACCAAGGTATGTAAAACTTTCCAAGATCTCAATGTCCTCGCCACACGCATGAACAGACTGTACTGCTTCATCTAGTAAGTCTCCAAACACCTGGACCTTGGTCTTGAGCCAGGAGACCTCAAGTCCCAAAGGCTTTGCCTCCTCGTGCAGCGCCTCGAGAGCCATCACCAGGACCTCCAGCGACTCAGGAAAGATTACTGCATCATCGGCAAAAACAAGATCAGTGATCTTGATGTTGCCGACGGATGCTCCACAATCAGTTTGATCTACAACCTTGTCCAATACCCAGTCCATACAAGCGTTGAAAAGTGATGGGGCAAGGACCCACCCTTGCCTCACTCCTGTATTCACAGGAAAGAAGCTGGATACACCTACCCCACACTTCACAGCACTCTCAGTCCCAGAATACAGACCAGTTATCAAACCAATAGTCCTTGCAGGAATCCCTCGAAGTCGCAGAAGATCCCAGAGTGACTCACGATGCACTGAGTCAAACGCCTTCTTGAGATCAACATAGGCTGCAAGCATCCCCTGTCGAAACTCACGTCGGCGTTCCACCAGGACACGAAGCGCCAGGATACGGTCCGTTGTTGACTTACCAGGCGTGAACTCAGACTGCTGAGGTCTCTGATGCTTCACCAGATGACTGCGAATTCGTGTCAGCAATAGATGGGCAAGCACCTTGCCTGGTACGCTGAGCAGTGTAATACCGCGGTAATTGTTGCAGTCCTGACTGTCCCTTTTCCCTTTTCAGATAGGGACGACCAGCCCCCTTTTCCAGTCAGGAGGAATGGTACCTGATTGCCACATGGCAGTCAGGACAGCATGCAACCCGCGGATCATGGCCTCACCCCCAGGTTTGAGGAGCTCCGCACTGATATTACAAACACCAGCTGCCTTTCCACCCTTCAACTTTGCTACAGCCTCTCTGACATCGTCAAGAGAGGGTGCGGTTTCGTCAATGGGAGGATCGGCATCCACTGCCTGTAACCCAGTGGTGTGAAGCTGCTCAGTTGGAGGGTCCACCGTGAACAACTGCCCAAAGTACTCAGCCCAACGAGCCATCTGCCCATCCATGTCCGACACGAGGCGCCCATCTGCTGTTCGAATAGCACTCGCCCGAGAAGGAGACTTGGAACGGAGCTTCTTCAGGGCTCGGTAGGCGGGTCGGAGGTCATTAGCGTTCAAATGACCCTCGACATCCTCAGCGAGATTCCTGACATACCTCTCCTTGTCTCTCCTCAGGAGGGTTCTAGTCCGGCGTGACAGAGCCCTGTGCTGGTCCCGGTTCCCAGCCAGCCTGCCAGCGCGACTCTCCTCGATTTTCTCCAGCGTCTCCGTCGAGACAAAACCACGCCTTGACCTCGGGCGCTCCCCAATACACTCCTTGGCAGCCTGTAGAGTTTCACGTTTGAAGGTATCCCACAGTTCTACAGGATCCCCGAGAGCACCGAGCACATCAAACCGATTTGAGACTGCCACCGCATACTCATGAGCACATGTCAAGTCCTTCAGTTTCTCAAGATGAAACACAGTATACCTCTTGAGATTCTTCTGGACCTGACATGAAGCTTAAGTGTAGCAACAACAAGTTTGAAGTATGTGAGGTAATATTTACGTAAAATACTCAGGGCCAGGGATCTTTAGCCAGGAAGCAGTCAAAAGCTGTGACCAACTAAGCCTTTTTGTCTCGAGTATATGTAAATTTCTGGATTCTTTCATCTATAATCCCTTCCTTGTCTGTTTCATTTTCTTTATTTGCTCTATTTCTTCTCCTCTTTCGTCCCACCAGTCACTACGGAAATTGCTGGGTACGTTTCGTTTACCAATGACTGCATGATATGATGTGTGTATGTGTGTGCGTGTGTGTGTGTGTGTGATATATATATATATATATATATATATATATATATATATATATATATATATAGAGAGAGAGAGAGAGAGAGAGAGAGAGAGAGAGAGAGAGAGAGAGAGAGAGAGAGAGAGAGAGAGAGAGAGAGAGAGAGAGGAAAAGGAGAGAGAGAGAGAGAGAGAGAGAGAGAGAGAGAAGAGGAGGAGAGAGAGAGAGAGAGGAGAGAGAGAGAGAAAGAGAGAGAGAGAGAGAGATGACAGCAGTGTTTCTTTCTTGCAATTTTTTGTGTGCGGTGGTGTTATGCGTTGTGGTGTTGGGTTTGTGTGGTGTGTGTTGTGTTTTGTGTGTGTTGTTAGATGTATGTGCGTCAGAGGTAGGCACTTCCGCAACCCCCCCNAAAAGGGCGTTAGATTCGGGAAACCCGTGTTTAAAAAAAGTGGTACAAAAGATAAATAGCTGAGCACAAAGGGAGTTGAAAGAACAAATGTGAGAAGATGTTTGAGCTACTTTTTTTTGGGCCGTCATTTTCGTATAATTGATATTATTGTTGCAGATTTATGCTGATATTAATTTTCCCTAGGAAGACGATGTTGGCCCTAGTTTTTGTTTCTTCTTCAATATCAAATGGTGGTGTCAGAAAAACTGGTGGGACTAAGTTGTGTGAAGCCAGATGGTCGCCGCGCTAGGCTGCGGGGTCACTCATCACAATACAGCGGGATGCGGACTCGCTCTCTACGCCTCTTGAGTGAGGGGTAAATTTAATAGTTTTCAATATCTCTCATATCGAAGGTTACCCCATCACGTATCATTTAGTCTTAATGCTTTAAAGTATAAACTCTGCACTTATATTTTGAACACTCCTGGTAATTCGAGGTATCACTGTTAGCAGTTCATGGCCCAAGCCACCAGATGTCGTTAGTGTTTTTCTCCCAAAAAAGTGGACAACCTAAAATCTCTCAATATATGAATATTTTTCTATATGCTTTTTGATCAGTGTATTTTACTCTTTCTTTTTCTATATGTTGGGTAATATATATATATAATTTTTTGAATGATCCGGTACCGATAACTTCGGGGCCATTCGTCTGTTATTTCTTGCTGAGCGCGTTCGTCGTGAGATGTTTTCGGTACATACTTCCCTCTTTTTTTATTGTATCAGGTAACAACATTCTATGTATTTGTATAAGAAAGGTCTTCACATTGAGTCTTATCAAATGAGGGTAATTTCTTCTTTTAACAACAAAGTGTGCAGTAGCTATTACTTGTACCGAAATATACATTCTTCTTTCATCACCACCAACAACAGAACGCATGGACGGTTGTAGCGATCCCCACCAGGCTACCCTTGGTCAGAGTAGCTACATCTCACAAACGCATTGAAACACTGTTCCCTGGGTGAATATTGTTTGACAACGTATAAACCCAATTTTGATCCTGGGTAAAACATGGTGGAAACATTGAATGTAAGTAGTAATTAAAGTAGAACATAGAACATTTCAAGCGAATGTGCCTTGCCTAGAACAACTTCCTACCCGTATACTGAAACTGCTCCCTGGGCGAATAGTTGTTTGACAATATAGTAGTAGTACACGTATACCAATTCTGCTCTTGGGTAAAAAAGTTAAAATATTGTCAAACAACTATTCACCATGCAGGGAGCAGTGTTTCAGTGCGTATTTGTGAGATGTAGCTACTCGGGCCAAGGGTAGCGTAGGGTACGTAGTGTTCGAGGCAAGGACACATTCGCTTTGAAATGTTCTATGTTTTACTTTGATTACTACTCCACATTCAATGTTTCCACCACGTTTTACCAAAATCAGAACTGGTATACATTGTCAACAACTATTCACCCAGGGAGCAGTTTCAGTATACGGGTAGGGTAATGTTCCAGGCACATTCGCTTGAAATGTTCTATATGTTCTATGTTCTACTTTCATTACTATTCTACATTCAATGTTTCCACCACGTTACCCAGGATCACAATTGGTATACATTGTAAACAAATATTCACCAGGGAGCAGTGTTTCAGTGCATATTTGTGAGGTTAGACCCGTTCAGAAAAATTTTTTTTTCCCATTTTTATACCCTCCTTCAATGTTTTTCCCAAAGCTTTTTTTACCTGGAAAAGTCGACAATTACAACCATTATAAGCCAAAATGTCAGGAACCATTGCCCCATGAAGCATGAAGTTCTATTCTATACACGTTTTCTGAAACGCCAGTTTCGGAGCATTTTGATGTTTGTTTTCGCCTATTTTTTCACCAATAATGGGCATAAGCAGGTTAAAGCAAGTAATTAGATGCTGACTAAAACATCAAAATGCATAGAAACATTTAGGGAAATATTACATGTGATATTTACAGACAAATTTTCTAAAAAATTTAACTAAATATAATTTATTTCACTCTAGTCACAAATTCACAATGGTTTTAGCATGACATCTAATGGTCTGTTATGTTTGTTGCAGATCTGTTGAAACCTGCTAAAAAATCCAGAGATACTTCACAAGATAACTTCACTATGGCAGTAAAGCAAGGAGCTCCGAGGACGCAAAGTTGACATCTCAGAACCTCCACCTGCAGTCCAGAGACAAGCGTCACGCCGACCTGCTACTAGATCTCTACAGAAACCTTCCTGATCGGCTACCCATCATCCAGCATCAGTGGCTCCCAGTTACCCACCAACAGACAGGCCTTCCAGTACTTCCTCCATCTCCAGAGTTTGCCAGAAAATACAGGGAATCCTAAGCATCAAGACTCGCCAATGAAACATTGGAGGCTATCATCCCATTCTGGCAGATGGCTAGGATCAAGACCATGACCAAGTACAATGCAGCGCAGCATTTCATGACACTTCACAAAAAGCACAGAGATCTAGCAGGAATAAAGGTAGAACAGGTGACCCTGGAGGGAAAAGGAGTGCCTTTGTCCTGGAATTAGATAGCCTGCTCGACCATAGGAGCTTCAGATGCCATCTAGGAAATAGAGAGAAACCGACTGCTATAAAGGGAGAAGAAGGACAAGGACATCGGGTTTTCTACCAGGATCAGAAGACAGAGAGAAAGGCCCACATGTCTGGTCATGACAAGATATTTGAGTCACGGTCCCAGCAGCAAGCAGAGAGGTCTGCAAGACTGCAGCAGAGAGAGGAACAAGATATGAATTTGTCACAAAATTTCTACAATTTTTCAGCTGCCACACAGCGAAGGACTGCTGCTGATGTGTCTACCTGGGCTGACCCAACCGACAGTGAAGGGAATGCAGAGGACATGGATTACCAACAACCTCGTCCTGGATGTTCACATCACCAAGACACTGTGACTCTCACATTTCCCAGGAGGGTCATGGAGTGTGTTGACATCTGCAGTACCGCTGATCGTCTGGGATTGTCTGACAATCAAGTCAGCCTTAGACTCTTAGTAGAGCCTTAGTCTCTGCTACGTTGAAGGCTGGTGGAGCTGACCTGGACAAGTTTGTCATCTCAACCTCAACAACGAGACGGAACAGGATGCTGACAAGGTACCACATCAGCCAGGAGTACATGGCAGCATTTAGCGAGGACCCTCCCAAGTATGCTGCTCTCCACTGGGATGGCAAGATGCTGAGAGATGTCCTGGGAAGTGATCCTGGGACCACGTCAGAGACTCTGGCTGTGCTTGTCTCAGGACCACTTGCATATCCTGAAGGCAAGCTACTGGGAGTACCAGTGATAGACAGCTCAACAGGAACGGCTCAGGCAGAGGCATCCATGGATTTGCTGGAGGCATGGGGGCTTACTGGAGTGATCACTGCCCTTGTGTTTGACACAACGGCCAGCAACAGTGGAGTACATCGGGGAGCTGCCAAGCTTCTGGAGCAACAGCTTGACAGGAAGGTGTTCTACCTGGCCTGCAGACACCACATTCTAGAAGTGCTGGTTGGTGCTGTATGGGAGAATCTGTTTGGCAAGGTCAAGAGCCCAGAGAATCCTTGGTTCAAGCACTTCAAGGACGTTTGGACAGATCTTACCACAGACAACCCTACAACCCTGTCCATCAGACAAAATGGTTGAATAAAAAGAAGAAAGAGTGCAAGGAAATACTACAGGAAATCCTGAGGTCGGAGAAGCCTCCTAGAGCTGACTACCGTGAGATGGCTGAGCTTACACTGATCGTCCTTGGAGACACGCCTCCCCGCGGAATCCACTGGAGTCGTCCTGGAGCCATTCATCAGGCCAGGTGGATGGCCAGAAACCTGTATTCTATGAAGATGTTCATGTTTGCTGAGCAGCTGGAGTACGATGAAGAAACTGTTGTGAAGCTGGAACGCCTCAACCTCTTCCTAGGACTGTTCTATACACCCATGTGGATGTCATCTACACTTGCTGCAGATGCTCCTGCAAATGATCTGCAGTTCATGAAGGACATGATGAAGTTCAAGAGAACAGATCCAGAGATTGCTCAGGCAGTGCTACAAAAACTTGAAAACCACAAGTGTACACAGGAGGTTGTGCCGTTCGCTCTCTTCGGTAGCAGACTCAGTGACAAAGAGAAGCAGGATATTGCTGCCAAGCTGCACGCCACTGAGAAGCCAGATAGCTTCAGACGAGGGAAACCTATGTTCCCTCAGGTTACAGCCAAGACGACTCTGGCTGATCTAGTTGGTCTAGTCATCTTCTGCTTGACACCCTTGGCATTGAGTATGACTGGCTTCTGCAACCTGTGGCGACATGGCCAAGGAGTGATGACTACAGCAAGGCCCTGGAATATGTCAGCAATGTAAAAGTAGTGAATGACATTGCTGAGCGGGGAGTCAAGATGATGACTGATTTCGCAAACATCATTACCACAGATTCTCAGCAAAAACAGTACCTTCTTCAAACTGTGGAATACAACCGTGAGCGATTTGATAGCTTCAAGAAGCAAACTCTGAAAAAATGACTGAAGTGTTCTTCTGACATAGACAATAGAGTTTTCTGCCACATGAAAATAGTTTTTAGAGTCTTTGTCACACATTTTTTGATGTCAAGATTGTAATATTTATGAAATTTATATGAAATTTTCAGAAAATTTTGCTTTTTTTCTGGATATGATGTGTCTTTTTTTTCTTGAATGTTTACTTGGATTGTTTTTTCAGAAATAATATTAAAAATGCTTCAATTTGATACCCAATTTGTTGTTCTATCCCAATTGTAACAAAAGTCTCAGGTGAAAAAAAGTCTGGCGGAAGGCAAAATTAGGCGCTTTTCTACTGTCGCGGGCTTAATATCTTGAGGCAAAGGTTTCTGACATTTTAGCTCAAAATGGTTGTGATTTTCGGCTTTTTCAGGTCAAAAAGCATGGGAAGCCTTGCAGGGGGGTATAAAAATAGGAAAAAATTGTTTTCTGAACAGGTCTATTGTGAGACTCGGGCCAAGGGTAGCTGGTGAGATCGCTACAACGGCAACGTGTTCTTCCCCAGGATCAACAGACTTGTAGTCTATTAATCCTGTTCTCCCCATCATTTCAACGCGAAACCACGAGACTTAGACAATCACAAGAGAAAAATGTAAGTATGGAGTCAATAGCGTGTGAGAAATGGACAGTATCGCTGCTGAAACAGTACTTATAGACTGTATAGATCAGTACCTCTTCGGGCATGGTAAAGAGAATCTTCGTAAAACTATTGAAACAACTCTCATGAAAATCTTCTTTAGTGGATCAATTCGAGCCAACATGATGGTGAGAAAGTTTATTAATCCAGAATGACGATCACTGTTAACGGAGATGTCGTGGTCTTCCAGACCCCACTTTATTAACGTTGGTGATAACCTCACCCAAATACCATCCTAACCTCAGCGTGTTGCCTAATATACCGCATGCAACAATATAGGATGCTGCCAAACGGCTAGAAAACTTTGAAAATGACAGAGGCTATCAATTATGCAATGACAACCACATAACACCGTGCAAATAAACCCACATTAAGGTAATATGTCCATATTAGAGCCAACCTGTGTCAGACAACTGCAGACAGAAGGAGTCTCCCTATGTGTGTTTTGGCTTCATGCTACAACAGAAGAAATATTGAAGCCGTAATGTCAGTGCATGGGTAAGTTGACTTTTACATTTTGTTTTAGTATTGTACTGACTACCTATGGTATTTAAATGTTCTTAATGAGATGTATTCCCAATTCCACAAAAATCACCAACATTAATGGTAAAAAAATACCAGTAACTATTTAGTAAGGACATCAAACGGTACTAATTTTCGTTTCTGACTGTTGCAAGATTTTTAGACCAGATGTTTTTTTTTCGATTAATATGTGATGCATGTCCTAATGGGAGATAAGTTTTTTCCCTGTGTAAACCTCAAAGAAGTGTGGTTTGTCCTGCGATTTTAGACAATGAGACACATTCTAACAAATACACTTCTTAGACGTTTTGGTACTGAAAAACATTCTCCATTTGTAAAAGCATCAATAAGAACCTATCTCTCAATCCCACGTAACACAAAGGTAAACAAGTAAAAAAGCCTTTATTTTGCAACTACTTTATTTTTAAACATTATAGTAAAACCAAGATTTAATCTAATCGACATGCAATTGGACCCCTATTGGACATGCATGCTAATTTTACCACACTCTTAACTGAGCTGTTGTTGAGGACATAAGGAATGTTTAATCTTATAATGGTCAGTAGATGAAGTATGTAGGCTCCTATGGTAAAAAATTTTGGGAAAAAAAAAAACAATAAATTTAAATCAAATATACTAAGACATCGAGTAAGGACTAATATTCTTTCCAATTTATGAGGGTGACACAAAGCTAGTTATATAATGCCCATTCTACATATATGGGTAACATTTTTTCGAGATGATGGAAGCTGCAAACATGGTTGTGGCATTATGTATGCGTGGCCAACTTTGTACCAGAAATGAAGTCAGTCTTTCCCTCCAGCGGGCGCAACACCTAAGATTTACTTTGTACCTGGGACAAAGCCCACTCAAGTCCTTCCTTGCCTTTTGAGGATTTATCACCACTGATGGAAGGGTTCGTACATCCACTTAATGATGGGGTAAGCCATGTTGTAGGCACTGCCATTGCGGTATATAACAGAAAATTTTGATATAGTATATTATAATACAATATTTATACGATGATTTTTTTTCCCCTTTTTTGGCACTGGGGATCAGAATATCATTTATCCATGTAATAGACATCCAAAATATATATATGATATACTGCGGGGTTCATGGCTTGAAAACTTTTCCGGGGTCCTGTAGTGCACGGAGAGGCCCTGACAGCAAGAAGGTGCTTCATAAATCGAGTTGTCATACTCTCTTTATAAAGGTGTAAAGCGGGTATCACACGAGGCAGTTCGGCGGACTGTTTCGTTGAACCAAACAAGCATTGGCTTTGACCTGTTTGCCAACACATCTAGTCACAACGCTGGCCACCCGCTTCACCAACAATAACATAAACCATAACAAACAAAGATTGAAGCGATTCGTGGGAGGTGCTGACGCTTGTTTGTTGTTAATGTTTTAACTTTAGCGGCATATATAATAACGTAGCTATTGGTGATGAAAAGGGAGGAGGTGGATTGTTTAAAGAGAACGACGACATATGAAGACGCGTTCATGTGGGCTAAATGGGTTATAGTGGACGAGAACTGCGCGGTCGCTACCATCGTGTTACCACTTAACATAATATTTTTTGCTTAGTATATGTGCAGTATTTATTCATTTTCTGCATTGCTTAAACCCTTTAAACCATATACAAATTAAAGAAAGTACATAGAAGTTGTCCCTAATAATGCCATAGACACACCCCGACCTGCCCTCCCACCCAACCCCATCCGTTAGGAGTTAGTTTAATTTGCGGTTATGTTAATATCTCGTCAGGGGTCGAAGGGGCGATCCCCTCCCGTTTGAACTGCGGGCGGGGCGACACTTTTTTCGTATAATGCCGTCACTTCCCTGGTTTTTTCCCGAGGACACGACCTATTCATTCCTGGCCAAGTTTTAGGAAGGGGGGTTACGGCTTTTGTCTGATGAAGATACTTGTTTCAATGGAACTGTGCAACATTCGTAATACTTTCACCTAACCATTTCATCGCACAGGTTCGGCCTAATGACCCTCAAAGTTGACCAAACATTCCAAACCACATGGGAAGTTCGACGAAACAGTCCGACGAAACGCACCGTGGATGCCGCTTAACGCAGGAAAGTGAGTCGTCCTGTGACTCACGAGTGACGGAAATTTGTAGTTGTAAAGTAATAATAATAGCCGTTTTTGATAATAGTAATTTTTTCTTCACTCCTGTCCCCAATAATGTTTTGCATTATTTAGGTTATGGCTTCCCAAACTAAAAGAAATCTTTATGGGCAAGACATGACCTAGCAGCCCACGGCAGACTGTTTCCTCATCAAATCATGTACAAGGCATGTGTGTTCGATCAGCACCAGATGAGACTGGACAACGACTTCCGGCTTAATGAAGAAACGAATGCCGTAACTTTGCAGCATCGTATCAACCATCTCCAGCAACAAAATTGTATCACTCTCCAGAGTTTGGCACAACGTTTTCATACAGAACCGTGGTACATCATTTATAGTCCCGATTTATCTCAGCACTTCACGATACCATCAGGGAAAACATTAGAAAAGTTTACCAAGGTCAGCCAAGGTTGTTGCTCTATGGAAAAAAACAAAGAGGTTTGGAGCCTTTAACATCAACACTCTCCCACCTGGCTGCTCATTATAGCAGGGATTGTAAGTGACAATATGTTTTTTTGTGGTGATTCATCATGGGGCAGTCCAAATTCAGTTGGAAACAGTGCTACTGAATATGGAAAAAGAAGTGAACCTTTTGTGAGAAACTATACTATAAAAACATGAACCATAAGCATGATCAAAAGTTATCAGAAACTGGCTTATTCATTTGTGAAACAAAATCCAATTTAAGAGTAAGCCCAGATGGTGGCCCGTCAAGTGCAAATGTTGTGGCACTGGACTTTTATAAGATGAAGTGCCCTTACAGGCACACATACAAATGTCCTTACAGGAGAAGAGGTGTGCTTCCGGAGGGGAAATACCATGTTGTTTTGGGTAATGATGGCAAAGTACACCTCAAGAAGTCATAAGAACATAAGACACATAAGAAAAATAAAGGAAGCTACAAGAGGCCGTGAGGCCTACACGTGGTAGTTCCTGTCACCTTAACACTACTACCTCCACCTTTCATCCCCATCCATGAACCTATCCCATCTCCCCTTTAAGCTCCCTAATGAATCAGCACTAACTACCTTCTACTGAGACCATTCCACTCATTCACCACCCTAATTTGTGTACCATTTTTTCCTATTTCCTTTCTAAATCTACAGCTTTCTCAGCTTTGAATCCGTTACTTCTTGTTTCTACCCTGGTTAAAAGCCGTCAGAACTTTTCCTACCTCTCCTTTATTACATCCCTTTATCCACTTAAAAAACTCTATCAGATCGCCCTTACTCTGCGTCTCCGAGTGAGTGTAAATTTGAATAACTTCAATCTCCTCTCATAACTAAGTTACACATCCTTGTAGCATTTGTGGTCTCCCTTCTCTGCAACTTTTTCTAACACACTATATCCATCCTGGTAATATGGAGACCAAACTGAAACTGCTAGTCCCTAGGTGATGACCTGACCTAAGCCAGCATAAAGCTGTTAGAATAACTAATGCACTTCTACATGTATAACACTTCTGGTAATGAATCCCTAATACTCTATTAGCTCTATTTCTGGCCTCAATACATGTGTTTCCTAGGTCGAGGTCTGGCTCACCCTCACTCCAAGATCTTTTTCACCTTCTGATCTTTTTCAGCGATACTTTGCTTTATGGGTGTATCTATTACCAGGGTTTTTTTCTACCAACATCATACGCTACATTTATCAATATTAAATTCCCATCTTCCATCGTGACTGCCCCACTCGTTTAAGTTGTATCTAAGTCTCCCTGCAATATGTTTACGTCAGACTGTGATCCAATAATCCTACCTAACTTATTCATCAGCAACCTTGCTGATATCACTGGGCTAATCCACTATCCAAGTCTTTGATGTAAATCAAAAATAGTAATGGCCCAACACAGACCCTTGTGGAACTCCACTTGTTCACCAAGTGCATCCATCTCTGCATGGTAACACCAGTACAAGCCATTTTGGGGTGGACAGGTTACCCATGGAGTGACTTTGTTTTATTCACAAAAATGAACCCTGTTTACCATTGAAAGAATATATTTTTGACAAAAGCAGCTTTGAAGCCGATGTTACAAGGCTTATGTTTTTTTATGAAAAAATTTATTTACCAGAGTTTGTTTGATCGTAATACAGGTTCTGGTAATAAGAGAATGGAAACCTCTGTGGTGAATTGATGATGATGAGGTTGGGACAGTGTTTGATGTGATGCATTCTTAGGCCCAGTACCAAGAGTCATGATGAAGGTCGGAGCGAACGATACGGTCGAAATACCGAGAATGTTACCATAAAAGGGATATTTTTTGGAACGAAGAGCAAGCTTCTGGTCCGAACCCCGTGGTCTCTCGCGCTGCTCTTTCTTTCCTGAAAAATATCCCTTTTAGGGTAACAATTCCTCAGGTCATTCGACGTTTGCGTCGCTCGACCTTCATCATGGAACTTTTGCCATCGACCTCATCCATGACACATGTATTCGTCGTGACTTTCATCATGACTCTTGTTACGGGCCTTAGTTGATGAGTTGCGTAATGGTATTCTTAGTGAAGAGTCGGGGCTGTGTTGATGTAATGGTATTCTTTGTGATAGATTGGGGCTTGTGTTGATGTAATGGTATTCTTGTGATAGAGTTGGGGCTGTGTTGATGTGACTGTATTCCTTTGTGATAGAGTTGGGGCTGTGTTGATGTAATGGTATTTCTTGGTGATAGAGTTGGGGGCTGTGTTGATGTATGGTATTCTTTGTGATAGAGTTGGGGGCTGTGTTGATGTAATGGGTATTCTTGTGATAGAGTTGGGGCTGTGTTGATGTAATGTATTCTTTGTGATAGAGTTGGGGCTTGTGTTGATGTAATGGTATTCTTTGTGATAGAGTTGGGGCTTGTGTTGATGTAATGGTATTCCTTAGTGTATAGGAGTTGGGGTCTGTTGTTTATGGTAATGGTATTCTTTGTGATAGAGTTGGGGCCTGTGTTTGATGTAATGGTATTCTTTGTGATAGAGTTGGGCTGTTTGATGTATGGTATTCTTGGTGATAGAGTTGGGGCTGTGTTGATGTAATGGGTATTCTTTGTGAGAGAGTTGGGGGCTGTGGTTGAATGTAGATGGTATTCTTTGTGATAGATTTTGGGGCTGTGTTGATGTAATGGTAATTCCTTTGTGATAGAGTGTGGGGCTGTTTTTGATGTAATGGTATTCTTAGTGATGGACTGGAAGTGAAAAGATGGTGGTTATAGTTATAAGGATGTCTTCCAACCCATCAAGCAAGTAGATGTATCGTTATATATTATAATGCTTATTAAAGAAAACAAAAATTAATTTTGCTGCTTTTACTTTCTCATAGTACGGGAAGTTTGCGAAAGATACAACAGTTTTTATGTTCACAACCGTGGATGTTTGTTTTCTACGTCTCGACGAATTTTTGTATAGCGAAATAGCTTTTGTACAAAATAGGTTTTGATTCAAGAACCTATATTACTGATACTGTACTACCTTACTTTATGTTATTGGATTTTTTTCAATCTATATCATTGCTGGGCAAACAGAGCTCTCATTCGCCTCTCAAACTGTCTCATTTCATAACTTTCACTCTTGCTCTCTCCTGAACTTGCCTAACTGCATGCTTCCCCTCTTTCCACAGCCCCCACTGCACAAGACTTTCTACACTTGCGCCACACCTTATTCCTGTCCAACTCCCTTATGCAAGTCTTCATTCTGAAAGAGGCCTAAATAAATTAAAACCCGTGGCACAGACACAAAACACTAAACACGTTGCCTGAATGAACACAAAGGGGATGCGGGAAGGGGACTTCAAAATAGATCACATCAGATTATTGTTTTGGGAAGAGACTTTTCCATATGGCATGGGGCAGAGTAAGTTTGAGGCATTCAGTTGTGAACACCTTACTCATCAGTAGAGGAGGCTCCTTGTTGCACTCACTGCTACTATACCATAATTTTGGTCTAGTAAGTGCCACAACTGCATATTATATTGGTTCGTGACAACATTTGTAATTTTTCATGCGTTCTATGACTCGTTCGAATGAATGCGTAGTGATGCACTTGATCCCTTGTTTTAGAAATTTCACTTTGATTTAATAATCCTACGACCACTTTCATCCTTCTTTCTTAGTAAACGGAGGCATGTTGTAATAACTTTGCTTTTTTTGCAAGTAACCAAGTCAGGCAATATTGACGCCACGATCAACCATTAGGGCATCCCCGGTTCAACTTATCCAGAACTCTTTTCAAACTATACCTTACAAAGTACAGCCTCCATACAACATTCGAAAACAAGGAATCAAGCCTGTTGTGTGGATTCCCACCAAAAGTTTTGACAGTATTGTGGTGGCTTATAAATTAAGAATATGTTGCAGCTTGTGCAGTGCAAGTTTTTTGGTTTAAATGTGAAAACTCTGTACAGTCTAATATAACTCTTTTGTATCGCTAACTTAGATGGATAGTTTCTCAGAGATTTTTCCTTACATTTTCAGCTGTTGGATCTTGAGGCCTCTTTTGAAATATCATACCATAGGTTATCCATGTTTGTTTATACACAGCTAACATGACTTTGGCTGAACCCCAAACAGGTCAAGCAGGACTCCATTTCCATGGCTTTCTCTAATATATTTACAGTTATAAGGAATTCCATCAATACAGAACTTCCTTCTTTGATTACCTCGGGGCTACTCTGTTTTGACTTAATTATTGAATTGCTTAGGCCATTTCCATAATTAATCTTTGACCACTTCTTCTGATTATCGTTAATATGCCATTCATATATTTTTTCGAAAAAAAACCAGTATTACTTTCTAACAGACTTATCACGCTGCAGAATTTTCTCCTTGAATGCCTCACGAAGCACCTCTTGTTTCTTCTTAGCTGCACGGGCATGGAAGAACTGAAAACAGAAAAATAACGTTATGGGATAAGATAATGTAATAATAATGTCCAGTGTTTCAGTACAAGAGAAGAGAAGATTGTGGCAAAGATGGAAGTAAATACCTGGTATCCAGTGTTGAGCTAGAAAGGATGCGTATCTAACTAAAGAGGTGACACATAAGGCCTGAAGAAGATGGTCATAATGCAGAACTCCTGAACATATCTCCTCACGTATGATTCTCATAATCAAAGCTGTCCTTTACCACATATACTACTCACCTATCCACCTTCCACAGCTATTTATTTCATATATTCTGCAAGTCACTCCTTCTGAACCTGCTTTCATTCCATACCCCCTTAACTTTCTTCCAATATGTTTGAAATCATACAAAATGGAGTTCCAGCAAATAACCTACCGTTTATGCGTTTTTTTATTTGGTTTCAGCATGACTGCGGCTGACTCATCTGCGTCCCAACCTACTGTTCACCAGAGTTTGTAGTTTTATGGGAGCTGCAGGGATAAGGTGTGGTCTGGGTTTGCTCAGTATTTGCTGAAATAAATAGGAGTTTCCATAGTATAAAAACCTGTCGTGTACAATAGGTTTTTGTACAATTTTCTTTTTTTTTCCTGTGGATGTACAATTTACAATAAATTTTCCTCATAGGATTCCCATTACTTTTGTTTACAATTTGCATAACCTTTCGAGTTTCCCAAGTACCATATTATTTTGTTAATACACTTTCTTGTAATGAACTCATAGGTCCCTAAATACATTTAGACATACAGCCCTAACATAACTAGCTATAGACGTGCATGATGCGTTCTTGGTTGGCTCGTCAGAGCCCGTCCTCTGAAGCTATTAGAAACTGGGGGAGTCTTAGGCCCGATTTTTCAAGATACTTCTGATGAATGTCGATCGCGAACGACGATCGCCTGAGGAAGAAAACCATAAAATGGGTATTTTTCAGAACGAGTAGCACGACGACTTTCGCACAGCTCTTCGTTCTGAAAATATCCTTTTATGGTACTCTTCCTCAGTCGGTTCGTCCTCGTCGCTGGACCTTCATCATGACTCTTGAGTACGGGCCTTAAATGTTTTGTTTATGCGAGTATGCCATGAAAACCATCAACTTGTTTTGTTCTTTATTTTTTTGCGAATATTGACATAACTATAATTAATGCATATATACACCTCTATCTATCCTAGGTATCTCTGACATGCCTCGCTTAACCCCTCCGGGAGCGGTTCCCCAAAGGGGATGGCCACAGCAGAAGCCTCCACCTCATCTCTATCCAGACATTCCCTTCTTTCTTTGTTCTGCGCTTGGCCTATACTAACACCTCTTTCACACAAGTACTCTTTTACTTATCCCTTCCACCTCATGCACAATCGTTTTTACCTATTATAATGATGACTGTTGCATACTGTTATGAGGCCAACTTCATCTCTAGTTTTCATGAAATGATGACTTCACCTGCTGGTTCTTTAGGTGGACATCATCAGTATCTTGGGTGTCAGTGTTGCTGAAACATAGAATCATTTGCTAGTTATATAACCTATGTTTCCACTGTTACTTTACATCTATTGGTTACGATGCTTAACAAAATATTAACCTACCCATCCATTTCTTCCTTAATATTACATTTTGCTTGTAATCTAACTCATAATTGTGTTTCAGTAAATGTGTAACCTATTGTAAATCCCTTTTTTTACTGAAACTCGCACAAGCGGGCCTGATATTGGCTTTTATGGGGGACAGCTCTTGGCTGCTGCAGATGAACTTTTTTACTCCGAATTAGGTCACAACCTCAGCCTAGCTCCTCCCATGGCCATCACAGATATCATAAGAGACACAATAATTAAATTCCGCAACGAAATATGGTAGGTTAACGTATTCTGTAATAGATACGTACTTAGGCTCTATGCCCTCACTGTTGTACTCAGAGCAAACTGTAATTTTTGCCCCTCACCATTAGGAAAAAGTAAGAAATTTGATTAACATTTTTTGAAAAGTAGCATGTGTCGTGTTTGGTGAGTTAGCATGATCATTAGTTGAATAGAATGTTTGGTGGTAATAAGGGACGAGTTGTTTTCGCGGTCGTTTTCAGGGAGACACCAACTATTTTTTTCTTGCCTACAATAGGTGCTTGTTCTAATGGTGCTTTTTTATTTTGCGAAAAAAAAGAAAGAAAAAAAAATTAAACTTAACCTAACATTATAGGTTTTAATGAAATCTAACCCCCCTTAACCCAAAAGTATACTTTTTTTCGCAAAATCAAAACTAGTTCCATTACAACAAGCACCTATTTGTATGCCAAAGAATAATATTTGGCCGTCTCTGAAACGAAACCGCGAAACGCTCGTCCATTATAACCTGTTTTGGTGAGAGTAATACCACAATAATGATCATCGGGGTGTGGAGCTAAGGGACCTGTTTTACCCTAATTAATTCATACTCCACCTCATTCACAATAATGTCTTACCTTTTTAAAGATGATAACTGTTGCTACTGTAATTTGGCCAACTATCATCTCCATTTTCACTGATATGACTTCAGCCCAGCTTCTTGCGGTAGGACATAAGCAGCAGCAGGACAAACTAGATCACTGCCACCTGTACTTGAACATTATTTATTTGCCAGGTATTTGATGCCTTTTATATGAGAGTTTCTTGCCCCAGTCATTGTATGCAAACAGTTTTTGGATCAGGATGCGAAGAGGATGGCCATTTCCATCCAGTTAATGAATGCCTGGAACAGATTCGCATGAAATCTTGTAGCCTTCCATTCCTCCCACTTACGTCCGACAATCTATCTTCCCATAACTTTCTTCGGTGTGTTCTTTCTTTGCTTGACCGGAAATTTCACCCAGGCCTTTGACTTCAACCATACATGGATGTTTTCTCTACTTTTTTCTTGAATCAGACTTGCGTCTGCCACAGCACAAACCAAACACGTCACGTACGTGCCTGTATGTTATTGTTTACGGACCGCTCGCACAGCTTAAACTGATAATCGTGCGCCTGGCAGCGTGACGGCTGCGGCGTAAGGATCCACCTTTTCATAATGTATGCCATTATTTCAATAGTGCTAGACATGACATGTGTTTTTTCCTTAATGAGTTGGCTTCATATATCCCCTCTTGTTGAATTTCATTGGCATGTCTGTAGAACTGACTGTTTTTAACATTGTAACAGGCCATCTCCTATTTGGTATTTGTTAAATGATCCTTCTATTTTTTTTTTTCACTCAACGATGAATTCTTTTATTAATTTATAGTATGCATATTATGATATACATTGGATACTAAAAACTTCCATTGCAGTACGCATCGCTGAGTAAACAAAACAATAAAAATGCCTAACTGATTACTTTAAAGCGCCTTGCCCAGCTGCCTGAGAGAAGACACTAGGCCACCTAGGCGAAAACTGAGGTGAACTGCTAACAGTGATACCTCGAATTAATCCGAAACCCATTTATCGCGATTTCTAGCATCACATTGTTTTTCCTAGACGGAGGTCTGAGCTTACCCGCACACGCCAAGTCCTTTTCTCCCCTTTTGATCTTTCAGCGGGTACCTTGCGGTATAGTTGTACTATTACCAGGATTTTTCTACAAACATTAAATACGCTAGACTTGTCAATATTAAATCCTTCTGGCACCTGACTACCCACAAGAGGCGTTTACTTATTTTAATTAAACAGTGGTAAACAGGGAGATAATTAATAAGTTTAAATATGGAGCAAATTCACAAATAGGGTGGGAAATGATGGAATGTTATCAGGTAGTTAGTGCGGAGTCAATAGGGAGTTTTAATTAGGAAAAAAAAGGCTAGACAATTTCATGGTGGGGATGAAAGGTAGATGTAGGGTGGTGTTTTTCAGTAACAGGAAATAAACACGTGAGGTCTCACGACCCCGGTAACTTCCTTATTTTCTATGTTTCTTAAAGTAAATCGTTCAGAACCCATTTTTTTCTTTGCACAATTATGTTGTGAATGCTCATGCAAAATACCTAATCCACAAAAAAAATAATAATATTAATTTCCACGCCTTATTTCCTTAAAAACATACTTTGTTAAAAAGCGGGCGGGAAAAACAACAGCCCCATTCCACCGTGGTTGAAACTTGCTGGCGACATCACATGATGAGCCTCCCAGCCCTGCCTGATACAGATAACACGAGACCCTCAGAAAAAAATATAGTACTTGAAAGAATTTTTTTGGTGTTTCTGATATTTTTTTTTGTTCCTATGTGGCATATACTTTGCATCCTTCATCGCTACAGCAAGAAGCTGTGCCTTTTGGAGATGAGCTTAGCACCCTTTCTGACCTAATTGGCTATAATGTCTGTGCAGCGGGGGCCGTGAGTGGCCGGTGAGAGCGCGGCTAACAATGTGCTTCCACCGCGCCTCTCCCACCCGCCACTGCCAGGCGCCTGCACAGACTTACATGGCAATAGGGTCGAAATGTGTGCTAGCTCTCTGCAAAGGCACAAGCTTTTCTTACTGTACCCATGAAGTATGCAGTATATTCCATTACGCAAAAAAAAAAAAATCAGAAACACCCAAATTCCCCAAGTACTACATTTTTTCCTCCGAGTCTCCCTCGGGCATCTGTATCATGCAGGTGCTGGGGAGACTTCCTCATGGTGACGTCGGCCCGAGCCGTGGTGGCGTCGTCTGCTGGTCGCCAGTTGTGTTTTGAGAGCTCAGGGAATTACAGATTTTGAATGTGGATCATTTAAAAACGGGTGAATGGATGCAAAAAAGTGACAACATAATTGTTGATATACTCGATCATGCTATATTTTGACTGCATTAAATCAGGATGATGAAATGGTCTGGACGATTCCCTTAAGTCTCCCTGCAACCGTTTATATCAGAACTGTGATCTAATAATGCTACCTATCTTTTGTATCATCAGCAGACCATGCTTGATATCACTGTTAATCCCACTATCTAACTCGTTAATGTAAACAATAAATAATAGTTTGTAGTCTTTCTCGTAGTCTGATTTATCGGCCGTAGACACTCTCGGTCGATTTAATTCTTCAGTTTCATTATTTGTACATTTTTGTTCACGCTTGCCCTGTTTTTTATTAAGTATAACTTCTGCGTCCTTATTCATAACCGTTGAATATAACTCACCACAGAGTATATACCTAGAGAGCGAGTCCCGCATCCCGCTGTATTGGTGATGAGTGACGCCGCAGCCTAGCGCTGCGACCTTCTGCTATCACAGTCACACTTATTCCCAACAGTTTTTTCTGGACACCCCATTTGATATTGAAGAAAAAAAATTTGGGGCCACCATTGTCGTCCTGAGAAAATTTCTGCATTCATATTAGCATAAATTTGCAACAATAATATCAATTATACGAAAAATGACCGGCAAAAGAAGTAGGCGCAGAAACATTGTTCTCACATTTGTTTTCTTTCAACTCCTTAGTGCTCAGCTATTTATCATCGTATACCACTTTTTTTAAAGCACGGTTCACAATCTACACAAAACGCTTTTCTGATTATGTTAGTATATAAGACGTATCCCGATGTGAAAATATATAGACCTTAGGAATATTTTGTTTCTGACCATCCAATTATATTATTTAAACGAAAATGTATATGAACTCACAGCGTTGACCCTCACTGACTCCACCCCTTTGTAGAAGACCTGCTTTGATCTTTCTAATCATGAATTTCTCCAACAATAAACTGGTCTCTCCTCACCTCTCTGGGTTCCGTGTCACTGGGTGCACTGAATGAAGGGTGAGTGAATCTCGCCCGCGGTCGTCGTGGTGTTTCTGCTGCTCTCGCTCATACCTCACGCCACAGAGTAAGGTCGCCCTTGTGTCCGCTAAGCTGCTTTACATTTTCTGCCTGGCTTCACCACTTTCACTTCAACATTTCTCTGGACCCCTGCAGCCACAATGAGCGATTAGTCCCCCAGTAACTTTCGTGTTACAGCTAGTTAACTGATTTAGCTGACTGCACACACTGTCGTGATCCTGTGAACCGAGGCGCTCGCCAAAGGCTGTAGTGGCCTGCTCGAGGGCCCCAGACTGGGACCCAGCAACGGAGGTAGTCCTCGCCAGCAAAGACATGCTCTCCCACTTCCTAGATAACTACCTGGCCCTTACCTACAAACCAGCAAGCCTCCCTCGGTAGGTAGTAAACGGGTAGAAAGGCCCTGACCTGGCTAAGGCGTCATCCGTCACACCAATGACAAACTGTTTTTATACTTTCTGGACATTCGACTAGGCATCCTCGGGGAATCGAGCAAGATATGTCACTGGAGGACGCACTCAAGTATTCGAAGCAAAAGAAGTGCGGCAACGCTATAGTTTGCGGTAGTAGTAAACGGTAGTTTGTGTGGTAGAAGTGTCTGGATGGTATTCTTGATGTAGACACTTTCGCCACACTCACACGTCACCACGGACACTCACTGCTAGTATGTGCCCTCGTCAACACAGAGGTTCCAATCATCACGATAAGGCAACACACACACACACACACACACACACACTCGCCCTGCTGGAAGCCAAGGGTTCGGGCGTCTGATGGGACGGCTTTGGATGATAACATCAACGCACGCTGTGGGTCGGGACGCTCGTTTTCTTCCAGGTGTCACACAACTCATTGTAGATGTGGTGCTACAGCGAGATAGTATGGAGACCGATATTGGGACCGTCACCAACGTGCATCGGGTTTCGAAGATGGCAGTGCATCATCCTGTGCCCGTGTCCGGTTGGCTGGTGGGGTCTGCGCTGATTTTTGTGACAGTGCGACATTGCTCCTCGTGATGGTGGTAAGTTGCCGATTTGCGCATGTGTGGTTTGTATGCTCGGCTCGAGCTCGGTTATCCCCCTTTACGTGCTCTCATCCTGGCTAAAACAGCGGCAAGTTTTCAGTGAAATGTTGGAGAGAGAGAAGGGGAATGGCTGACGATCCTCTTGTTCATTGCCATGCATTATGCACGCTCAGTCACGCCCTTGTCATACCTCACGCTATATTATAGACGTTTCGCAACACGAAAGGGACGATTGTGCATATTGCCTGGGAAGAAATGAAAGCAATATTTAACATCACAGGGTCAATAGGTGCAACTAATATTCATCATTAACCCTACCTTGTCTGTACATGAAATATATACTCAAAAGTAAAAGTTAATGAAACAGAAAGAATCTCATGGACTCGCTTTAGGAGTGAGTGCGCACTCCTCTCGCTGTTTGAGGAGGGGCGATGGGAGAAAAATCGGCGAGGCGAGGTCCGCCTGGCCACTAAGAACGTCCCTGTGTTTCCTGTGGAACACATTCTACTGAGCAACATGTTTGTAAGGGTTGCGTTAGAAATCAAATTATAACGCCAAACAATTTGATGTGTCGACGTTTGAAAACTTATTGCTGGAGAGGATGACTTTTGCCACTTGTAATGTACTATCGTACACCGTAGCCTTTCAATTTATTAGTTTTTTTTTGTTTGATATTAGTATTTAGTTCTAGTTTGTTTTACTATCGTATTTTCGTCTTTTGATGTTTTATTGGCTGTCTTAATTTTATTGATTTTTGTGGTATTCGTGATGGCGTTTTTTGTTGTGTATTTTCCATTTTTTATAAAAAAGAAATAATAATAGTTTTTAATATTCCATTTTAGTATTTTCCATTTTTTTGTATTTTCTGTTTTTTGTATTAAGTTTTAGTATTCCGTTTTAGTATTTTCAGTATTTTAGTATTCAGTTTTTAATTGTTTATTGCTTGTTTAGGTTTTTACAAATTTATTGTAGTTTTCATTGATTCCTTTTCATTGATGCTCATAATTATTGCACTGATTTTTGTAAAAGGAAAAATTTCTTGCGTTTTAGTGTTTGAGTGATGTTTCAAGACCTTATTATCAGAAAGTAGATTTGAAGGATATTATATGTGCGCATGTGAGAAACAGTTTTTTGTAAACTTTACTATTAAAACACTTTTGTGGACCATTTAACTGATTGTGTGTTGTTGCACAAGCTTTGTAAATTGTGGTCAATAAATTACACTGGGGAACAAATTTTTGTTGAGTTAGGTCTGACACTTGTCAAAACGTAATTTTTGGGTGCTGAATCCAAAACTGATCTCAGTTTTTCTCTATCACGTCAAGTTTTTGAACTGTAGGATTTTCGTTTTCTTAAAAAATATGAAAAATACTGTACATAACAGTAACAGTGCTTATTTTATAAAAAGTTGCAAATGTTAACATACAATGAAAAATGAAAGAAATAGGCATGAATAGAATGTTTATTTAACATTATCATGTTTTTAGATATCATAAGGCTATAATTGTGTGCAGATTAAGGTAAAAAATTACGTTTGTAGCTTTGTCTAGAGTGTTCAACTTGAGGACTATCGCGTTTGATGCTCCAACAATAGTCAGCCATCATATGCACATCCCATCTACCCTGGCAACGTTCTTCCATAACCTTCAAATCTTGGTGAAATCGTTCACCTTGCTCGTCGCTAGCAGCACCAAGATTTTCCGGAAAGTTGGCAAGATGGCTATGCAAAAAATGTACTTTAATACTCATGTTGCAACCAAGCGCTTTGTAGCTCTCCAATAGTTTCTGAACAATTTCTGTGTAATTACTTGCACGTGTATTTCCAAGAAAGTTCTTGACGACGTCTTTGAATAATAGTCAAGCATTCTTTTCAAGGTCTGACATAGTACCGTTGAAATGTTCATCTTTGATGAGCTGTCGAATTTGTGGACCATCAAACACACCGGCCTTGATTTTTTCAATTGACAGTCCTGGAAATACCAAGATGATGTACTTCAAACAGTCGCCATCAGTTGACAATGCTTTTACAAATTGTTTCATGAGACCTAGTTTTATGTGCAGAGGTGGGAATATTATTTCTTCCTGTCAACAAGTGGCTCATGTACAATGTTAGGATCTCCGGTTTAAGATCAGATCTCGGAGGCCAATTCGTCTGAACCCAATGCTTCTCTCGAGCTCTGCTATCCCACATACAGAGAAAGCAGGGATACTTTGTGTATCCACGTTGTTGACCAAGAAGGAAGGACACCATTTTAAGGTCAACACAGATGATCCAATTGTGTTTGTCATATTGCAAAACTCAATGACTCTCTTACATCTCCATATTCTTATGAAGACAGACCGAATGCCCAATAGGGACTGCGCCAAACAAATTGCCATTGTGTAGAAGGACACACTTCAAGCTCCGCTTTCAGCTATCAATAAACAATCGCCATTTCATTTGGATTGTAGATTGAAAGCCCTAATTCCTTCAGTAAACCAGGAATGTTATGGCAAAACACAAAACCGCTGGCACTTCGAAAGTACTGCAGAAATGTACTTTCTCTGGTTCGAAAGTGATACTTCACTCCTTGTTCAAGTATGTTTTTCTCGTTCAGTCTTGATGCTAGTATTTCTGAAGCTTTTTTGGATAGGCCCAAATCACGTGCTAAATAATTCAACTCGTGCTGATCAAATCCCCTACGAACTGAATCCTCGTGAATGTCAAAATCTGCATCATTGCTGTCACTGCGTTCTTCAACATCACTCAGATCTTCTAGAGGAGGTAGTTGTTCGAAAACTGGCACTGGAATTTCAGCTGAATGAGGCATTGGTCTTATAGCTGACGGTAGATTAAGGATATTCTATTTTACTCTTATTTTCTTGTTAAATCCTGATGTTTTTCACTAAACAAAAAGTAAACAGTCTGTGGAATGATCTTTTTGCTCTCGCCAAACCATGGGGATACCAAATGCCAACTTTTCAAGTGTTCCTTTGGTCCACATCCGTAATCTCTCGACACACTGCTTGCACACTTTGTGAGGGGTCCATAGCTTGTCTTGATCACCGAGTTTCACTTTAAAATATGCGAAATATGCTTGTTTGACAAATACGCTGATGCTTGCCCACTGACTTGGAATGGTGAAACTACCACATATATAGCAGAAGGAGTCAGGGTTGTTTAGGCATTTACGACGAGACGCAGCAGGAGCAGACATGATCTGAAACAAAGAAATATATACCTATGTAAATAAAAACACTAAGTGGAATAGTTACAAGCTTTGAAGAAAAAAAAAACAGCATAAAACGAAATAGAAATTACAATGGTATGTTGTTACAAGGTTAAGAGAAAAGCCATAACAAATCCTCCTAATTCCTACTATGCTAGCTTTCTGTTTGCAGATATTGATAGTACTGACCTATTGGGAGCTGCACACACCTCTCACCGCACTGTCTCAATTGTAACTGCACAAACAAGTTGCCACATAGCTCTCGATGAGTCAAATCGTAATCAGCTGGCAAGTTTTACTACAGCTCACAAGTGGAATTTTGCTTATCTGGATGGTAAGCTGTGGAGAAAAAACTTGACGTGCTAGAAAAAAACTGACTAACAGATTTGGAATCAGCATGCCAATTTTAGTCTAAATCAGCTCAAAAATCTAACTCAACAATTTTTTTTCTTCAAATTGTTCCCCAGTGTTATCTATCTATCTATCTATGCTATAGGGGGCTACTCGCGAGGTATTTCATACCAAAATGATGTTGGTATGAAGAAATAATTTTGGTCCAATTTTGGTGTGTCGCGAGTACGGTAGAGTACGATCTAAAACTTGAACTTGAGTTGGGAACTTGGGAGTCACCCAGCGGAAGCCTTTTGTCCGGCGCCATATGTAAACAAATAGCGCGTTTTCGCGACGTTCACCGCCCTGGGGCCAGATGCTGAGAGTGAGCTAGGGCGCCCTATATACTAGGGCGCCTGTGGTAAGGCGAAACGCCCTCCCACCGCCATGCTCAGTCGAGATTGCTGCCTTAGTGGCACCGCTAAAGGCGCTGAAAACTAAGGCATGGTCAGACCCTGACTTAGTGAGCTGCTGTGGGCCTTTGACAGACATTCATCTTCTGTTTATAAAGCAAATACAGCCTTGTTTCAGTTCCTACAACGTAACAATTGGTGTTTACGTATTAATAGTGTTGCAAGGTGTGTATGCATTGATCGTGCAAGACTAATGCAGCATTATAGGGTGTTATATGCTGGTGATAAGAAATGTTGTGTTGTGTGTTGGTTAGGGCGGGCGGCGGGCGGCGGGCGGCGGGCGGGGGCGGCAGGTGCTCCGCCCGCACTAAAATGTTTGTACTATTATCGGTATTATCATACTACCAGATTATATTTAGGACAGCTGAACATACCACCATCTTCACGAGACATTAGTGCATATCATGAATGCATAAAACTTGCAGTAAACTATACATATAATAAGATAATGAGAGCAAATTGAAATCGTGTCTAAACTTTTTTTTCATTTTTTTTATTCATTTCTATTTTTCCGGAAAGTTGGTTTTAAAATTTTCATCACTGCCCCGGGAAATTGGGCCCACACCTTAAGTTTATCATGGGTATGGAAAGCCCTAATGCAAAAATTATAAGTGGTAAAAAACCTGCTTTGACGTAAATGTGATGAAACAGCTTTTGGCGGGGGAGAACGGTGTGTCCTTCCCATAAGGCTTGGTTAGGGGGGGAGGGACACATCCCTTGCTTCAGCAGAAAAGTGTTCAACCTTGGTTTGGTGAAGTTGCTAAGCAGCGTAGATAGGCAACGGTTTGGGCTAGGGATCCGGCCCAGCCCACGCCATAGGCTTGGAGGTGTAAGGCAGGAAAAAGGGCCCCTGAATTTTCGATGTCAGGGCTTTAGCGGTGCCTTACCCGGGCCGTTAAAAAGCGCCTGAAGAGGGGGAGGCGTTTTTTGCCTTACCTTAGGGCACTTCCACACCCCCCCCTGGTCCAGTCCAGTCCAGGCCAGTTTTGGGGTGGATGATGTCGCAAAAAACATCGGAGGCCCCACCATTCGGTTTTATGGCTGAGGGGATGAGTGGGGGCCCGGGGGCAGAAAGCACACTTTTTTTAAAAAGCGGCGTTTTATTTATTTGACTTTCAATGGGAAGTAAAGTTGAGGGGGGACTATGAAAAAAGAATGAGAAATTTCTTTTCTTTTACTTAATAACACATCATAGTCGCCACGCATATAATGCGCAGGGGGGATATAATAGAGTTTTAGCATACACGTCAACACGTGCACAGTAGTAGTTTACATATACATAACATAAGTACCCTAGTAACAGTTTAAGTCGCCAGGAAAATTTTTTTTTTTTGTTTACAGACGGTGGGGCGTGAATACTTTCATTTCTACATCCCTGATTCAGCAAAGTTTAAAGGGGGATCTGGAGAGGTGTCATTTTTTTTTCATCTGGCATAAGGGGTATAAATAACAAATTTCTAAAAAAATCTAAAAGGGCTACCAATAGTAGTGCCATCGGTGTTTTTTTTAGGTGTCGTACCCCGTCGTCGTGCCCGAAAAAAAAAATGCGTAGCGAAATTTGAAACCGTCATACTTGCAGTACAAAGCATAATACAACGCGAAAAAAAAGGTACATTATACAGTCATGATATAAATACTGTGATCATCTTCAGTGGCACATAAAATCGCAGAGGTGGGCATCGCAATTTTTTTTTCAATCCCAATCACAATTCCGCAATTTGACCCGCACAGTCCCCCATCGCAATTCCGCAATTTTTTTTTAGATGGGCTTTTCGCAATGCATCTGCAATTCCGCAATTCCGCAAACTAATTTTGACACCTACAATAAAAAAAAAAACCTACAATTAAAACCAAAATGTCTATAAACTCTACAAAACACCTACAATTAAAACAAAAATGTCTCAAAACTTTTTATTGGTGTTATTTTTATACTTTGTCTTGCTATTGTTTCTGTCTATACTTGTTACTTGTCATTCACAATTAAGTCTTTGTCTCTTTTAGTGTTTTTCTTTACTTTTACACTTCACAGTCTACTGGCTAGTAATCACTAGATGACTAGGGTATCTATATGAAAGAGGGTAACGCCATTATATGCCCTATGTTAAACGCTACTGGGGCGCCATCTTAGTGCCAGGGCCTTCACTCTAGACCCGGGGAAGATCTCAAGGCATGACCCCGCAGTATATCATGTTATACATGTATAAAGGATAGACTGTTATCTTGGAAAGTTTGGTTCTATAAGATTATCACATAAAACACAGTAAAACACATTAAATAAAGCCATTATGAGACTCGGAAGAAATAGCATAAACTTAAAATTCACTTAAAACGTATCGTCATGTAACACTTTGTGGGACAAACATATTACATGGAAGATATCAATAGAAGCAGAATTGTATTAGCTTTCCATTGATATATTTCGTTTTCTGATAAATGCAGTAGTACCTTGCAAAAATGAGCGTTAACTAAATAAATCGCCGCGCAGGCTGCTCTCTGTTGATGACTGTGTTTACAAATAATCAAATATATATTGAATAAATATCGCCTTTTATTCAGCCTTATAACAATTTTTCTATGTTTTAACTTTTAACTAGTAAATTAAAGGATAATTTATAGTTTCACCCAACCAACGATTTTCTGATGCGCCTTATGTATATAATAAGGCGCATCAGAAAATCGTTGGTTGAGTGAAGCTGTAAATTGACCAAATTAAATTACTAAATACTCAGTAGATAAAGGAATAACTTACATGTCCAAGTGACTCAAGTTAGCTGGAAGCTTCTCTCCACCTGTTTCCTGGCCCTGGCTGCTCTCACGCTCAGTGCTCTGGCTGAGTGGCTGAGTGCTGGGGAGATCATCCTGAGCCTCCAAGTCACTTCTGACACAATCAGCACTTCTAACACTATGAGTATCCAGTGTATCCACACTCATACTCATACTCCTAGGCAACGGAGATGGCGGCAAAAACTTGTCCATTCTGGTTAAATTTGCTAATTTTCAGAAGCAAAAATAGACTTAATAAACGGCGTTTAGTAAATAAACGGCAATTTTTGCTTCTGTCTAATATGTAATTTCAGTCATTTCAAATTTGTCTTATATTTTGCAGATTGTGCTCAATAAATTAGCGTTACTAAACGTAATTATATGAGCACAATCTGCAAAATATAAGACAAATTTGAAATTACTGAAATTACAAATTAGACAGAGAGCAAAAATTAGCCGTTTATTACTAAACGCCGTTTATTAAGCCTATTGTTATCCTATATATAAGTTAATAAACCCGTTTATTAACCACAATAGACACTGGTTAGTGGTTACTAACCACTAACCACTGCCAGTAACCAGTGTCTATTGTCTAATTTGTGCAATCTTAGTACTTCACTAACACAACAACAGTATATGTAGGATAAATCAGTAATCACACACACGGCCAGCGTAGTGAGCGTACACGCTCTCAATCCCAAGTCCCAGAACGCACTGACTGAGTGAGTGACTTTGCTACACTAGCTACAACACTAGCTAGCGATGCTGGACGATGCTTGCTTGGTCTTGGTACGAAGACCGTTTTTTCTCGCAATTGAAAACTGATTGGTTTCTGCGACAAAAACACAACAAGCTTGGTAGGGGCCGAAATAATAATCAGTCCCAAACATTGCAAACAATATCACAAAGCAGTATAACACACATTTCAGCAAGTGTTATTGGAGTGGTCTTCGTAATCCAAGACGGTGCTTGGACGACAAAAACACGGCTCATTGGCAGTTGGCAGTGTCGTCTCCACCATATTTGGTGGGAACTTATGTTAACGCAGGCACTTGCCATTTTGAAGGTGGTGATCGTCACAATTATTGCGGTTGCGTTTCAAAATTTTGGCGGTCCAAAACCCGCAATTCCGCATTTTTTTCAGGCATCCGTAATTGCGCAATTCGGCAACCGAATTACCCATTCCGCAAGTTATTGCGATTGCGCTTTAAAATTTTGGCGGTCCGCAATTCGCAATTCCGCAATTTTTTCAGGCATCTGTAATTGCGCAATTCCGCAACCGATTTACCATTCCGCAAGTTGCGGAATCGGACTAAAATTGCGGACTGCCCACCTCTGCAAATCAGTAGTGATGCTATAATTCGTAATATTTGGCGCCTGGAGACATGACTGCAGGTGGCGACTTTACTGTTATCTACGGTACGGTACATGTCTTCAGTGACACATACAAGTATGTTGTGATGCTAAAATCTATAATAATATAAGCGAAAGTGTGTGTGTGTGTGTGTCCGCGATAGGTGCCGCCCCCCGTGCCCCAATCCCACCATATGGTACAGTTTTGGAACCAGCTCGACCAGGGGCAACTTTTAAGCCCATTTATGAGATGATCGATCACTTCTTTTTTTCTTTTTTTAGCAGCCTATTAGCGAGTATTGTGAAAAAAAATGTGGGTTGCGAGAATTGAGGAAACCTTGATGTAGGGTGATGCGTAATGGGTGAGTGAATGGGTGGGGTGATGGGTAATGGGTGAGTGAATGGGTGGGGGGTGATGTGTGAGGGAATAGGTGGGAGGTGATGGGTAATGGGTGTGTGAATGGGTGTGTGGTGATGGGTAATGGGTGAGTGAATGGGTGGGGGGTGATGGTAATGGGTGAGTGAATGGGTGGGGGGTGATGGGTAAGGCGTTAATACATACATTTCTTACATCCGTGATTCAGGAAAGTTAGAAGGGGCTATCTGGAGAATCTGTGTTTGGTGGGCGAAGGCCCACCAAACACACTCTCCAGAAAGCTGTGTTTGGTGGGCTAAACCCACCAAACACAGGTGGTGGGCCGACGAAGGCCCAACAATAGCCCTCCGCAGGAGCTAGCCAAAAAGTCCGCCGGAGGGCGCTTTGCGGCTAGTTCGTAATATATGGCGCCTGGGACATTAGTGCAGTGGCCAATATAGTGTTTTGACGGTACATTAAGTTCCTAAGAAGTTGTTTCAGCAAATTGCGAATATTGTAATTTTTCGTGAAATTACTTTAGTCTTATGGTCGGCACATGTGTTTCATGTTATCAGCAGAAGAGAAGCTCTGGTCGTTTCCCCGCATGTTCTACTAGTCAAGTCGCACCGAGAAGCGTNGATAATTATTGCGTGCGTTTTCAAAATTTGGCGGTCCACAACCCGCAATTCCGCATTTTTTTCAGGCTTCCGTAATTGCGCAATTTGGCAATCGAATTACCCATTCCGCAAGTTATTGCGATTGCGCTTTAAAATTTTGGCGGTCCGCAATTCGCAATTCCGCAATTTTTTCAGGCATCTGTAATTGCGCAATTCCGCAACCGATTTACCATTCCGCAAGTTGCGGAATTGCGGACTGCCCACCTCTGCAAATCAGTAGTGATGCTATAATTCGTAATATTTGGCGCCTGGAGACATGACTGCAGGTGGCGACTTTACTGTTATCTACGGTACGGTACATGTCTTCAGTGACACATACAAGTATGTTGTGATGCTAAAATCTATAATAATATAAGCGAAAGTGTGTGTGTGTGTGTGTCCGCGATAGGTGCCGCCCCCCGTGCCCCAATCCCACCATATGATACAGTTTTGGAACCAGCTCGACCAGGGGCAACTTTTAAGCCCATTTATGAGATGATCCGATCACTTTTTTCTTCTTTTTTTTAGCAGCCTATAAGCAAGTATTGTGAAAAAAAAATGTGGGTTGCGAGAATTGAGGAAACCTTGATGTAGGGTGATGGGTAATGGGTGAGTGAATGGGTGGGGTGATGGGTAATGGGTGTGGGGTGATGGGTGAGTGAATGGGTGAGGGAATAGGTGGGAGGTGATGGGTAATGGGTGAGGGAATAGGTGGGAGGTGATGGGTAATGGGTGAGTGAATGGGTGCGGGGTGATGGGTAATGGGTGAGTGAATGGGTGGGGGGTGATGGGTAATGGGTGAGTGAATGGGTGGGGGGTGATGGGTAAGGCGTTAATACATACATTTCTACATCCATGATTTCAGGAAAGTTAGAAGGGCCTATCTGGAGAGTCTGTGTTTGGTGGGCCTTCGGCCCACCAAACACAGACTCCAGAAAGCTGTGTTTGGTGGGCTGAAGGCCCACCAAACACAGGTGGTGGACACTTGAAACACTTGAAACACTTGAAACACTTTATTATACTTGCAAGAGGGGGGGTTACATGATAAGTGTCATTTTTGTTTATTTTGAAAATGCAAGTAGCCCATTGGAAGCAACAATGCTTTTTGGGCAGAAATCTAAAAAGGTTTTCTTACAAAACTAAAAAAGTCGCCATCTAGGCAAAATACTCAAGTACTAATAATTACCTAGAAATTACTTAACATTAAAAGTTTTAGTGGTACTAGATCCTAAATGTTACAACCATGTTTACAATATATTTACAGGTAAATGAGGAAAAAAAAGAAAAAATATTGACCAGGACACTATGAACATAGTAAATGTGCATAAATAGTAGTAGGGCAATGTATAATTAGTATTCAGATAATATAAGGTTCTTATAATGATTCTTGAATGAGCGTGTTGTGGATAATTCTTTTATATGACTAGGCACAGAATTCCATAATTTGGGACCAGAGTAGGATAATGAATGTTGAAAAATTGTTAAGTTATGCTGGGGTACACGGAGGTCTTCACATGTGCGAGTGGAGTAATTGGGTGTGGTAGCAGGGTTGTTATGTTACCTCTGTTGACAACTTTGGTAAATGTGTAGTGCTATATGTAATTTGTTAAGGTCGAACAATTTTAAGGACTTAGTTTCTTTAAATAAGGTTGAGTGTGAGCAAAATAATCACTTTTTGTAATAATTCTAATAAATTTCTTTTGTATCCAAAATAAAGGTAGAAGATGTGTTAGGGTATGTATTACACCAGATAGGGACACAGTATTGTAGATGTGGTATACATGGGCATTGTAAAGTATTCTTAATACGTTCTTTGGCATGAGGTCTCTAACTTGATAAAATAGTGATACAATCCTAGATAGTGTCAGACAAAGTTTGGATATATGGGTTTTAAAAGATAGGGCTTCGTCAAATGTCACTCCCAATAATTATGTTGTTTGGTTGATTTTATGATATAATTGTTATATTTCAGAGATGGTAATATTGTTTTGTGTCTGTTAGTGAAAAACATGTAAAAAGTTTTATCTAGATTAACGGTTAATCTATTGGGCAACACACCATTCATGGACGATTTTTAGGTTAGAGTTTTGCCATTTCAAACATTGATTTAGTATCATTTCCAGAAAGGAAAAAGGTAGCATCGTCGGCAAAGAGCATTGTTTTTAAGGCGAGCGAATATGTGAGGAAGGTCATTTTATATATTTAGAAATAGAATCGGTCCTAAAACACTACCCTGTGGAACTCCATATTTTATTTGTCGGGGTGTTGATAAATGATTTTGAAATTTTATAGACTGGGTTCTGTTAGTGAGATAATCTTTAAACCAGTCATGAATGATGCCACGGATACCATAATGTTTTAGATTTAGTAATAGAATGTCGTGTCTAACCGTATCAAATGCTTTAGAAAAATCAACGAAAATGCTTAGTAGGGAGAGATGTGAATCTAGTGTCAAGTAAATTTTTCAGAAAATTTTTGCAACGCATCAAATGTGCTCAAACCTTGTCGAAACCAAATTGTTCAGGTGATAATGTAGAATTATATGCAAGGAAACTGGTTAAATGTGTTTTCATTATAGTTTCAAAGATTTTTGAGAATGTATTGAGCAATGATAATTGGTCTGTATTTTAGCGATGTTGTCTTTTGTGCCATTTTTATGGATAGGAATTACGGTGGCGTGTTTCAGGCATTGTGGAAATACTCCCTTTTCAACAGAGTGATTAAACAATAAGGAAATTGGTATGGCCATTTGTTTTGAATTTTCTTTAATTAATGAGACTGAAATTTCGTGTGGATTACCCTTTTTGTTCTTTAGGGATTTGATGAATTTAGTAACATCTTGTGGAAGAACAAGAGGAACTGCCATAGATGCTGGGTAGTCACCCCGTAAGAAGCTGTGTGGCTCAATAGAAGATGGTGGAATGTTTTGATCTAGTTTTGGAGCTATATTGACGTAGTATTCATTGAATGCCTCCGATATTTCTGAGGGCTCTCTAAGTATTTTGCTATTAAGGGAAATGTAGTTAAGGTAATGTTTTTTATGATTATTTTTAAGTTGGTTGACGGCATTCCATATTCTTTTAGTATCATTTTTAAATTTTGGGTAAAAAATATTCATATAGTGTGAGATTTTGGCTTTTTTTATCAGACTGTTAAGTGTGTTACGGTATTCCTTATCATAAGTTTCGGATATTGCACCAATTTTATATTCCTTATATAAATTGTTTTTTATTTTTATTGATCTAATTACTGATGTAGTTATCCAAGGGTTTTTTAGTCTTTTTTCGGAAACAAATTTGGTTTTTATTGGGAAGCATTTATTGTGAATTTCATTAATTTTTTTAAGAAATGCATTGAAGTTTAAATCGACATCAGTTGAGGAGAAAAGATTGTTCCAAGCAGTATTGTTTAGTTTATGGGAAAAAAGTTGCTTGTTTTCAGGGGTTGAGTTTCTGAATTCAATTTTATGTAGTTTATTGCTTAAGGAAGGGACTGATATGTTCAGGAAAATCGGTAGATGGTCAGATATAGGAAAGTGTATTATTCCTGAAGTGAAATGTTAATAGAAATTTGTGTATATATGGTCAAGAAGGGATGGTGCGCTTAAATGTTCACTATCTGGAAATCTGGTAGGTCTGGCAATATGTGGAGTAAAATTTAAAGTTTGAATGCTTGTAAGGAAATTGTTTGTTGGTGCGTGGGTTTCGTGTTGAGGAAATTTATATTGAAATCCCCAATTAAAATGATTTTGTTATTTATTGCCTTGTTCATTAAAAATGCATTCAATATGTCAGAAAATTGGTCTACGGTTAAATGCTTATTCTTGGGTCTGTATATAGCGAAAATAAGAAAGTTAATAGAATTACTGGTTATCTTAACTGTATTTATTTCTATGTCATCATTAACTAGAGTTAGATCATTTTGTTGTTCTGAATTTAGTTTATCTGACACAAAAATGGAGACACCTCCTCGAGCCCGTGTTTTTCTTATGAGATGATGGGAGTGGTATCCTGTAAATTCAAATAGATGTTTATTGCTTTCCGTGAGCCAGGTTTCAGAAATTGCAATGATATCTGGGGAACAGTTAAGACACTCCAAAAAGGACTGAATGCTTTCTAAGTTTTTTGGTAACGATCTGGAGTTTATATGTATGATGTTGAGTTGTGAAGAACCTCTGGAAGTAGTTAAATTGTTGAATGATGTGAGGTCATAATATCTCGAGAGTGCATTAAAATCAGAGTGCCCATACATTTGATTTATAATTTCCAGGGCAATGTCATTTGAATTGGGATCAGTTTCAGTGAACAGAGAATGGAATAAGTTCGACATGATGGTAAAGATAGGAGGATAAAGGAATATAAAAAAATGATAATGGTAGTAATTAATAACAAAAAAAGAAAAGAATATAAATTTGTTCCAATCTGCGCCAGGTGCAAAACACGTATGGCAGAGAGATAATGTCAATAATTATTTCATTTTTTGCAGAGAAAAAATGGTAGTGCAATAATATCGATTTTAGAAACTAAATCATATGCGATATGATAGTGGTAGGTATAATAATAACAATAGTAAAAGTAGTAATAATAATAATAATAATAATAATAATAATAATAATAATAATAATAACAAAAATAATGATAATAATAATAACAAAATATAATTATAATGATAATAGTAACAAAAATATTGATAATAATAATAATAATAATAATAATAATAATAATAATAATAATAATAATAATAATAATAACAACAATAATAATGCGATGATAAGCAATAGTAGTAGCGATGGTAGTACAGTAGTATAGTAGTGGTAGCGATGATAACAGTAACATTAGTAATGATGGTAGTACATTACCAGTAGTAGTGGTAGTGGTAGCGATGACAATAGTAACAGTAGTAGTGATGGTAGTACATTACCAGTAGTAGTGGTAGTGGTAGCGATGATAACAGTAACAGTAGTAGTGATGGTAGTACAGTAGTAGTGGTAGCAATGACAATAGTAACAGTAGTAGTGATGGTAGTACAGTAGTAGTGGTAGCGATGATAACAGTAACAGTAGTAGTGATGGTAGTACAGTAGTAGTGGTAGCGATGATAACATTAACAGTAGTAGTGATGGTAGTACAGTAGTAGTGGTAGCGATGATAACAGTAACAGTAGTAGTGATGGTAGTACATTACCAGTAGTAGTGGTAGCGATGACAATAGTAACAGTAGTAGTGATGGTAGTACAGTGGTAGTGGTAGCGATGATAACATTAACAGTAGTAGTGATGGTAGTACAATAGTAGTGGTAGCGATGATAACAATTAATAGTAGTAGTGATGGTAGTACAGTAGTAGTGGTAGCGATGATAACATTAACAGTAGTAGTGATGGTAGTACAGTAGTAGTGGTAGCGATGATAACAGTAACAGTAGTAGTGATGGTAGTACATTACCGGTAGTAGTGGTAGTGGTAGCGATGACAATAGTAACAGTAGTAGTGATGGTAGTACAGTGGTAGTGGTAGCGATGATAACATTAACAGTAGTAGTGATGGTAGTACAGTAGTAGTGGTAGCGATGATAACAGTAACAGTAGTAGTGATGGTAGTACATTACCAGTAGTAGTGGTAGTGGTAGCGATGACATAGTATAACAGTAGTAGTGATGGTAGTACGTGGTAGTGGTAGCGATGATAACATTAACAGTAGTAATGATGGTAGTACAGTAGTAGTGGTAGCGATGATAACAGTAAAAAGTAGTAGTGATGGTA
Source organism: Chionoecetes opilio (assembly GCA_016584305.1). Taxonomy (NCBI): domain Eukaryota; kingdom Metazoa; phylum Arthropoda; class Malacostraca; order Decapoda; family Majidae; genus Chionoecetes; species Chionoecetes opilio. The sequence goes on along the minus strand of JACEEZ010020422.1, from coordinate 31,934 downwards.
GTACATTACCAGTAGTATGGTAGTGGTAGCGATGACAATAGTAAAAGTAGTAGGATGGTAGTACAGTGGTAGTGGTAGCGATGATAACATTTACAGTAGTAGTGATGGTAGTACAATAGTAGTGGTAGCGATGATAACAATTAATAGTAGTAGTGATGGTAGTACAGTAGTAGTGGTAGCGATGATAACATTAACAGTAGTAGTGATGGTAGTACAGTAGTAGTGGTAGCGATGATAACAGTAACAGTAGTAGTGATGGTAGTACATTACCAGTAGTAGTGGTAGTGGTAGCGATGACAATAGTAACAGTAGTAGTGATGGTAGTACAGTGGTAGTGGTAGCGATGATAACATTAACAGTAGTAGTGATGGTAGTACAGTAGTAGTGGGGAGCGATGATAACAGTAACAGTAGTAGTGATGGTAGTACATTACCAGTAGTAGTGGTAGTGGTAGCGATGACAATAGTAACATAGTAGTGATGGTAGTACAGTGGTAGTGGTAGCGATGATAACATTTACAGTAGTAGTGATGGTAGTACAATAGTAGTGGTAGCGATGATAACAATTAATAGTAGTAGTGATGGTAGTTTCAGTAGTAGTTTGGGAGCGATGATAACATTAACAGTAGTAGTGATGGTAGTACAGTTTGTAGTTGGTAGCGATGATAACAGTAACAGTAGTAGTGATGGTAGTACATTACCAGTAGTAGTGGTAGTGGTAGCGATGACAATAGTAACAGTAGTAGTGATGATAGTACATTACCAGTAGTTGTGGTAGTGGTAGCGATGATAACAACGGAAACAATAGTAATGATATAGATGTCAGCAAAAGCAGTAGTAGCGATGGTAGTAGAGTAATAGTAATGGAGGTAACGCTGGTAGCAGTATCATCTATGATAACAGTAGATGACAGAGACGACACTAATAATGGTAGCGAAGGTAGTCAGTAGCAATGGTAGAGGCGTTTGTGTGTGGTGTCATCTATGTTTCACTTGTTATCTGTAGCTGAATTGGCCTGGGATACACTTTGCTGGTAGGTGTCCATCATTTGTGGGTATTTCTCCAGGAAGGACATCAGTGATTTATCATTAAATATTGAGTGTTTTAGGGTGCAGTTTCGTAGCTTGATGATTATTGTTCCGTCTTTTGTGTAACACTGTTGAAATTTTGCTTTATGTTGTCTTCTGATGTTGAGAATAGTGTTTTAACAAGTTTTTGCGAGTAGGAGTTCGGCTTTCGTTTATGTACAGTTGTGGTTTCAGTTGTATGCATGCACCAATGAGATCTTGTTTGAGGGTTCTGTTCATAAGTTTAACGATGATTGGCCTGTTTCGTTCCTGTTTTTGTGGACCAAGCCCATGTGTGACACTGATATCAATTCTTGATGTTTATCTTAATTTGTCCTTATTGTGTTCACCACTAACTAGCTTGTTTCTGTGAGTTTTGCTGGTAGTGAGGGGCCCTGAAGATGCTGTGTCACAGTTCGTATTGTCGACACTACGAGTCTTGTTTCCAGGTCACATCTTGTCCTTTAGTTGTTCTTTCACTTGCTAGATAATATTTGCTTGTCTTTTTCCTTCATTCTGATATTCACTGGGAAGTTTAGTGAGGTGGCCACTTGAACAGTTATTATGTGTACGAACTTTCTATTGGGATTCTGAAATAGAAACGGAAACTGAAAAACTGAAATATTTCGTCGAGGCCCAGCCAGCAGCATTCATGGGTTGTCTCCAAGAGAGCCTGAAACTCCTTCCACCTGGTCTTTGATCGCATCCAGCCTACAATAAAATAAATTAGTATATATATCTAGGTATATAATAATTTTCTATATATATAATATATATATAGATACTCTCATATATTATATATATATATATCCTATATGTTAATAAAAGCGGAAAGTGTGGGTGTGTGTCGGTATAGTCTGTGTGTATGAAATGTATGATTGTTAATGTGTAGTGATGTTAGTATTTTGTGTGTGTGAGTTGGGTGGTGGATAGGGTTACGCCCCCCCGTGGCGAGAATCCCCAATCATATACCACATTTTTGGAACCAGGTGACCAGGGGAAGGTTGTTAAGCCCACTTAGAGATGATCCGATTCACCTTTTTTTTTTTTTTTTTGATAGCAGCTCTTAGCGATAAATTGGAAAAAAAAGTGGGTTGCGAGGAATTGAGACAGCCTTGATGCTAGGGTGATGGGAATGGGTGAGTGGAAAATGGGTGGTGGTAAGGTTGATCGGGTAATGGGATTGATCGGGTGATGGTTGTGAGGACATGGGTGAGGGGAAATCAGGATGTGGGGTGGTGAGTGCCCATGGGTAATGACGTTGATCGGAAACTGGCGTGTGGGGCGTTGTAGGGTAATTAGGGGGGTATGGGTGATCGGTGTGCAATCGTGTGGACCTGTTAATACATACATTCTACATTTACTAGACGCAAAGCCGCCCTCCAGGGATGGCCACTTTTTGGCTAGCTAATTTGCGGAACTTAGTAGTTATATATTATATATATATCTATATAATATTTATAGTCATATATAGTAATATATATATAGAGTTAGATAATTGCATGTGGCTCACAGTATTATGTTTGTACTACATTATTGCAATGTTTTCGATTTTGCAAGTTTCCAAAACAATAACAGAAGTGTGGCACAAGAAGTGCAGAACGAGTGTTGATATCTGTGGGCATACCCCAATTGTGCGAAGGAGCAATTGACGGGTAAACATAGGTATCCATCGTATCTCCGCTGATAGTGGATTCTTACTGCATATAGATGAATAAAGGCTACTTCGTGTAGTACTCATGAGCTGTGGTCAATGCTAATCTAGTGTTATAATGGTTGGACGTTGGAAAAACTGGACGTGTTTCAGATGGTGGGAAAGGCTACAGGACACTACTGTTTCATAAGAAAATTAAGTTAAAAAAACTTCTATAAATTATAGCCAGGAAAGAAAGAGATACAAGAAAACATGGTTGAATTTTCGGTTTATTGGTGACGAAGCTTTTGGACTTCATCCGACGCATGTGCTAAAACCATTTCACAGAAGGAATCTAAGTCACGATTTCAGGAGAAAGAAATCTTTCAACTATAGGCTTTCTCATGCCAGAAGCCACGCCAAGTGGTCGGTCTCGAAAAGGCGCTTTGGCTATATTAGATAATCCAGATCAGTGTTCCACACGTTCATGGGGGTGTGGGGTGCTTCCTATGAAAAAACCAGAAAAATTGGACGTGATCCGTAAACTTGCTTGCTGGTATGTACTTCACAACTATCTTGGAGAAGGAAAACTGTAGAAAGAAAGTTATACACTCCTAAACATTCATGATTGACTATGAGGATTTGAACGGAGAGCTTGTGTAAGAAACAGGGGGAATGGAGAAAAGAGAGACCTGACAGGCTTTTCAGATGGACTACAGGGAGGTGGTCAACGCAATGATCACCTGCTGACATTTGAAAAGGTTATGGGAAGAGGGTTTGGATATGAAAAATATGACAGTCCTGCCTAATTTGTTCTAGTTCCACGCAATTATTCCAGTAGTTACTTTGTGAGAGTTGAACTCTGATTCAGAAAAAGTTATTCAAATATAGTGCAGTTCTCCAATTTTCCATCCACAAAAATTTAATTAGCATGCTTTGCTGATTTTAGCAGAGTTTCATCAAATAGAATCCTCTGATGGAGAATTCAGAGTGGAAGTCAGAGCGAAGATTTACGCAGGCCCACTTGATTTCATCGTGAATTTCATCATCTTAGTCACATATTTTATTTCACTGAATTTGGATCAAACGTTATCAATGAAAGATGACATGGACTAGTATAAAACACTAGGAGACGTTTTTTCCCCGATCTTAACGGTGGAACTTTTCACCAGAGTGAACCATGTATGGACGGACCATCGATAGGTTGACGAAAAGATCAGAACGGGAAACGAACTACATCAATGGGAAAACTAATAAATAGACGCTTCTATTATGATACACTTCATGATAAAAGTTGACTGCAAAGTTGTCTAAATGGCGAAGCGTTGAAGTGAATCTTTAAGTTCATGCATATTTCATTCAGAAATCTCGTAATGGCATTTATTATAGCGTGTTTTACTGTTTTTATTGATGAATATTATAGAACAAAACATCTGTACGGAGATTACAGTATATTCATTAGATACCGATAAAACCAGTCTGTATGATCAGGTGATATATATATATATATATATATATATATACTTGCCCTGAAGTCGGATGCCGCTTCGGATTGCATATATAAATATACTACATAATAGTAATATTTATATATAGAATTATATGATATGAATCCGAGCGGCCTATCCGGACTTCAGTGGAAGTTCAGGCCCATGTGCAACAGGCCGAATTTCCGTGGCGTCCGTCCAGGTATACAGTGGATCTAGACAGTATGTCAACTTGAAGTTAGTCCAGGCATCTACTTGTTGAATAGAGAGTTAAAATTGCTCTTATCGCGATTTACTACTCTTGTATCCCCCTTTCATGCACCACAAACATACCGTCATCATGAAGACTCCCATGCTGCGAGCGGAGCCTTTTAGCGATGCTCTGGCCTCTGGCGGGAGGGTTCTTGTGGATCTGAGCTATTTTTTTTCTTTCAAGATGTTCCCTCGGATTCTGTTAGCGTTTTTCAGCTTGACGGAGCTTGCGACTTGGCTGGATAAATGATAGCGTAGCAAGGGCTATGCATGTGTGGTGAACCTTTAGGTCCCTTCTCCCCAACCACATTTTCATGTACATTTTGAAACCTTATAGTTCTCCCCCATTTTTAAAAAACTATTACCGGTATGGATTCCACTCTTCTCAGGGGTACATGTTTTCCAGAACTGTGCATCGCGTAACATGACTTGCCACAGAGTGTAAACTATGCACTTGATCGATCTTCAAGCCTTGTCTTGTAACTCTTCACTGGCCTGTTCTATATCTATTTTTTTAGTCACATACAAGGCGGCGAATTTCATCAGACGGACATGCGACTGATCTGAAACAGAAGAAAAGCGAAATAAGAAGAAGAATATACCATACATCTTATTTTTTGTCCATTCATTGTTTCTGGGCATGCGCGATGCAGCTGGGGAAAAGTATGAAAAGATAGATTAGATATAAAATACAGCATTTTTGCCCATATTCCCTGCTATCATACTTGAAAAATGTATGTCAGAATGTCCCTGAAACTATAAAATATAAAATTAATAATATAAAGTATAATAAGATAAAATCTAAAAAGGTTTTTTCAGATTGTCGGCGGCGGCCTCATTTCAATATTAGGCTATAGGAAAAGGTAACCAACATTTCCAAGCAGGAGGCACAGGAGCATAATTTTTTCTTTTTTTTTAAAATGGTCCCGACTATCAAACTCCATCGAGAGGGGCGAAAAAAAAGGTCAGGGACAGGACAAATGGTCACGGACACCAAGGAAAATGAACTACTATAAGAAACATGAGTAACATAAGAAAGTAAGGACAGCTACAAGATTTGGCCGTGCGACCTACACGACGGTAGTTCCTTTACTTAATACTCTACCTGTATCACCCTCTTCCCCCATCCATGAACTTAGTCCAGACTCCTTATAAGACTGCCAATAGACTCCGCATTCACCAGCTGACGACTTAGTCCCATTCCAATCATTTGCACCACCCATTTGTGAAACAGCGTTTACTCCCAATTTCCTTTTACATTTACGCTTTCCAGGTTGACCATTACGTCTTGTCTGTCTGCCCCCGCTTAATTAACCTTAAGACTTTTCCTCACCCTCCTTAAAAGGGACACAAGAAACCCTCATTCATCTAAAAATTTCATCGCCCTCTAAGCCCATTTTCCTTTTTAATTTTAAGACGCCAATCATAATTGTTTTTCAATGTGTCATTTAGCGAGAGTAGTATATAATGTCATATATTACAGATCACAAATGGATACTTACTAGGTCCCATTTTTATTATTTATGTAGAAACGCTGTAAACCGGACAACGATTGTTTGTTATAACGATGTAAATAGTTTGGTACATTCCACGAGATCCAGAATATGTGAAATGCTTGAAGATACAGACTCATTCGCTTGCACAAGCTTTCAAAGCCTTTATCTTTCCTTGGCTAGCCGGAGCACTAACAGGTCACACCCGCCTCTATCGCATGAAAGCACTGGCAATGCACTGCAGAACTCCCAGACCCAATACCGCAGCCAACTTTGTTCAACGCTCAGCAGAACAATCGATAGTCAGCTCTTCATCAGACGGGAACAAAAGTGTTCGATCGCTGTCAAGAATGATTGAGCGGATTGGAAAAGTTGGCTGCGGTATTGGGGGTCTGGCAACGTTTGCAGTGCATGCCAGGGCTTCAGCCATGGAGCGGCGTTGTGTGGACACTTTAAGTGCTCTGGCTAGCCAAGGAAAGATAGAAGGCTCTTTGAAGCTTGTGCTTAAGCGACCATGAGTCTGTATCTTCAAGCAGTCAAGATCGGTGATTTCGATGGAATGTAACAACAGACGTCCAATGCATTCAGGCCCTCACGTGTTCAGCTGTACGCCAGGAGCACGAAGGATCGTATCGGTGATTAATCAACTCCGTATCACATTGTTTTCTGTGCAAAAGACGGGCCAGATCGACATCTGACAATAGCCGCCTTGTGAAGACTCCTTGATGCCAAGAATACGCTATTCAGGCGCCAAACTATCAGGCGGGCTATCTGGCGAGACACCGACTTCCTCAGCCTTGGAAACCTGCCAGACGGCACCAGCTATCCATCAGCAGGACATGGCTATGGGATACTCGATGATGGGCGGGTCGGTTCGCGTCAAAGCCGCCGATGGATGGAGGGCCTTGTCAACCAGCTCCAGATGTCGTCTTGAATCTCATCATCCCGATAGCACATGCAGCCGAAGGGACGGTTGTTCGACCGTCCATGATGTGCTCCGGCATACTGAATGGGTTGAAGTGCACTGTATGTTTGTAATAATGCAGGGATGCTCAAGCAAAATGGGCTAGGATGATTGCTTTATCGTGGCTCAGAAGGATAGGCCAAGGACTCTCGAGTGGCGCGAGACTCTGTGATTAAACTTTTCTCTGTGTGGCACTGTATATTGTTTAATAGGCAATATCGTTGTTCTCTATTATAATGCAGGCCCAAATTGCACTACTGAAAATCTTTATAGAACAGAAAAACGGATTTAGCAAAATGTATTCATTGGAAGATCCATACCGGTAGTATATTGACCTAAAAAACTGAAAGTGTCAATGATCCTCCGACTGCTTATTAGAGGAATTATAAATTCGTATGGTGTTACCCAAATCAGCCATCCATACGTCTTTCAAACTTAGAATTGGAATAAAAAATTAATATATTGGCGGCCATTTTGAAAATCCAAAGATGGGCCACCAATGGAGTGCAGAATTTCCTATGTAACACACTTATCCCGCCTGCTTATTAGATATTCGTTATGGTGTTAAAACCTCTCCGTTACGAATTCCTAACTTGAGTTTATCGTCAGAATAGATAATGCCAGCTGCCGGCCTATCTAAGTCAATTTATGATTTTACATATATTTGGTGGTAAACTCGCTGCGTGGTGAGTATGTCTGTACTTGTTGAGTTATTTTTATAGACGCAGAAATATAAACCGAGTTGGTAGCAAATGCATAATTTGGAAAATCATACAAGTGTGTTTCATACGTAAAAAAAAGTACAAGTCTAATAATAAAAATATGACAAAACTATATGATTTTGTTTTCGTTATAATTGTCTTTTATAAATATTAGATCCATAAATAAAATGTTCATATTATTTGTATTTAGACGGTACACATTGGAGTATATTAGTCGTCAAAACGCACAATCGATAGCTAGTATAGGAAAGTCCAGATACCACGTTGCAAAGAATGTACGCCACCAAGAGGGCATTTTCGAGCTACGGGTGGTTTCAAATGATGGCGTCCATCCGGGCACTAAGCTACCCGATTGCTCAGAGTCCATTCTACAACTTTTCTGAAACTTGGACATGAGTCTAATGGAAAAATCATAGTCACGGAATTAGCTCCGCCCCGCCGACGGAGAGACCTTACTTTTGGGTATGGCTCAAGGACTATCGGGTAGGTAGAAAGGTACAGGATGGCCCTCGATTTCTGGCTAAGGCGTCATCCGCGTCATGATCAGCCAATGACAAACTGTTTTTAATACTTTGCTCGGAGGAGTCGAGCTAGGCATCTCCTCCGGTGAATCGAAGCAAAGAAATGTCACTGGAGGACGCAACTCAAGTATTGTCAGAAGCAAAGGACGGGCAGCGAAACGCTATGTTTGGCTGGTTCTTAAGTAGTATAGGTCAGTAGGTAAACCGCATAGGTGTTATTTGGTGGACACACGTGTCTGGATGGTATATCTTGATGTAAGACACTTTTACGTCCACCTCGCACGTTCAGACTACGGACTCACTCGCTAGTAATGCCCTCGTTCACCACAGTTAGGGTCCAGATCATTCACGATAAGGCGCACACACACACATTCACACATCACACCACCCTCGCCCTCGCTCTCGCAAAGCCCAAAGGGTTCGGGCGTTATGATGGGACGGCCCAGTGGCCAGGATACATCAACGCACCTGGATGTGGGTCGGACTGCTCGTTTCTCACACGGTGTCCACAAAACTCACATTGATTAGATGGGGGGCTCAAGCGATGATAGTATGGACGACCCAAGATATATGGCGACGTCACAAACACGGGGCATAGGGGTGTCGAAGATTGGCCCCATATACGTTAATCTGGTGGCATAATCATGGTGCCCGCTGGTGCAGGTTGGCTTTGGGGGCGCGTACTAGGCGCCTGAGTCGTGTGACGGCGACAAACAGGCGCTTTTCCCAGGGATGGGTTGTAAGTAGGCCAGCAATGTGGGCCCCGCTAATGGTATTCGATAGTGTGGGTGTATTGCTAGGCTTAGCGCTCGGCGAAGTCCCCAGGTACGTCTATCAGACGGCTAAAACAGTCGACGACAAAGTTGTCAATACGTGAAAATGTCGTCCGACGACGAGAGGAGAAAGGGTACACTTGTGTTAGGCTGACGATCCTCTGGTTAATTGCCTTGCATTATCACGACATCAGGTACAAGCTGTCATACCTACCCGCGAATTACGAGACAGTCCAACAACGAGAATGGACGATGTGCATTATTGTACATGGAAGAAATGACAAGCAAAAAGTATTTAATAATAACGCAGGCTGATAAGCACTGTGAAATCTATTATTCCCCCAGGAGTTTAACACGGACCTTTCTGTACATGAAATGAATAGTATTCAAAAGTAAAAAGTGAAGTGAAAACAGAAAGATTTTTGCGACTCGCTTAATAGAAGTGAGTGTGCGCGCGCACTCTCTCGAAATGTTTGATGGGAACGGAGGCGATGGAATCGGAAGAATCGGAATCCTCGAAAAAAGGCATTTCGGACATTTCCTTCCCCCCCATCACAAAATCCCACAAAAGCCTCTAAATCACAAAAAAACAAATAATTCCCCCCCCCCCCCCCCCAGGAAACCACCAAAACACCCTGAAATATGGAGCTACAAAAACGTCTTCGTCACCTAAACCTTAATCGGACCCTTAATTAAACGGTGACACAAGGTTAACTACCGCGCTTATAAAGTATGGGAGAGTTGTTATGATAGTAGCTCAGCGTAGGTATTGTGGTGTACTTCGGTCTAGATAACCTACGTCGGTCGTCATCGTCCGAATTGTAGCGTTATTGTCCCGTCGTCCATTTGTTGGGCGGTACGGCCTCGGGCCAATCTTGGTGGCTGTGAGGAAGGCGCGACAGCGAAGCAAAACGACCACGAGTTGCGACTCTCTCTCATGATTGTCCTGTGCTTGTCTGTCTCTCACTGTCGGTCTGTCGTGTATGTCCTGTATCCGGCTCAGTGTCTTGTGGCTGGGCTTGTACGTCCACTCTCCTACTGTGTCGAGACTGTCAGATCCGTCTGTCTGTCATGTCTCTGTATCTGTCTGACGTCTAGTCGATCCGTCTGTCTGTCTGTCTCTCTTTCTGTCGATCTGTTCTGTCTGTCTGTCTCGTCTCTCTATCGGATCTAGTTCTGTCTGTCTGGTCTGTCATGGCCATGTACTGTCTGTATGTCATTCTCATCTCACTCTGTTTCTCATAGCTTCTCTGTCTGGTTCTGTAGTGTCGCTGTCCTTGAACACTTGTCTGTCTGTCTGGTCTGATCTGTTGGACTTTCTGTACTGTTCTGTCTGTCTGTCTGTCTGTCTGTCTGGTCTGTCTGTGCTGTCTGTCTGTCTTCTGTCTGTCTGTCGTCTGTCTGTCTGTTCTGTCGTCTGTCTGTCTGTTCTGTCTGTCTTTCTGTCTGTCTGTCTGTCGTCGCTCTCTCTCTCTCTCTCTCTCTCTTCTCTCTCTCTCTCTCTCTCTCTCTCTACTCTCTCCTCTCTCTTCTCTCTCTACTCTCTCTCTCTCTCTCTCTCTTCTATCTCCTTCTCTCTCTCCTCTCTCTCTCTCTCTCTCTCTCTCTCCTCCTCTCTTCTCTCTCTCTCTCTCTCTCTGCTCTCTCTCTGATCTGGTTTTTACTTTATTTTTTCTTTTCTGGTCTGTCTGTCTGTCTGTCGTTTCCTGTCGGGGTCTGTCCTCTCTAATTCCTAACACACACTTCCTAATGACAACATTGTCTTATGATTTGTTATGTTAGCCCAAACAAAGATGAGTTTGGTAAGAAGAGTTGCTGTTAATTACATCATTTTATATGTGCTTCGTGCAATTTACCTAATGTTTACATTATAAAATGAATCTAATTGTATTTAATTGGATCGTTATATGATACGTGGCTAATTGCAAGTTTATTAGCGCTTCGGTTAGTATTTATTACCCATCCATATTCTGTTCCATATCACGTAGCTCACACAACTGCAAAGTGGTTATTCTCCTGTTGAGCAAACAGACTATTTTGTTTGGTTATGATTTCGAAAATTGGTGTGTATTGGGTTTTGTTGATGTCTGCAGGAGATGAAATGTGTGTGTTGACTGAGATGCTATGTATAGTATTGATAACACCACCTGACTCTCTGTGAAGAAGAGGAAGATAAATTGGCTCGTGACCTGAGAGTGGTCGCAGTGGTGGGTCATGACCTCCCTTTCTTGAGCATGATAAGGCAGCCTTATCAGGCGTCGCTTGTTGAACACACGGTGGTGTTGGCGGCGCCATCTCGTGTGAAACGCTTTGCTGCGTGCTGGAATGTATATAGTAATTACGACTCCTGAAGGAGATTCTGCAGATGACACTGGATCTCGAGCTGGATCCGCTCGAGGGTATAGGCCTTACTTGTGCAGTATAGACGCAGAGTTTGTCGTATTTTCCTGTGCGATTTTTTATGTCGGAAATTCTAGGAAAAATGCAACTATAGTATCACAGCAGCTACTGGACAAACAAGCTGTACCGAGGAAAAGCATGTCAAGTCATTTCATCACTCAGCGAAAATCTAGCTGATAGGCAAAATCCAACTTGATCGAGCAGTTTACTCTGAGAGGTTACTGTATCTGTAAGAAATGCTGCAATTTTCACCATTAAGAATAAGAAAGTCGGCAGAAGCAAAACCTCGTACAACTTGATGAGAATATCATCGTGTGAGATGAACAATGCGGTCAAAAGAATCTGACTCAAGTCACGTTGCAGCACAGCAGCATCTCTTATGAAGTATTAGGACTGCTTTGATTAGCGAGTTAGACTGTCGTTTTGCCAAGACTCATCTGCGATTTTCTGTGGTATTTCAGCTCTCTGTTCTGGAGGAAAGCATTCTTGTCTGAACAAATTTGGAGGCACCTTGTGTAGAACCTGGACCACGTGACCCAAAGTGACGTGCTATCCTGACAGCTGCTTTACCCAACGGCTACAAAGCAAACCAATGCTTGCGTCGTCCTGTTGCCACTGAGTTGGTACTACGTGACTGGGGCGAGTTTAAAGCACGAGGAAGACCTGGACGTTGCAGCAATCGTGGTACAACTCCTACAGTGCACTCCACAGCAGACAACACAGCACCCAAAAACGGTGTCACAAGTAGATGAAAGTCATGAGTCCACACAAATATCATACTGCGGATCAAGTGAGGAATGCGTCTTACTTTTGGACTCGATGAAGGTGTATGTCTTCGGCTACACAAAAAGGTTCACAAGGGACATCTCCCCCCCCCCCGTCCCCGGAATAAGAGGCATGATCAGCTGAACTGATATAGATATTGCTTGTGAAGAAGGACTTGACGTAGAGACACTTGACCAGATCCGGCTATTTGTCGAAATAGTTCTTGGCAGACGGCATAACAGAGGAGGTCCGTGCTTGCAGCTATGAAAAAAACTCGCTGTCTCAGAGAAGAAAACTGCAATGGTAGCTAGATTCACATTGCATAACATGAAACAAGATCACGATGAAACCAATACGTGCCTTCTGAGCTCGTTATCAAGGTCAGGGCCAATGTAGTAAGTTCGTGCTACAGTTGCCAGAATTGTAATACTGATGTTCATACCAACAGCTGAGCTCTTGCGATATGTGTTAGCCAGAGGTTTGAGATGACAGTAAAAAATACAGCTTGACCTATGGGGAAACCCTAATCAAGAAAAAAAAATGCCCCTTGAGGGAGATGTTCAATTTTTTGCGGCTAAAGAACGCTGGCAAGCGGCTCTGGGACTAATCACACTTTTAAGGCTACGCGGACTTCCCCTCCGCCCCGCTGTTGTAGCCGCTTCGTCTTACAACAACAACGTGCAAAACAATGACGCCGTCTCACCTATCATCACCGCTTGAGTGGTATTTGTGGTATACTGGGGCACAAGGTTGCGCATATCTTCTCGCTCGAGAGTACAGTCGTCGAGCGGGAGAGATGACTTCGAATTAGAGCTTTGTACGGATTGCGCCAAGTTACAGCGGATGTACGGTGTGCGGGTTAGGGATACTTTTGATTGTTGTGACGTCAGTGTTGACGTCTTTGTTGCTGTACGGCGGCTTTGTGGCTAGATTACACGCGGGATGGGACGGGAAAGCGGGGGATTTACTCACTCACAAGGCGCAGCCGCCACTCACAGGCTTTATAAAGGAATTAAAAACACAAGCAGTGCCGACCCCCACCCATACGGTGAGAAGAGAAAGCAGTCTAGACAGGATTCACCAGGTGCTGTTTCCATGTGCGTAGAAGATGGTCAATGGTGTAAGAAAGCTCCACCCCACGGATAGGAAAAAGGTGCGCCCGGCATTAATCACACTGTCGAAGGTGTAACAAGCGGACATTCACTTTTAATTGGCATGTTTATGTGTCGCAGTAGTCCAGCGACTCTCCCAATGCAGTGCAGCGGCCTGTTTGTATGACGAGGGAAGAGTCTCCAGGCCTTTGCAGACCCATCCACCCCTATGAAGAACCACGGGACAAACCCCAAGGTACCACTAGCACCCTTACGTATCTCATGTCAAGCCGAGGATGGGCAAAACAAGCTACCGGTCGTCATTGGACGTGTAAGCCATCACCTGTATGACCAGATTTCGGACTGACTGAGGACGACAATAGCAACACATGCACAACCAATCATAAGTTATCGTGTGTGTCTGCATGGAGCGGACTACAGAGACCTGGATTCCATTGAAGGCCACCAAATACCATGAACCTCCCAGTAATGGCCGGACACGGGCGACCTTGCCAATGCTGTCTTGCCAGATGGTATGATTCGTCGCCTTGGCCTCTGCAAAAAAAGACCTATCCCAGTCTCCATGAGAATGCATGCAGCTAAAACGAAGTATAAACCTCCTTGGTATGCGCAAATCCTCCGCTTCGCTGGAACGGACCGACAAGGGAAACAATAGAAACTAGACAGGTTGTGTATGTCACGGATGAGTGTGAACGAGGATCTTCCTCAGCCGCGAAGCATGTGTGAGTGATGCTTGCGCAGTCAACCAACAACTTCCCGACGGGTAGGGAAGTCAGGTTCATCAACACTATCCTACAAGCTCATAACCGTCATCCGAAAAAGGATTAGCTTTTACTACCTGGTGAGCCACTACCGTTATGTTTTTGTATTATTATTTTGCCACCAAATGCCAAGACATGCCCCACACTAAGCCCCTATTCACCCACAAGCCTGATATCCATGCTCTCCCACAACATCTCCGACAAACAGGGCCATGCACACTTACCCAACTATACAGTAGCTCGCAAACTCAAATTACATGTGAAACACCACCAACACCCAACTTAAAAATAGATGAACCCATGAGATTAAATGATCCATCCAGACGCAGAAGGTACCCCATAAATGCTGTCATGCCACGCACTATCAAAAGCAATCCACACCCGCCCCCAAGTATCATTCTCCACTGGCTGTGAGAAAGTTCAAAAGCCTCAGGCCTTTACCGCCAATGACGGTGATCAGGCTTCGGATATCGAATCGTCGCAGTCTCCCATATTGGCGAAACTGCTGTACTTGGGCTTCCACCACCCCGGCATCATGATTGTAATGTGCAAAGCAGAAATGGTTGACCACGACGCACAGTGTGATTTCAGGGTCTATTGTAATGTGCCACGATTAGCTAAAAAATGGAACGTCATCAACACTCAAATAAGGCCTCATCCCATGTCACGATCAAGGACGTTCAGTGCCAAGGTATGCATAGAGGAAGGAAGGAAATCAGTTTTGGTGTCTGGAAAGATATGGCGTATCACGCAGTGTGCTCATCGTACGCAATGCGGTATGATCCACGACACTACCACAACGATTTACTGACATACCTTGGGTGAGGAGTACGTATTTACTGTGTGCACCCACAAGTATACATTAGCATGGGGCGATGGCTATAATTACCACAGACGCACTATGAGCCCAATAATCGCAGCCTCATCGTTATCATACACTACTTAACACTAAGTGCAAGATGATACTCTCATCTGGTCACGACACCATAAAAGTCTAGGGTTCTTCACAAGTGTTTACAGAATTGTGCCTCAACATGTTTCGGTCACCATGGCGTCACAACTTAACCCAGGAGAAAATTCGTGCGTTATGCACAAGACACTGTGAGTTTGCAGGGTAAGAAAATTACACTGGGACACAGTTCAACCTGCCAGTTGCAATACCTGAATGAGCCAGCGAGAGTTCCTTCACGCCACACGCAGCTAGATCAATGTTGATGATTACGTGCCTTGGTTGGTGGTGGAATCAGGTCCGCTCAGCATCCAGCATATGGCAGATAAAATGTGCGTCGCGAACTACTCAAAAACCTCAACCACCTTCCGATGGGATGAAGACCTTGGATGCGCTGTTGAGAGTCGAAAGACGCCAGTTGTTGTAGTGTGACGCAATCAAGGAGGGTGTGGGGGGATTTGTGAGAAGAACAACGGACTCGTCTGGCAACGACTTGTCCAACGCAGAATAGGGATTTTGGATCTTCCATGAAGCATAACCTGCCACAGCAGCAGGGCAAGGAGCCTTAGTTTCAACTGCCATCACGGTTGGAAGAGGCTGTTGCTTTTCCGGCTTGTACGTAAAAGTCATGTTTTCGGGAAATAAGCCGTTGAAATAGAATAATTTTTTGTGGGCTTAGTATGTTTTGTACTCCTGAAACACAACTATAATGATGCAATAGAAAAAAAATTGTGGTCTGGACAATACTTTAAATTCTGTATATGTGCAATAGATAGACTGCGAGACATAAGTGGGAGGAGAACTTGAACTGACTGGCCGTGGCCACCTTGTTGTGTAAAGAGAAGAATCCAACAATTATGAAGCTCTCGTATCTTCCTAAAGAAGATGCCTGGAGTCGGCAAATAATAATGTGCCCACTAAAAATCATACAAACGAAACAGTTGACGTGACGAAACCCAACTACCCTCGGGCTAGGAAAATTTACTGACACGAGAAAGATCCTTAACAAGAGCTAGTTCACAGAAAGGACACTCCACAAGCCCCACCCTTCGCTATAATCTACATGCAGAGCTTGAGGAGATTGAAATGATTGCTCATTCTGTCTCCATGGAGGAAAGAAAAACGTGAGAAGAACTGCAAGCACTAGAGACACATTTAACGGTAAACTCGCAATTCTTCTAGGCACTCGTTAGCCTACGCCGAACAAGAAGAAACCCAAGAAAGCATCTTCAATTAGGTACACATTTGTCTCTTTTGAAGGATGGAGGGCTGGAGACGTGAAAGAATGAGGTAATAGAAGGGAAGTAAGGATAATAGTGAGGAAATGGAGGAGGAGAAAGATAAGAGGACAGAGAGAACTGATGATCGGAGAGGGAAGAGGGAGAGAGGCGATGAGTTATGCTACGCCACATCTTCCTTATCTGCTGCAAAGGATGGGCAGCGCAGCCACCTGCAAGTTGCTGACCACAAGCTGAGGGTCCCTCCCCCGTCCTCCGACGAAAGAGAAGATGAGAGGAGGAGAAGGAGAGAGAGAGAGAGAAAGTGAAGGAGGTGATAGAAGGTGAGGGGAGAGTGACGAGAAAGTGAGGACGGCGAGGAAGAAGAATAAACGTCATCCCAACACTCTTGACTTTCGCCGTCACTTCACGCCCTCACTTCACACATAGTAAAGCACGAAATAAATCTTTGACCTGTACCCACCAACAAAGCTCGCCGCTACCTAGCAGTGAGGACAGTGAGAGATTCCTTCTAGCGCTGAGAGTGGGCAGACGTGACTTAGACGTACGCAGCGCTGTTGAGACAGCTGATCACTAAGACTAGTGTATTGTCTATACGCACGCAGCACCGAGCGAGATTTAGGACTGGTATTCCTCCAGGACACGCGGCTCGCAAGTCATGTTGGCTGAGTTCCACTCTGTCGACGCTCAACACACGCAACGCCCATAATACCAGCGTTGCACATAACCGTTGTATTCGACCATTCAGCACCCCCGTAGTCAGGTCTGGAAGTCCTAGCACCCCTAACATCTGGGCTAAAATCTGATGTACGCAAAGGACTTGCCTGAAAGTAATCGTCCAGACCCATTTTTTTTTGACCGAATTATGTTGAATGTTACATTAAGAAAAACACGACTCACCACAAAAATAATTATTCCAGGCCGCTTGTATTTCCGTGTAATAAAACAACTGACTTTTGTAAAAAGCGCGCGAAAAAAAAAAATCTTCCCCCAACAGGGCTACGACTGTATGATGGACGTCAGAACAGGGACGCCCGCAGACACTCTGTCTGGAGCCTGTCGGCAAATGTTATGACTAGCCAATTGTACTTCGGGTCAGACAGTGAATCTGTCGCTGTGGACAGATTTTAGAGTACGATGCTCAATCTGACACCGTGTAAAGAAAATGACGCTGGTGCGTGTAGTAGCGTCTATAATATGAGGAAAACGACCCTCAGATTGTCATGGGATACTATATGTTTAGCCTGAGTACGAGGGTGGATTTAACAAGGTGTCTCTTAATCTTTCTGTATCTGTCTTCTTGATTCTGGCAGGAGGTATGAGAATGTGCACTCGCGCCGCTATAGTCACCCCCGGCTGTGAAATTATGAATTCATTAATCATGAATTTCCCTACAATCAGTTATGCGACATATTACAGATCTTATCAAGTTTGAATACACAATCGTTATAATAAACGGCTCCGTATTTACCATAACTAAAGCATATTCAATAGAGAAACAGAACGGGCTGCTTCCTAAGCAATAATGTAAAGGGCTAACTTGGCATTAGTCGGCGGAGCGGATACGGAAAGGTGGGGTTAGGGTAGGGTGCCGTGCGAGGATAATCAGCTTTGGCCCTGCCTTTCCCAGCCCAGATAGCGCAGTGTTCTAGTGTGAGAGAGTTAAATCATGACTTATTTAGGTATCAAATTTGAGAGAAATAAGTGTAGACAGTGTTTGTACGCTACGGTAATGTGGAGGATTATTCTGGATATGGGGTTCTGGATATGGGGATTATTACGGATCGTGGTCATCTCTGAAATATGACCATTAGTTAATTATGATTGTTACAATTAGGGGAGCATTTACAGATCTTATAAACGAGAATAAAGATAATTAAATTACTGATAAGCACTTACATGAAGACAGCCATAAGCTGAAATTTGCAAACTCTAATACTGTTAAAAATGCTACGTAGCAACTTCTAATGCTGAAGTCAGTAAATCTCCCGGACAGATCGATCTACTTACTCTACGTACTGTCTCTTGTATCATGACTTACCTAATGTTGTGATGATCAATCAAGGTCAAAGTGGCACCATCAGCTTCAATACACAGTTGCGCCGAACGGAAGTCATGGAATGAACCTTTTTCTTAGAATTTTCTGGCTTGTTCTTGCTGTTGCTGTGAAGCTGCCATATTCTCTCCAGAAGTAGTTCCTGCTTCGTTGTCACTTTTCTTATGTATACAGGGATTCATGTCTCCCCAGAGAAAAACTCCAGTGTGTTAGGTCTGGTTGATCTGGCAGGCCATGGGTGTGGTCCTCCCGGTCCTATACACCCGTCCAGTAAATGCTTGGTCAAGATGGCAGCCTCACTTGCTTACTGAAGTGTTGGTAAAGTTTGGCCCTGTCATGCTTTTTTTTTTAAATACTAGTCGGCGCCGTGTCCCAGGGGAACATTAGGAGTGAGGGGAGGTGATCTATCAAAAAGTTAGCATAAATATCCCCGTTAATGCGATCTTGAAAGTTAGTGATGTGGGGCCAATTCAAGTGCTCACCAATCATGCCACACCCAGACATTTAATAGAAAATCTTTGTGGAAATTACTTCCTTACCATCTTGTGAGGATTCTCCTTTGATAACCAATGTTCATATGGCATATGCATCCTTGGCACGGGTAAATGGTTGCCTCTCGGTGAACGATAAATATATTTCCACAGCCTGGGAATTGCTTGTAGCGATTTAAAAAAACTCAATCGCCTCACCTGAATCTCCATCCTAAGATGTTGAACCTTGTGCAGATGATAGGTGAAGGACCTTCTGTTCTCAGCACCCTCCATGCTTCATGTGAGAAACCTCCAAGTCGGAGGTAAATTTTATTGTGCTTATGTCTGGGTGTTTTCCGCTGCTGAGAATCTGCCTCACCTTTCCAGTTCCCCTATCCTTTCAGTGTTGCAACCCATTCCAGGGAAAGATCCTTTGGACGAGATGTGTTGAATAACCCTGTAGAAATGTTCGAAAACATTGGGGACATATTCCGCGACATAGGGGATCTCTTCTGTATTTCCTTGTTTAGCGGTCAGATTTGCACTTTCCATGCAGAAACCCGTAGATAAACACCATATCCCGCCATACGTCACTCGTTACTGTATAGAGTACGGCATTGTCCACGCAAGAGTCAATCTCTCAAAATATAACCACTGCCTATCTAATCTGGGCATGGGATGAAGGACGGACACAGCTCGAGATGTAGCCTAGTCACCCGGTCACCCATCCTCTACCCACTTGCCTCTCCTCTCGCCGATATAATGTGATATAGTAGACCTTCTACATATGCTTATGACAGCCTTGCGTTTCTCATCTGTAACGCTTATTTGGAAATAACTAGCCTGTTTTATTAATATCGAATTGTAGTGACAGTAAAACTTATTAAAGATACTGTTAATTGTCCTCATAACTAGTGTAGAATTATGATTAAATAAGTGATGAATGTTCACCGGGGGCATACGCAGCGAGTGCACATCTCAGGTCCACACTCTGCCTCCCGCCTAGCGTGAGTTATCGAGTACGCCGCGTATTCTTGCTACTCCAGTCACGTTAAGGAAGCTTCAGAGAAAGCATAGGTATAGAGCATTATTGTTCTTAGAATAATTCGGTCATCTCCTGTTACAACATTGCAATATAACTCGGTGTGCACCCTTTATTTATCTATGGTGTTACGTGCTCTCTGGATCAGCTGCGGGAAGATGAGGCCTCCCTGATGCTACGTCACCTGAGCGTGAGCCGTTGAGCGTCTTGCAAACCTGAGAGCGTTTTGAAAAGCTCGGGGATACAATTCAGCAGAAATTTTGATTGCAGGATTATTTAAAAAACGGCTGACTGGATACAAAAAGTGAGACGAGAGCTATTGTTTGATTTATACTGTTAATGGCTGATGCGATTGATTGCATTAAATCAAGAATGATGAAAATGGTACTGGTACGATTACTTCAAGAAGGCAGCCACACGACAGTGCACCTTGGGCTTATTTTATATGTATGTTTAAATAAAAAATAAAAAGAATAAAAGGACCACGCAGTTGCTAACTACTAAATGGATAAAGTAAGAGTGAACGTGAAGTAACTGCTTGATCAATATATTTTCGTTACATCAAACAAAAAAAAATCTAAAATAATAGGGATGCCACTACATAGCAAAAACAATAAGAAAAGACGAAACAAAAAGAGTTTACGAGCTATGGAACAAACTCATCTCTCAAACATAAAACAGCAGGGTAATTGAACATTTACCACTCATCAAACGGGATTTTGTGTTGCTATGTGCGGACCTGGTCCTTGTTGCTTATGTGGTCATCGGTGATGGCTTCTCGAGGCGCTGCACGAGGAGGCAAGCCTTGGGGACTTGAGGTTCTCCTGGCCAAGACCAAGGTCCAGGTGTTTGGGAGGCTTACTAGATGAACAGTACAGTATGTTCATGCGTGTGGCAAAGGACATTGAGATCTTGAAAGTTTTAAGTACCGTGGTAGCGCAGTCCTAATGACGGCGGGTTCACGTTCAAAAAGTCTTACGGCGGATGGCATACCGCAGAACGGTGTTGGAATCGCGTCAGCAAGGGTATTTGGCGTTGTCGTTACCTGTGCAGGAGGATCAAGATCCGGATCTTCAAGTCGCTTGTGATCACTGTCTTACTCTATGGTTGTGAGACATGGGAACTAAATAGCGAATTGAAGAGACGAATCGATGCTGGTAATAACGTGTCTTCGCAGAATCATGGGGTATCGCCTGGGATGATTACGTGTCAAATCGCGATTGCACGGAGATGATCAGGCCTATTACCTGACATAGTCGTCAGCGCAAACTTCGGCTATATGGGCATGTGGCAACGCTACCCTGAAACCGATCCTTTTCCATCGGGTTCTATCTGTAAGTAAGACAATCCGCGCGTGGAAGAGGCCAGGGGGCGCCAACAAGGCTCGTGGCTGGTGGGCAAGTTGATGTTTTCTGGTCGAGAACTGCTTGTATGGAAGGAGCCTGCATGGGACTCGCGCCGTGAGGGACCTCCGGGAGTGGCGTCGGAAGGGTGGCGGACGGCTTTATGCCCCCCAATGATTGTTTTTTTTTTTTTTTTTTAATTGATTATGTGCGACTAGTTTCTGAAATCCAGGCTCAGTTCGGTCAGAGTCACCCTAATGTCGTGGAGCAGCCTACTTGAAGGGTTCCGGGCAATGTTTTGATCTGGATCATGGGGAGAATGCCTTTCAAAAGATAGGTAGTTGGAAAATGACATGATCAATCTCCAGCGCTGCCCTCGCCAGTCCAGGGACGTACCAACTGATCACACCAGAAGCCAGGACAATGTCATGTGTGGAATTTTGTCTAAAAACCTGGTCACCTGCAGGATCAATAAAGCTCCTTCAGGTTGTCAGCACACTCATGTCTGCCAGAAGGGATGCTGAATCCATTCTGGAAAGTATTGATCCTGGCAAAGTACTTGTCATGGTGGTCTCAAGTCTGCGAGAGGTGGCAACAATATTTTCTACAAGAGGGACCCGGACGTCCTTATTCCCCAATTTATCGTCCAGGATAGGAAAGCTTCCCACATTCCCTCCTGGATTCGACGATTCCAGGAGTGCGAGCTCTCTTCTTGAGGGAGTTCTACCTTCTCGCACAAACAAGAGTGTGAGCAAACATTCCTTGCATGGACCAAGTTGAGTTCATTCAAATGGCGAAAATGTCTGCCAGATAGGAGCAGAGAGAAGATGAACATTTCATCCTCAAAATGTTCAGCCAACTTATTATGCTACTCTCAGGAAATTGCAAGCTCATCCTGCGCTCTGCAATAACGGGTACAAGAGCACACACTTACCCACGTGAGACCCACCGCATTCTCTGTGGCAGAGAAGGCGTTAATGTTCATCTTCCCATCTCCTAACAAAGTAACTTGAACGCAGACAGACAGAACTTCTTGAGGTGAGGCGGCAAATTAACGCCTTGCAGCGATAAGCATGGCGAGGGAGAACACAGGCTTCATGATGATAGCGGTACCCTCTCCTTTACAAAACGCAGGTAAAGCCAAAACCTTTCCCTGTCAAGGCTGGGATAACATCTGTTGCAGACTGACCATAATCTTCCCCACTTGATATGATGTTCTATGTAATTGAATTATAAAAACACAAGAACCACTTAAGTCAAGTGGGACGTTCCTTATTGACAGAAATGGTAACGCGCCGGTGTTTGGTGGCAATCTCGTGTTCGGCTCGGTTCGAATCCGTGAGGGGCAAGGGAAAAAAGGAAATGATTAATTTAGAATTATGAATACCAGCCTGAGTCTATTCGTTGGAAAAGACATACTGACAGGATTTCAAAAGGTAACAGTAACCCAGGGCAATGTGAAGCCTCTGTCGGTACCAACGGGAACCCCCATGGAAAATACTTGGCTCATTCATCGGCCACATGCAAAAGTCTGTCGACAGGGCATGATATATCCCCTTGACTATGACTGACCCTCAGGAATCCCCCTCAGAATATTCTCAACAGCAAGAAGAGTTAAAAAAAAAAAATCAGAAGAGAGAACGAAAGGAGTAAAGAACAAGGAAGCACCCCCCCCAATGACACTCAAAGAAAACTCGTCCAAGAGTCGGAATTACTTACGCTGCCTGCGTCGTTATTGCAAGCCTCGCAGGAAGACGGGAATTAATCTTTAATCACCACCTGCATGAACCGGGTATATAAAATCAGTTGACTCATGTTGGTAAATCAGTTGTTCATTCCAACTGGAGGACTGACTGGTGGGACTTGTCCTTAAGATCCTGAACTATCTGTTCCAAGATGTCAGCAAAACTCATATCTGCAACTCTCCCTGCGATGGACATCGTTGGACAGGGCAACTTTTTCATCATTATTGGCTGATCTGTTCAAGAACCAGTTTCTACCATCCGCATGGGACTGGTCGCCCGTCTCACGTCAGAATATCAGCACAAGAGTGAAAGTACACTCACGTGAAAGTCAGATAATGAGGAATAAGGATAAAACTTTATCAATAAAAAAACGTACTATTGTCAAAAAAGTATCCTTCGATACTTTTGTATCCAGTGCGAGGAACTCTAAACATTGTAATATATGCATAATTTCCCAGCACCCCTAAAATTGATTTCAGCACCCCTTTGGGGTGCTAGCACCCCCAGGTTAAGAAAAACACTGCCCTATAACCAAACGCCCGCCACTCCGCTTGTCCCCTGGGGCTTGGACACCGTGTTTCACCGGGGCTCCTGAGATGAAGGGGCCACGCGGGGCAAATAGCGGCGCTGGAAGTTGCACCGTGGCTCCTTCTCATGAGCCCCAGGGACGACGGGGCTTCGGCGGGAGACTAAGGAAATACCCCGCATAAACCCCAGGAGCGGGAAGGAAGTGCAACTCTACGAGACCAATGACGTCCTCCCCTGCAACACTGCCAGCCCCGGTGATGGGCAGGCCACACTGCCCGCCCATGGGGCGCATAGGCTTCCCGAAGCCGCCGTGGGGCAACCAAGTGGGCGCCCTACTTTGCCCCAGGGGTAGGGACGTGCCAACTCTACGAGGACCATTACGTCCCTCCCACTACTGCCCCTGTGGTCTCTCTTTCAGGGCCTTGGGAGCCGCTGGGACGCTGGGACGGACACTAGCGGCGGGCTCAGGCGGAGGTGAAACTCTCCCGCTGCTCCCAAAGTCTACTAGATACCTCCTTCAGGAGGCTTCCCCTGGTTTTCCCCAGGGACCCCGTGCCATTACGAGACATTGCAACAGGATCTTAGGACCTCTGAGATCACATACGGTCTTCCTGAAGGCGACGCAGCAGATGGTGTTGTATCTATATGATGACAGGCATGACAGGGGCGGGCGATTAATGGATGTCCCCGGGCAACTATGCAAGCTATAGGGCTTCGGGGGGGACAGGGAGGGTCGCTCCCCGACAAATGCAGGTGGCGTTACTAGCCTGGGAGGTAAGCTCCCCGTATCTCCGAAAGCTGAGGGCACGGCCGGTGTACCTTCCGGACAAGGAAGATAAGCCCAACACGGCACCTTCAGGTAGAGTGCCGGGGTTGTAATGTCATGCCACGACCAGCGACCGATGGATAGAAACCATAGGCGGGTTGGGGGGACGCTTAAAACAGGAGCTAGATTATCAAACCCCCGTGAGCCGCGCACGCAATTCCTTCCCCCTTCGGGAGGAGGGCGGCGCTGGAGCTTAACAATTGGCAGCACACGTGCGTTAGGATCCTGATCTAGTCGCTGGCGTGGCCTTGCTGTAGATAAGGGACGAGTATTAGGTCCACCACCATATATGTATGAATGTGTGGAGATGACGAGCACCGGGGACCATGTCGGTAAGCCCGGCGAGCTGACTGCCGCAGCGGCTCGGGCGGGATGACGCGTGCAATGCGTGGATAGGTAGGTAAACGCTTCAGGCTGCGGGGAAGTGAAACTACTGAGTGATAAGGTCCCTGAAGCCGGCTCTGTGGCCTCAGGCACTCAAAAACTGGCATAATTACACCCGTATCAAAGGACAGCAAAGGGCTGGGCGGAAGAACTCTAGACCAGTGTAGTAGTACTAACATCCCACTAATCCAAAATAATGGAAAGGATCAATTCGATCCAAGCTGAGGAAAAACTGCCAGGCCAGACCTTGGAGCCATTATGAAGGTCACCATGGTTCAGACAAGGACCGTTCCTGCCTTCACAATGGCTGACTCATTACCAGAAAGTTTTGCAGGACATTCAGATGTGATGGTAACAGCGTGGATGTATATATCTTGACTTCGCCAAGCATTTGAAAAGTCGACCATGGATTCTTTTATAGCAAGATAAAAGAGCTCGGAATAAGTGGCAAGCTCGGAGAATAGGTACATAGCTTCTTTTCGACAGAGAACAAACGAGTATTGGGTCGAAGGCGGGAGATATCAAAAGATGCAGCAACATGTGCAGCGGTTGTCCTCAGTGGCTGGCCATAGGCCCCCCTGCTCTTTCCTCATTATGATAGGGGATAGAGGATCAAGATCTGGCACACTCATCGCTACATCCTTTGCCGACGACACAAGATTAACAAAGACAAATCTGTGCACAACCAGATACTCAGCTACTCCAACAGACTTAGATAAAATCTTTAGAGTGGGCAGGACAGGAATAAATAATGGTACTAAATGGAGAAAAGTTTGAGTTGTTAAGGTATGGAAACAGAATTCGATATCAAAACCTCAACAAAAATTACCATTGCGGCAACAGAAACAGTAGCCCAAAGATGTGTTAAAGGATTTGGGTGTCAACATTAACCGGATGCTGCCTTTCTGACCCCATCCTATCAACAACAGCAAAAAGCAAGGCAGCTATCAGGCTGGATCTGAGACCCTTCAAACCAGGAGTATAACAGTAGTTTACTCTGTTGGAAGTCACTGGTGCGTACCACGCCTAGAATACTGCCTGCCAGCCTGGTCACCACATAATATCTGAAATACTGCGCTAGGAAGCTCCCCCAAAGAACTTTCACAACCAAGATCACGGAGTTGAACCACCTAAAAATGACTGGGAGACTCAGGACACTGCACCTGTTCGCTTCAGAGACGAGAGAAAGATACGGCGTCTTTATGTTTTGAAAATGTTGGAGACAGGGTACCAAACACCAAAGTAGCAAGAAACAGCCACACCCAGGAGAGGAAGGCATGTGACTACGTGTGCACCACCCAGGAGAGGAGGCGGTGCTTACGTGTGCACCACCCCGGAGAGGCAGGCTGTGCACGGTGCACACCCAGGAGAGGCAGGCTGTGCGGCGTGTGCAACCACCCCAGGGAGAGGCAGGCGTGCTACGTGTGTCCCCACCCCAGGAGAGGAAGGCTGTGCTGCGTGTGCACCAACCCAGGAGAGCATGGCCTCTGTGCTACGTGTGCACCACCCCAGGAGAGGAAGGCTGTGATCGTGTGCACCACCCAGGAGAGAAGGCTGTGCTACGTGTGCACCACCCCAGGAGAGGAAGGCTGTGCTAACGTGTTGCACCACCCAGGAGAGGAAGGTGTGCTACGTGTGCACCACCCCAGGAGAGGAAGGCTGTGCTACGTGTGCATCACCCCAGGAGGAGGAAGGCTGTGCTACGTGTGCACCACCCCAGGAGAGGAAGGCTGTGCTACGTCGTGCACCACCCCAGGAGAGGAAGGCTGTCGAGACGTGCACCACCCAGGAGAGAAGGGATGGCTACGTGTGCACCACCCCAGGAGCATCTCATAGAGTTAGAACTCTAAGGGCAATTCAAGAATTTTTCTCCACCGTTGTATCGGTTTTTGGGTATCACAGAATCAAAAATACGACGCAACGCGTCGAGCTCAGGGGTGGAGGTTGAGTCAGCTGATTGGCGACAACTTGCCACATCCCCCCTTCACCCGCTCTCCACTTATTCCATCGTATTCTTCAAAGACCCATTACCAGTGGAGGAGTTTTCAACCACAACCGAGAGTGACAGCCATACACTGTTGACTGCCACCACGTGTAATCTTAAGGTAAAATCAGGTCAGGAATGGCCTCTAAGGTGTTGTTAACTGTGAGGAAGCGGGGCGGAGGCGGGAGAATGGAGGCGGCCATTGTGTGGGCCAGTTGGCGGCGGGACGTTCAATGTTACTCGCAAGCATCACTCAGGCCAATTTTTCTGCACTAACGCCTCAGACAAGTGCGCGAACACTAACTTAGTATGATTTAATGGCAGAAATGATAAATGTTCACTAGTAAAAAAGGCTATTAGATATGTATAAAAACAGTCAAAATAATGATGCCGCTTGGGCTCGTTCTTTGTGTTGGTACGCCTGTCAAATATACACCAGTCGGGGCAGTTTTCTGTAGATTTACCAGTGGAGGTACGACGGTGGAAAATACCACGGCCGGGATTTGACGAGCATCTTGAAATAGCCCCTAACACACACAGCTTCACCTTCAGTGCTACAATATTATTCAACTGCGTCAAAACAAAACAAAGAACATGAGGGGTGTCTCACCGACACTTTCAAAGTCAAATTGGGATGCCTGGCTGGCCAACATGCCAGACCAACCCGCCAAAACACCACGGATTACACCAGCTCCAACTCAAACAGTCTCCTGCATTGGATCAAGGAGGAGAGAGAAGCGTATGGTTACAGTTGGAAGATCATCTCAGCTGCGTCGATAATGAAGGAAATTCTTCAAAGGTATCAAAGGTAAGGTTAGTGTGGGGGATTGGACCACCGATAAACTAACCTAAACCGAATCTACCTAACTACCAAATATACCTACCCAAATCTAACCTAACCTCAGTGGGGGGTTGGAGGAGGTTCTCGACAGGTCATCATTCTGTGGAGGGTCGGAAGGTCACACGTCTTCTCTGGACTCGGAATAAATCCAATTAAATTTCCTAGATCTAGGGATTTTTTTTAACACCCATAACTCAAAAACTAGTGGTTGCGACGTATCTTTATACCCAGCCAAATGTCACCGGCATTGCCAGGGTCCCCAAGCTGGTTTTGTGGGAGAGGTGGAAGTATGGGCAAACACTAGAATAATACCAAGTTTTTTTTCTCACCAAATCCTCAGGGTCACTTTTTCATTGTAAAAATGTATCTCAATCAGAAAAAGCTGTAGGCTACAAACTTGCCCAAGGAAATAATAAATCAGTGTCCAGAAACCAGAGAAGTGACGGAATTATACGAAAAATTCAAAAAAAGGGTTTCCCGCCCCCATGGACCGTAGTTATATATCTGGAGGTGCCCCTTCCCAGCCCCGTGCTTCACCAGAATAAGTGAGGTTAGGCTTCGGGCTGAAACTTCACCATCATCACACCCCAACCATCCCTATCAGGCAAACTACCACATCAACTTCACCATCATCACCACCACATCACTATCAGCTACAACTACCACATCAACTTCACCATCTCACCACCACATCACACAGTACAACTACCACATCAACTTCACCATCACCACCACCACATCACCATCAGTCATACGCCACATTCAACTTCACATCATCAACACCCCCACTCCACCATCACCACCACAACAGCATCACTAACACACACAAACAAATATCATCACTACCTTATCAACATCACCATCACATCCTACAACCCAACAACCACCACCAGCAATATCCAACACCATCACAAACCAATGTCACCACAATCATTACTATTACCATCACTACCACAGTACACTAAAACAAACAACCACCACATCATACTTTTTATCAACGTCTCCCTCGTGACCTGCTTATCAGGTGTTAATGGGTTTTTCTTGTCAGCATAGACAGTCAGGGCAAGGGAGCGGATCCTGCCACCAGCCTTTCTGACAAGTGTTGAATGGCGCCGGCCGACCAGAATGACCTCACCTTTTCCGCGCCTCGGCCTCTCCCCCATTCTACCTCCATGGTCCCTCCCGCAGCCGCCTGCGGGAGGTTAGCTAACCTAACCTAACCCGAACCTTTTAACGGAGGGGCTCCGTCCCCTAGATCCGCTGACGGGAATATCTACATAACCGAACTAACCTAACCTTGACGGCGGCAACGACCGCGCAGTTTCGTCCACTATAGCCCATTTAGCCACATGAATGCGTTTCATTTGTCGCTGTCTCTTCAACAATCCACCTCCTCCCTTTTCATCACCAGGTAGCTACGTACAGAGTGCCCTAAAGTTAAAAACAGGAACAACATGTCATCGCTGCATCTTGTTGCTTTAGGTTGGGTGAGTGAAAGCGGTGTTCTTGGACCAACAGTGTGCTAGATGTCTTGTCAAAAAGGTCAAGCAAATTGCCTGCTCGGTTCCACGAAACAGTCCACGAAAACGCCCTCGGTGATACCCGCTTCAGCCGAGACGGTGAGCAGGTCTCGGCAGTTAACTATGGAATGTTAAGAAGTACTATAGTAGACAGAGACAGAGAAGAGAGAGAGAGAGAAGAGAGGAGAGGATGAGAAGGAGAGATGGAGAGAGATGAGAGAGAGAGAGAGGCGAGAGAGAGAGAGAGAGAGAAGAGAGAGAGAGAGAGAGAGAGATGAGAGAGAGATAGAGAGAGAGAGAGGAGAGAGAGAGAAAGATGAGGAGAGAGGATGAGCAGAGATGAGAGAGAGAAGAGAGAGATGAGGAGGATGAGAGAGAGAGAGAGAGAGAGAGAGAGAGAGAGACACTAGAAAGAATTAGAGAGAGACAGACAGACAGAGAGAAAGGCACAACTCGTAATTTTCGTCCCTCACACATTTTTCAAAAAACTTGATGAGGTGTGAATGAGCAGCAGCAGGTCTATGTAGTCTTGGCCAGACTCTTGTCCCTCCCTTGTGTATCGGGCTTACAGGGCTCTCTTCATCAAGGCTGGCACTGCCTGCATCCATAGAGCAACCTCCACATTTGCGGATTCGGAGGTGATCGGATGGCTGGAGTGATATAGTATAGACAGGCAGGGGACAGGACAGACAGAGAGAGAGAGGAGACACAAAGACAGACAGCGAGACAGATCGAGAGAGAGACAGACAAGCCAGACAGACGGATCGACCAAGCAGAGATAGAGAGAGACAGACAGACAGGACAGAGCGAGTGACAGACAGACAGAGACGAGAGACAGACGGACAGACAGACATAGAGGGACAGATCGAGAGACAGACAGACAGTACAGAGAGAGAAGTAGAACTCGTGCTAGTGCTCGCCGCCTCCTCCAACAGCAAAGGATAGGTAATCCATAAGTTTTGGAAAATACAGTGGACGAGATGAGAGCCGATAGGGTTATTAAAAGGCAGGACACGGAGAAGAAGTTGAAGACCGACTGAGTCACATGGAGGCAAAATTCAGTCCATTTAAATGAAGTAGTAGAAAGAAACTCGGAAAGGCACCCATAGCCTGATGAATAGGCTCGGAACTCTGAAAGCAAAAAATGATAAGCCTCGAGGATAAGATAGAGTTCAAAGAGCAAGGATAATGTAATGGAAGTTCGGAGAATATGCTGAAACGACAACCAAGGTACAAGATGAAAATGAAAGAACACGTTAGTTCAATCATATAAAGGATGTTTCTATTGGCTGAGGAAAGGAAAGTTTATGAGAAACATAAGAATGAAATGACACAAGCAAACAAGAAGTGGGGATGAAGTGAGTCAGCAAACAAAATCAAAACAGATCCAGAGCAGACTAGATCCCAAGGACCATATAATATGTATTGACGTACGGGAGGAGATTCTGACGGGATGGAAACTTACAAATCAGAAAAGGAAAAAGAAAAGCATGACAGAATGGGTTTATATGAAATATGTAATGAGATGGGGCTGACTCGTTATGATAGTGATCGAATCCACATCAATAGAATTGGAAGATACAATGGACTGGTTGATGACAAAGGTGAGGCCAAACGAGCCAGGCCCATACTGTGAAAGTCAAACAGTGGACTGAAAGAAAGTGATCATGAGAAAGGATTAGGTTAAAGCAAGCAAGAACGGGTGTTACAGGACACGTAGGGTGGCACACGACATGTCAAAGGAGGAGCATCACAATGACAAGACACTGAGGGAGGAAGCAAAAGCTAAAAATAAGGCGAAAAGAACACAGAAAATGTTACATAATTAGGGGAAATCCTTGGAGCGACGAAATACTAAGGGCCAGATTGTCAATGTTCGCTTCCGTGAAGAATGTCTTCGCTCCGTAATTTGGTAGCGTCAAACTGTTCTGAGACGCGAAGGTATCGTAGCACGCGGTGAAGGTAAAACAAACGAAGACATCGCAAAGACCATGTCTTCAAACCCCCCCCATTCCCCTCGCTTGCATCGAAGATTTAATCTGTACTTTTCATCCCATAAGAGTAAGATGAGCACATTTCCCTGATTGTTACTTTTTAGCTGTTTAATGACGAAATGAACCTTTGTGCGTAATAAACAGAGTGGGTACAAGCTTATATTGAGAGTAGAGTATGCCAAAATATGCTTGCGCTAAGATTTCCTCTGTACTTTTCATCACCATTAAGAGGGTAGAGATAAGCACATTTCCCTGACTTTGTTACTTTTAGCTGTTTAATGACGAAATGACCTTGTGAGTAATAAACAGAGTGGTGTACAAGCTATTATTGAGAGTAGAGTATGCCCAAAATATGCTTGCGCTGAATTTCCTCTGTACTTTTCATCCCATTAAGAGGTAGATAAGTACATTTCCCTGACTTATGTACTTTTTATCTGTTTAATGACGAAATGAAATTTGTGCGTAATAAACAGTGGTGTTTACCCCCAAAAAAAAAAAAGGCCTCATTGTTGAGAGTATGCAAAAATATGCTTGCGCAGAGATTTCCTCGTATTTTTCATCTCATTATTTGATTGATTGAGGTTAGGTTACGTAATCAATGCCTGGTTAGGTTAGTTAACTTGCTGGGTGATGGTGCGGTGCTGGCCCCCCCCCCAAGTTATGTCAGGAGAGTACTGTCAATAGGAAGTATGGTTGAAATGCATAATTTACCGTACTTTTAGTTTTATCTTGACGAAAGTTAACCTTTGTGCATAAGTGAAAGTGTTAGAGGCCTAGTGATTAGTAGAGTATACCAAAAAACATGCTGGAAAAAATTGGCTTAAGCCTAATGAAGCATATGCTTAATAGTAGGCATATTATTAACTTATGGCCTATATAACCAACGCCTTCTTCCAACCCTAACCCAAAGATGAAGCATTGACAGTGCAATTTGAGATGGAGATTTGTTGTTAATGTTTTAGCATAGTAGCTACTGGTGAAGAAAAGTTATTTTTATTAATTAGAGAACAGCGACGATGAAAGACTCATTTATGGCTAAATGATGTTATAGTGGACGTGACTGTG